>OX336388.2:352296177-352757193 GCA_946902985.2 Meconema thalassinum
AGGAAAAGCAAGTTGTATTTGGCAACACTGCTTACATGCCTACTACAGTGAATTGGTTTGTGAACCAAGAGATGCAAGCTGACAAACTGGTATTTTAGTGTACAAATCAACAAATCTACAAATGTAAACAAGACAACACGTAACAGACGTGTAGCCAGCTGGTAGCAAGGTGAAGTACACACAGGCGGTTTTTCGGAAGAAGAGTAAACCCCAAATGACCGTGTCCCTCCTCACGCGGCCCCTGTTGCTTTACTTCCAGTATGTTGTAAAGAACGACTTCCTACAAATTGATTGCAGTAACATGAATGCTTGGGAGAACCATTCACCGTACATCATTTCTTTATTTTTTCATGCTGCAGAACAAATGTAAATACAAAATAATAGGTTGTTGTTGTTGTTGCGAAATCGTGGACTTGTAGCCCGTGTACTTGGTGTGAGTTGCATTTGTCTGATAACCTGCGTCATTGTGAATGTTGGCGTCACCTGTTCTTAGGCGATTGAATTTTACCCACTGGTTTATCTTCAGGTTAAATCACGGACGTCTTATAGTAGGATCTAGAATACCTTGATGTTTCACAGCAGCAGACTCCCAGTTTTGGCGCCATTGTTCCGTGGAGTTAATGTCAGCTAATGTATGAAGATATCCTGAATCTACCCAGCTCTCAAGATTTTATTTTGGAAGAGCCATTAACAACCACAGCACACCGAGTCATACGGTGTAGGCCTGTAAACTTTCTCTTGATGTTTTCAAAATAATACTAATTGAATCTTGGTCACAGGTCGCATGGTAGAGTTCTGGTTTACATTGCCACATGCGAATGTTATTGGAGAGCAGATCGCCGCAATGGCTCCAAATCAAATGATCTACTGTAAGCCACAGTAGATCAGTCCATATGATTATTATTGATAATGATGATGATAATTGCTGTTTTAAGGGGCCTAACATCTATAAGTTGCGTTCAAAAAGTAAAGAGCCGGAGGCTGGAATGCGCAAACCGATGACGACATCGGCTAATCAAGGCGTGTGTAACGAGGTGTGGTTCCGACCAGAGCGTGGAAGGTCACAGCCCGTCGCTAGAGGGCACGCGTGCACGTCACGTGACGATACAAAGCGAGCAGCAGCATGCATCAATCGTCCAACCGAGACCAAGACAGTGGGCCATTCGACATGCTTCCTGGTGGTTGAAGACTGTGGGGCACCCATTGGGCACACACTTTCCGCAAGTGCAGTCGTTCCTTCATGATGGTGTGCACTCTTCCGACGCTTAATCCGACCACGGCGGCTATGGCGTTCACTGTCACTCGGCGGTCCTGGGTAATGAGTGCATCAACCAGCTGGACGTTGTCATCGGTAATGCAGGGGGGCGCCTCAGACCGGGCATCATCGGCTAACGACATCCGTCCTTCCCTGAAGCGCTTGTGCCACGCCTTGACCCTTGCAAGGGACATGCAGTGTTCGTCGTACACTTGTGACATTCGGTGATGAATGTCCGTTCCCCCTACTCCTTCCGCTGTCAGGAACCGGACAAACCCTCTTTGCTCTTCGTTTAACGCCTCCAATGCAATGCGACTGACAGCGTTGGACGATTGATGCATGCTGCTGCTCGCTTTGTATCGTCACGTGACGTGCACGCGTGCCCTCTAGCGACGGGCTGTGACCTTCCACGCTCTGGTCGGACCCACACCTCGTTACACACGCCATGATTAGCCGATGGCGTCACCGGTTTGCGCAATACAGCCTCCGGCTCGTTACTTTTTGAACGCACCTTATAGATCAGGACTGCCCAACCTACGGCCTGTGGGCCGGATATGGCCCACGCCGAGTCGTCAAAACTTTGAAACAAGTTCCAGTCGTCGCACTAAACTAAATTATCATGACCTTTATTTCATATTTTGATTAATAATTGTGTCAAATGAACATAAATACTCACACTTTGTCATTCATGCTGTATGAGTGTATTGAATATCATCGTAGACTACTTCTATTTTAAAGGGATTTATTGAAAACTAGCTACCCGACCCAACTTCGCCCGGGAACAGTTATGAATGCATTACGCGATAAGCGCTTTTTCTTTCACTGTCAATGAACTACGACCAATAACCGTTTTACGTCTCGGCATGTTGGGTTAAAATCACTGACTGGACTATTCATTATATTATCATGGAGATGCATGTGCAACAAATTCTTGTCAGACGTAATTTAAGAATGGCGAGGTGCATGAAACACAAATCTCCCTTCCGTCCAATCTTAACTTGACTGTGAATTTTGCGGAACTCAACACGACTCGACTGTTTGCTGCTGGCTGTATCTGGGGCAATAAGCTCGTCGCTAGGTAGGCTGTAACAGGGATGATAGACTCCCCCTTACCTAGCTCGTAAACTGTCGCCCTAGTAGTTGAATGGACATGGTTGGAAGAAATTAAAACGTAAAAACACTTATAGTGGGCGATGTATTGAAGATAGACATATGCCCTCGCGGACTTTTTTGTTGGACATTTCATGCTGAACAATTCCTACACTCATAGTATCTAGATATTTTCTAACGGTTTGCCCAGCGTAAGCTTACAAAGCCCTCGGACGCCAGGTTTTTTTCGACTTTTCCACTGAAATAGTTACTGCTCGGCTTCCTTTGATAATAAATTAATTAATTTCTACAGAAATCATCCTCGTGATATCCTTTCAGAATGGTGAAACCCGCATCAAAATCCATCCAGTGGTTCTCGAGTAGCCCGTAACATCCATGAATCGGGACTTTGTTTTATACTAAGTAGAGATATTTAAATTAATTTTTAGTGTTTTATTTTTCTATCCTCTACAAATAAATATAGAAACTGGCAGCAATACTAAGAAAACTAAGCTCAGACAGCCACAAAACTCACCATATTGCAGTTATATATTTTACAACAATTCCATACCCTTCAAACCCCCCAACTATTTTCAATGTAGCCCTTAGTTAAAAAAAGGTTGGGCACCCCTGATCTAGGCTATCGGCCCCTAATGGTTTGGGTGATAGTGAAAGATGAGATGCAATGTAAACTATAACTACAGTAAAACCACACTTACAGTTAAAACTTATATACCAGAAGAAGAAATGGAAAACAAAAAAAGAATAAGGCAAATAAAGGACAGGAGGAAAATAAATGCCCTCAACCCTCGAAGAATGTGGATTGAGGGACTTGGAAGGAAGGAGAGCCATGAAAGGCAGTTAGGAAAGGGAAATACGAGAGAGTCCGCCCCCTAGAGGCAATGGAAAAAGGGGGGGGGGGAGGAAAGTGGACCCAACACAGGAATCCCCACCAGCCGTGAGCCCTTGAGGGTGTAGCACTATCTAGGCAGGTTGGACCAGAATTAGTGAGGCTACACAACCCTGCCTCCTTGAGGGCCTTGAGCAGAAGGCAGGAGACAGGACGAGAACAGAAGAGGTCTGACCCGTCGAAGAAGGAGGGATCAGATAAGATGAGACAAGGGCCAATTAAGGCGGGAAAGTGAAAGACTCCCTAGGCCTCGGATACCATAATACCATCGGGGTCGGAAAAGAACAAGGGTTGACTAAGGGAGGTCGATAGTAAAGATGACAGAGAGGAGCCCGGCACATGTAAGTGGAAGTAATGCCGAACTCAGCTGGAGACCCGTGGTCGCCAACCCATGTCCCACTAGTCGTGAGCCCCTGGGGGGCATATTATAATTATTATTATTATTATTATTATTATTATTATTATTATTATTATTATTATTATTATTCTATTTACCCCCACTTTCTCCCCCTCCCCGACCCCCTCCACGTGGCACCACAGCCCATGAAGGACTTTGGCCCACCAAGTGACCGCTGACTAGCTGTTTAACTTGCAGATTGCGAGGTGACGCATGGCCAACGCGTTGGGTCTCTTCGGCCGCTAATCTTGGTCTCCATGACCGGTGCACTGCCTCACTGTCGGACAGCTACTCACTTTTCCTCACGTGGCTGAGTGCACACTCTTCCAGCCCTCGTGGTAATTTTAATAATCTCTGACGGAGCCCAGAATCGAGCCCAGGGCCTCCGAGTGAAAGGCAGGCACGATACCCCAACATCGCGGGACTGGCTAGAGGTTGTTGGTTGGTTGGTTCCTCAGTTTAGGGGCTGCGCCAACGTGGTCATATAGCACCGTGTACTTTGGGTGTGTGTAGAATCTGTCCGAAAACCAGTGTTAATTGAGATGACTGTATTCTTGTGTGATATCTGTTTTCAATTCTAGTAAGGGCTGCAGACATTGACTTTTTTCAAGTACTTCCTACTTTTGCTGCCAAACGCCACCGTCAACGACTACTAGTTCAGAACTTTGGATACCAGCTGATGCCATCGCAGTCGGCTCCTAGCGACGAACGTCAGAACCTAACAGCGTTTGTCAAATGTTTAACCTATATAATTCAGCTTCACACAGGTGTAATTAGTGGAAGGTTCTTTACATGCCATAAATCTATGACATGGGACCGCCGGCTTTACTTCCCCTCCGAAGGAAGGCATACTGAGGGATTTTTATTCTTATTCTATTTACC
This sequence comes from Meconema thalassinum, assembly GCA_946902985.2. Classification (NCBI taxonomy): domain Eukaryota; kingdom Metazoa; phylum Arthropoda; class Insecta; order Orthoptera; family Tettigoniidae; genus Meconema; species Meconema thalassinum. The sequence continues at coordinate 352,300,711 of OX336388.2, forward strand.
CCCACTTTCCCCCCTCCCCGACCCCCTCCACGTGGCACCACAGCCCGCAAAATATCCGACAACTTCGGCCGGGTTTGAACTCGTGATCTTGGGCATAGACGCTCAGCGTGCTTCCAGCTACGCCACTGAAGCCGCCTAGAGGTTGTTGCTATTATTATTACTATTATCATTGTGCTGTGATTGAAGACTTGGCACTACTGCGAGAACAGTTTATGATCGTACGAATTGTCTACCCATCACTGCTTTCAAGGGCACCTCGTGGTGTAGCGGATAGTGGTTTTGACTACCGCCCTGAATGTTCTTGCTCTAGTTCGAATTCCTGCTCTGACAAGAAATTTTAATCCTGGTCTGAGAGCTGGAACGGGGTACACTCAGCGTCGTAAGGCAAAACGGAGAAGAGGAGGGTTCGGTTATCACCTTAGCTGTATTGGAAGAGGTTTTCCTTGGTTTCCTCGGTTCTTCTCCAAGCAAATGCTGGGATGATTCCTTACTTAAGGTCATGTGGTGTATTCTTTGGAATACACGGTAAGACAGGGTAAGCTTTTGCTTCTCTTTGCTTTATTTCATTACTTCCCTTTTTCGCAAACACCAACAGTGATCTCCTGGTTTCTCCTAGTTAGTGTACTTTGCTTATGCTACCTGTGAGTCTGTTCTAGATATATATCTTCCATGACCCACCTAGCGTCATCTAGCAGCGAATCTCTGAAGTTCCTCAATTTTTTCCTGTACAAGAGGACTTCCTTACCAATCTGGCCACCAGATCTCGTCGCTATCGCCAGCTATCATCTCCGTGATCAAGAGGAATTCGTCTACTTTTTCATCCACCAGGCTTCGCTAGTGACGCCTGCTATCAACTCATTGAAAACCATTTCATCAAGAGAATGTATTGTTACAATGTTGGTTATTCTTATGTGTATTCCTTTTGTCTCCTACCCCCACTCTTTTCCCTTCCCTTGTCTCTCCGCGCTTCGATGAGCTGGCCTCACTTGTGCTACAGTCGTCTAGACTTTCAATCGGAGCTTACCTAGAGCTCGTCTCCTCACCTCGAGAGACAAACATTCAAATTGGACGCCATGTCCAGATCGTAACTAACGGTCAACAAGGAATCGCCGGTCATCAGAAATGAGCTAAGTACTACTTCAACGTTCTTCAACTCATTTTAATTGATTTTAAATAGCTACATGCTTTTTAACTATCATTTTACAGACAGTGTGATATTACTAAATGTGGGGCAATAGCCATCTTCGCGGGATTTTCAAGGTTGGGCTTTGTCTATCTAAGCTAATCTTAATATGAAGCAGCATTTCTTATGCTTATTAACTGAGATAATTTCTCACAACGTGGGACATCGTTAAATTACCCACTGTCTGTAGAAAACTTAGCTCGTTCCACCGCTGGACTTTTTCTGTCAATTTCAACCGTCATGATTACTCTGAAATTTTCCTTGCCAAACAATTCATCTATAAGTTAAACCTTCTAGTATTTTCCACTCATATATGGGAATACTTTTTCAAACTAAGGAATCTTCCTTATGAACTGCTAATCAACACCTAATTTTTCTTCCTCCGTTGCAATTTTTCTGCTGCATTCAAATATTACCTACAAGTTTTTCAACTCAATAGACTCTCGCAAATCTAGTGCAACTAGTTATTTTTCACCATCGCAATAACTTTCCTTGCTATAAACTTTCTGTGCTACAATAGTGAACTTTTCAGCCACGTCAATAGACTATAGTGAAACAGTGCTCGTTCGATTTCTCATCCGCGTCGCGCTCGTCCGAAATGAATAAAGTAGGCCAAAAACTTTCGCTACAAAGTTCCTATTTCCTCTTCCTCAACCCCTCTTTACTAACAAATTAGACTAATCTTTAAATTTATGTATTTTGCAATGAGGCCTCGCCAAACCATAGGCGCCCTCCCAATTTTCTCCACGTATCATTTCTTCAATCTGTATAAATATCAGCAGTTAGAAACTGCTTATTAATCTATTTCTTTTCTTGCTAGCACAAGGATTGGTTATTGTCTAACAAACCTTTCAATAATCTCTTTAATCCAGGTTTCACGAAAGGGTAACTTGCCCCATTTTTTCCTCGTGATCCTATTTAAATATAGAAGTTCTAGAAACTTCCTTTTAATTTTTCTCTTCAGGTTTCACAATAAGTGACCTGCCCTATTTTGTATAACCTCTAAACGTAATTTTGTATTAATACAAGAAGTTATAGAAAATTCTATTTCATTTCTCTCTGTTTTTGTTGTTGTTACTTTCGAAGCTGTTATTTGTTCATATTTCTAAGATACCTTTCTAGAAATCCTTAAAGTACTCTTCTTGTACTTGCTTTATTATTTAACTTTAATTACGTTATCTATCCTTAAATTTCCAATTTGTTAATCTTAACACCATTTCAAAATCTTACGAAGATTTTATCGCACATAAGAGGTTTAAAACCAAAAAATTGTCAATTGCCTAGTTCAAGCTTTAAATGATTTCGGAGGTCTGCGAACCCAATTGTTCATAAAATTAAATTGTATATGTGTTAAATTGATTACACCTTTTTGCATCGTTAAATAAATTTAAATTTATTCTTTTTCTTTATCATTTCTCAAATATAACGATTAGGCAAGATCCTGTCTTCCCCTGCTCTTCCTATGGGTTTAACTTTAAAAACCTCACAAATAAAATTAATAACGGTTCCACTTTTTGTTGCATTTGAGCAAGAACTCTTCGTTATAAACTTATTAAAGCCTCTCTTAGCTTTGATAGCTAATTCTAACTGGCCATTAAGGCAAGCAGAGCTCGCTACGCCACCTTCCTGCTTGTTGAGATTTTCTCTACAACTTATGGTTGGTTTTCAAAATTTAAGTTTTTCTCATTGTCTAAATTTTTGTCGGCGCTTTGCTGGGTAAAAGCTTAGTCATTTCTAAATGCAACTATTGGTGCACTTACCAAAATTATTCCCAAGGGTATAATTGCTTCATCCCTATCCTTCTTGGAAACATTCGGTCGCTTTTTAGAAATTCTACAATTTCAAGAATTAAAACATCACGGCCAATTCACACTAGTTGTATTCTTCAAAATATTTGTTTAAAACAAACTCCTTTGAAAAGATACAAAGGAAACTCATTATTTCTTTCTTTGCCAGACTACCACCCTTCCCCATAGTAGCTGAATCTTGGCTTGGAAGGGAAGGTACCTCCTCCTCTCGCCTGCAAATAGCACAAGCTCTAGCTGCGTTTCCCGTTAGCTGTATTCGGGTCCCCACTCACTTTAGTGATTTCACGGGCTTTGCAGTGACACTCTTCTCTAAAGATTATTTGTATTTAGTGTTGGACTTTCTTCCTATTATCCACACTTGTTCCTCTGTCTTTATTCAACTTCCCTTGTGGGTAAGGTTAATTCTTAGCAAAAACCTACCCACCACGGCCGCTTCCTTCCCAATCCTATCTACAATTTTCAAATACGCACACTAGTACAGCTACCATAATAACACAGGTCAGTACACAAATTCAGCACACACACCTAAAATACATGGGGTAAATGACCACGATGTTGCAGCATCTAAATTGAGCAACGACAATAACCACGTCATTATGGCCCGTTAAAATATATGAATAAGTTAAACTTCGACTATTGGTGCAGCGGAAAAGAGGAGAATTGAAGCGTTTGAAATGTGATGTTACAGGAGAATGATGAAGATCAGATGGGTAGATAGGGTAATATTTCTTTCTTTCGTGTGACCTCCTGACAGGCCGAGTGCAGGTCTTTCTAGTCGACGCCAGTGGGCGACCTGCGCGTCGGGATGAGATGGAATGGATGAAGGCGAATGAAACTGGGCAAGGATGTGGAAGGAAGTGGCTGTGGCCTGTCAGAAGGTACCGTCCCAGCATTTGCATGGGGTTGAAAATGGGGAAACCACGGAAAACCATTTCAATGATGGCCGACGGTGGGGATCGAACCCACGCGTCTACCGAGTCAGCAGAGAGCTTGGCCCCATGACCTAACGTTGCGCTTTAGCCTGCGTAGCCACTGTTGCCTGTAAGGTAACAAATGAAGAGGTATTAAGACTAGTGGGAGAGGAGAGATGTTTCTGGCGACTGCTAATTAAGAGAAGAGATAGGTTGGTGGGACACATATTAAGACACCCAGAAATATCAAGCTTAGTTATAGAAGGAAGGGTCGAGGAACGGAATTGCAGGGGTAGATCAAGGTTACGATATGTTAAATAGATTACCTCGGATGTAGGGTGAGGTAGCTAAGTAGAGATGAAACGATTAGCTCAGGACAGGGAGGCATGGAAAGCTGCATCAAACCAGTCAAAAGACTCAAGACTCAAACAACAACAGTTTCGTTATGAAAGAGATCACTGAATTATTTATAACGCATCTATTCAGTTGATAATGGAGCAACGCACACGGGGGCCAAGGAGATTGAAGTCTTAATTCACTCCTCCATTGAAAATGTTTGGCTACGCAACCTGGTTGTAGCCATTAGCATGTTCAGCTTCAAATGTTATCATGTTTTATAATAACTTGTTCCACAACATTTCCAGTGAATTATGAAGGGTCATATCAAGAGGAAATAAGCATCTCGGAGCAGTTTAATGATGTTCAGTAAGATCCGCAATACCGTACCTTACAGAGGAGATGAAATCTAATTTCCAGGAACCAGAGACCACACGCTGTGACGGAAGTTGTTGGAAAATGTAGGATGTTGGTCGAGTTAACTACATATACTGTATAAGAACTGCAAATGTGTATGTGTACAAACACTTTGATCCTGTTCATGCTAGAAACTTGGACGATAGTAAGTTAGAAGCTGCCAGAAAGGAAGTAGAACCCATTTATGGGTTGGACATTCTGGCTCACAAGTTCATTACAATATTATAATTAAACTGTTGTAATAAAGTAGCACATATTAAAAAAAACTAAATCTATATTTAAATAGAACAATTCGTGAAGTAGTGGCTAGACTTCTTGGCTGTCACCCCGGAGGTCCAGATTCGATTCCTGGCTCTGCCAAGTAATTTAATTATGGTCTGAGAGCTGGAACGAGATACACTCAGCCTCGTGACTCAAAACTGAGAAGAGGTGGGTTCGTTTCCCACCTCAGCCATCCTGGAAATGGTTTTTGTGGTTTCTCACGTCTACTCGAGGCAAATGCCGGGATGGTTCCAAAATTCATGCCACGGCCGCCTCTTTTCCAATCCTCACCTGCATGACAAACACACAGTTATACAGTCATTACAATAACACAGCTTATTAGACAAACAGTCCAGTGAGGTTAGATGACCGCAATGTCCAAGTTTCTCAGATAAATTAATTACAACAATATTTGGATAAGGTTCACTTTGCCAGTGGAGACTCGTCCAAATGCGACTAAAGATTCAGCACGTCAATGTGTCAATGTGTCACTCTGAAGTCAAATATTATTAATCAAGGTTTCAGAGCGCTGTACTTGGAAGTTGGAAAGTCGACTTACTTTGTCTTTGAAGTATCACTGAATACAACTTTCTCGTTGAACCCCCAGTCTCATTTAGACGATCTGCAGCGGCTGCTTTTATTTGTTCAAGGGCGTGTTTACAACAAACTCCAATCGTGCTTACAAACAGCCAATCGAGTGGTAGGAGACGGGTTGCTTGGAGGTTGACAGAGATCTCCCTCACTATAAACACTGCCATTACGCCATTTTGAGATGAGTTATAGGCACGTTAACTTGTCTGCTACGATTAATTCTCCCGGCAAGTTGGAGTTGCGTGGTGTATTTCGGTTTCATTAATCGGAAGAGAATAGTGTTGTGGAAAATAATCAAAGAACGTGTTTTTAATGTGCAACACCTTTCCGCTCGGTTGCTGGATATTTTTAATGTGTAACATTATTCCACTAGGTTGCTGTATATTTTTGTGTGGGGGTATAATAATAATAATATCGTATGGCCTCGGGTGCCTGGTGCAAGCTTTGCTATTTGACACCCAGAGGGTAGCTTGCATGTCGAATTTCGTAGTTCCTTGACTATGAAAGTCAAGGAGGTTAGATGTAAGATATCTAATCTCCTTGAACACAATAGCGCTTTCTAGTAGAGAAATGAGGAACTTGTGCTGGCGGAAACTCCCGAGATTAATTTTGCCATTAGGAACTCGGCCTACTGAATTCAATGGGTTCTTTGACATGCCAACATCGTATGACATGCGTATCGTATTTTTGCCGCCTTTCAAAAATCACTTACCACGGTCAGGGGCGAACCTGCAATCTTGGGGTTAGTAGACCGATACGCTATCCACTCACCCACCGTGTGGGGGTGATTTTGTAAAAAGGGACGGAAGTGGGACGGAAATGCAACGGAAACAATGAGCGCGCGCGGTGGCGGATATTGGTACGACGACATACTGTCGGTCATATGGCTATGTGGAATGTAAATCGCATACGGTTTACTTCAAGGTTAGGACGCCCCATTACAGATATTTATACATTAAATCATCTTCAAATTGTCGTTCTTTGGCGTGAAAATATTCATTAAATCATATTTGCTGAAAACAATTATGATTTATTAAATCTTACAACTTTTGCTGTATTCTCATTTAATGTAAGCACTCGAGGTACTGTCGGCCTAAATACAGCATTATTTTTTCATATTTGCTGAAAGGATTTGTCACTGGAGTTTTACAAGTAGTTATTGCGGAAATAATAGTAATGAGAACTTACCGATGGTAATAACACGAAGGAATCCTTCATGTTTGCTGGCAAAACTAGCACTATGAGTTCATTCTAAACAAGATGTTCAGTAAAGAACATATAGCCTACTTTCTCCTAAATGCATGGGTATTGTTATAACTCTTTGTCCTTTTCAAGGAGTATAATTGAATGTTGGTTGTAGTAGCTTCTTGAAATACAACGTGCTATAGGGATATTAAACATGAATATGAGGTGCCCTTTGCTAGTGCTACCTCTGTAAAAAAATTCATTCAATTTGGTTTCACCGTGTTTGAATTGATCTGGGGAATGGATTTGCACACATACATGGCCGCTATTTGCAAACTATTGGGCTGATGACCTTGTAGTCAGTCATAAGATGATTTCCACAAAAAGGCATGTTGTTGCAAAATCCGGTAGAGATCAAATAATTAGGATGGTCGAAATTTGATTTAAGCTTTTAACATTTGGGTGGCCGTCATTCCGTTTCCGTCAAGATGGCGGCGATATAAAACATGACACTGAGGTGCCTTTTGCTAGTGCTACCTCTGTACCAAATTTCGTTCAATTCGGTTTCACCGTGTTTGAATTGATAGGGGGAATCGATTTGCACACATACTTGGCCACCATCTGCAAACTATTGGGCTGATGATCTAGCAGTTTGGTCAGAATATGCTTCCCACATAAAGATTTGTTGTTGCAAAATTTGGTAGAGACTAGATTATTAGGTTGGTCGTAATTACATTTTAGCCTTTAACATTTGGGTGGCCGCGATTACGTTTCCGTCAAGATGGCGGTGATATAAAACATGACACTGAGGTGGCCGTTTCTAGTGCTACCTCTGTACCAAATTTCGTTCCATTCGGTTTCACCGTGTTCGAATTAATAGGGAAAATCGATTTTCACACAAAGATGGCCGCCATCCGCAAAATATTAGGCTAATGACCTATTAGTTTGGTCAAAGGATGCTCCCTACATAATGGTATGTTGTGCAAAATTTGGTAGAGATCGGATGATCAGGTTAATCGTAATTTGATTTAAGCTTTGAATATTTGTGTGGCCGCCATTACGTTTCCGCAAACTATTAGGCTGATGACCTATTAGTTTGGTCAAAGGATGCTGCCCCCATAAAGGTATGTTGTTGCAAAATTTGGTAGAGATCGGATGATTAGGTTAGTCGTAATTTGATTGAAGCTTTGAACATTTGTGTGGCCGCCATTACGTTTCCGTCAAGATGGTGGCGATATAAAACATGACACTGAGGTGTCCTTTGCTAGTGCTACCTTTGTACAAAATTTCGTTCAATTTGCGCTCACCGCGTTCGAATTGATAGGGGGGGGGGACATACATTCAGAGTACACACACTCACACTCACACACACACACACACACACACACACACAGAGACTCACACACACACATACACACACACAGACAGACACACTTTTTTTCGCCTTGTAGTGATCTCATAAGTCTACTTTCATTTTTTGCAAAAATCGAAAGTAGGCTAAAAAATGCGAGTAAGTAATATGGAATTATTCGAATAACATGTCAGATGTTACAAATCATATTCGACTACTGTAAGGCTCTTAATTCATGACAACGCCCGCCCTCACAGTGCTGCTGTGTAACCCAACAGTGTTTACAGCAATTTTGATGTTTTTTTGAACACCCAGTGTTTAGCCTTCATAACTTCCACCTTTTTCCATGAACATAAAAATTAGATATGAGGTCAGAGGTTTTAAAATCCCCAGTGTGTAGAGGGTGTAATCCAGGTTATTCTACAGGCCTTCATTTGTCAGGAACCAACAATCTCGGTGATCAAGTGTTGCCTTTTATTCAACATCTTCATTAAGGGTAAGTTGTGAACACTCTCATATTCCAAGATGCCAAAAGCCGTGTTTACTGGGCTGCACACATACCTGACCGGTTATACGAATTAGCAGACACCCTGCCCTGTCTCAACTAGACTGGTCCACTGAATGAGCGGACAAAATCCCATAGAAAACATTTTGGACTTTTCACGTATAATATTTATGGTATCACATTTAGAGATTACAAGATGAGATTAATCAAATCTCAGTCACAGGTTTGTAACCAATATTTGATGAGTCCCCCATCACAGTTTAATTTAGGCTATTGATCTTATTAATTGTTACATATAAATTTTATATCAATATTTTATCGTGTTAGCAACGTGTCCAATTGCATTGGTTCGTCTGCAGTAGACGCAGTCTCACTACTTTATCAAATTATTATTATTATTATTATTATTATTATTATTATTATTATTATTATTGTTATTATTTAATCGTATCGGCCAACTAAGGACCACGTTATTTCAACTGGCTTCTCTGGGCTTGGATCTTTGTCCAGTGTTCCTTCATACGTTGCCGGTGTAGCTCTTTTCTTTCCTCCATCCACATATTTCCCGACTTCAACTTCGGTTTTTCTTGAAAACCCTGGTGGTCGTGTAGTTTCTTCCTGAGGGGATTGCGTTCTTGAATATCCCCACAGGTAATTTCCATCTCTTGCAGGTCACTTTCAACCTCTTCGAACCAGGCTGGCTTGGTCTTCTTATTAGCCTATTTTCAATTTTGAAAAAATAGGCTTATGAGATCACCTTTTGTCCGTGTGTGTGTGTGTGAGGTGTGTGTGTGTGTGTGCCCCCCCCCCCCTCTTATAAAATCTAAACGCCTGGAGCGATTTCAATGAAACTCGGTAAGTTCATAGCACTATTCCCGGCGACCTCGACCGTGCCCTTCAAATTTTGTTACGTCGCACCAATCCAACATGGCGGCTGTGCGAAATATTTCACTAGCATTCAATATCTCCGAAACTATTACTGATATCGCCCTGAAATTGTGTACAGTGATAAAGAGCACTACTAGAAGTTCACCTATGAGACTTTCAAAAACCTGGTGACTACAAAACCGACATGGCGGTCAAACGAATTTGAGATTTTTTAAATAGACTTTTCTCGTGATTTATCTATCCAAACGTAATGAAACTTGGTACAGCAAATGTTTATACACATTACAATTCACTGGAGTCTAATTCAGTTCAATTGTTTTCATGACCTCAAAATGGCGGCTGTGCGAAATATTTCACTGACATTCTATATCTCCGAAACTATTACAGATATCAGCCTGCAATTTTGTTCGGTGATAAAAGGTACTGATACAAGTTAACTTATGTATATTTCATAAACCTGTAAAGTACAAAACGAACATGGCGACCAAGCGAATTTGAAATATTTGAATAGACTTTTCTCGTGATTTAACTCTCTGAGCGCAGTGAAATGTGGTACAGTAAATTATTTTGCAGATTGTAATGCACTGGCATCTAATTTAATTCAATTGTTAACATAACCTCAAGATGGCGGCTGTGCGAAATTTTAAAATTAAGTTTTTATTTCTTGTGTCGTAATCATGCGATCGAAGTGAAAGTTTGAATAATGAACCTAGGCAATAATTGTCCTTGAATGGTACATAACTCTATGGCCTATACTTATAACAATCCTAAATGGCGACTTTCCGAAATATTTTGACGGTTCTCAATATCTATGAATCTTTTACAGCAACCAAACTGATTTTTTTTATGTTCATAGAGACTATGAACATATGTTCACCTATAGGACTTCAGTAACCTGGTGAGCACAAATCCAACATGGCGGCGACGCGAAGTATAAATATTTAAATGGACGTTTCTCGCGAATTAACTATCCGAGTGCCGTGAAAAGTTGCACGTTAAATGCTTATACAAATGTTGATCCATTGGCATCTAATGTATTTCAATTGTTTGCATAATCACAAGATGGCTGCTGTGCGTAATTTTAAAATCTCGTTTTTTCTTCTTGTGTTCTAACCATGCGATTGAAGTTTGAATACCACACGTACACAATAATATTAATGTAATAGTACAAAAATAACAAGATGTTCAGTAAAGAACATATAGCCTACTTTCTCCTAAATGCATGGGTATTGTTATAACTCTTTGTCCTTTTCAAGGAGTATTATTGAATATTGGTTGTAGTAGCTTGTTGAAATACAACGTGCTATAGGGATATTAAACATGAATATGAGGTGCCCTTTGCTAGTGCTACCTCTGTACCAAATTTCGTTCAATTCGGTTTCACCGTGTTTGAATTGATAGGGGGAATCGATTTGCACACATACTTGGCCACCATCTGCAAACTATTGGGCTGATGTTCTTGCAGTTTGGTCAGAATATGTTTCCCACATAAAGATATGGTGTTGCAAAATTTGGTAGAGACTAGATTATTAGGTTGGTCGTAATTACATTTTAGCTTTTAACATTTGGGTGGCCACGATTACGTTTCTGTCAAGATAGCGGTGATATAAAACATGACACTGAGGTGCCCTTTGCTAGTGTTACCTCTGTACCAAATTTCGTGCCATTTGGTTTCACCGTGTTCGAATTGATAAGGGGAATCGATTTTCACAAAAAGATGGCCGCCATCCGCAAAATATTAGGCTGATGACCTATTAGTTTGGTCAAAGGATGCTCCCTCCATAAAGGTATGTTGTTGCTAAATTTGCTAGAGATCGGATGATTAGGCTAATCGTAATTTGATTTAAGCTTTGAACATTTGTGTGGCCGCCATTACGTTTCCGTCAAGATGGCGGCGATATAAAACATGGCACTGAGGTGCCCTTTGCTAGTACTACCCCTGTACCAAATTTCGTTCATTCGGTTCCACCGTGTTCGAATTAATAGGGGGAATCAATTTTGACTTAAAGATGGCCGCCATCCGCAAACTATTAGGCTAATGGCCTATTAGATTGGTCAAAGGATGCTCCCTCCATAAAGGTATGTTGTTGCAAAGTTTGGTAGAGATCGGATGGTTATGTTAGTCGTAATTTGATTTAAGCTTTAAACATTTGTGTGGCCGCCATTACATTTCTATCAATATGGCGGCGATATAAATCATGACACTGAGATGCCCTTTGCTAGTGCTATCTCTGTACCAAATTTCGTTCCATTCGGATTCACCGTGTTTGAATTAATAGGGTGAATCGATTTTGACACAAAGATGGCCGCCATCCGCAAACTATTAGGCGAATGACCTATTAGATTGGTCAAAGGATGCTCCCTAAATAAAGGCATGTAGTTGAAAAATTTGGTAGAGATCGGATGATTAGTTTAATCGTAATTTGATTTAAGCTTTGAACATTCGTGTGGCCGCCATTACGTTTCTGTCAAGATGGCGGCGATATAAAACATGACACTGAGGTGCCCTTTGCTAGTGCTACCTCTGTACCAAATTTCGTTCATTCGGTTCATCCGTGTTCGAATTAATAGGGGGAATCAATTTTGACATAAAGATGGCCGCCATCCGCAAACTATTAAGCTAATAACCTATTAGATTGGTCAAAGGATGCTCTCTCCATGAAGGAATGTTGTTGCAAAGTTTGGTAGAGATCGGATGGTTATGTTAGTCGTAATTTAACTTAAGCTTTGAACATTTGTGTGGCCGCCATTACGTTTCTGTCAAAATGGCGGCGATATAAAACATGACACTGAGATGCCCATTGCTAGTGCTATCTCTGTACCAAATTTCGTTCCATTCGGTTTCACCGTGTTTGAATTAATAGGGGGAATTGATTTTCACACAAAGATGGCCGCCATCCGCAAACTATTAGGCTAATGACCTAGTCATTTGGTCAAAGGATGCTTGCTCTGTAAAGGTATGTTGTTGCAAAATTTAGTAGAGATCGGATGATTAGGTTAATCGTAATTTGATTTAAGCTTTGAACATTTATGTGGCTGCCATTACGTTTCCGTCAAGATGGCGGCGATATAAAACATGACACTGAGGTGCCTTTTGTTAGTACTACCTCTGTACCAAATTTCGTTCCATTCGGTTGTACCGTGTTCGAATTAATAGGGGGAATCGATTTTCACACAAAGATGGCCGCCATCCGCAAACTATTACGCTGATGACCTATTAGTTTGGTCAAAGGATGCTCCCCCCATAAAGGTATGTTGTTGCAAAATTTGGTAGAGATCGGATGATTAGGTTAGTCGTAATTTGATTTATGCTTTGAACATTTGTGTGGCCGCCATTACGTTTCCGTCAAGATGGCGACGATATAAAACATGACACTGAGGTGCCTTTTGTTAGTACTACCTCTGTACCAAATTTAGTTCCATTCGGTTGCACCGTGTTCGAATTAATAGGGGGAATCGATTTTCACACAAAGATGGCCGCCATCCGCAAACTATTACGCTTATGGCCTATTGGTTAGATCAAAGGATGCTCTCCCCATAAGGGTATGTTGTTGCAAAATTTGGTAGAGATCGGATGATTAGGTTAGTCGTAATTTGATTTAAGCTTTGAACATTTGTGTGGCCGCCATTACGTTTCCGTCAAGATGGCGGCGATATAATACATGACCCTGAGGTGTCCTTTGCTGGTGCTACCTTTGTACCAAATTTCGTTCAATTCGCATTCACCGTGTTCGAATTGATAGGGGGGGGACAGACATTCGGAGTACACACACTCACACACACAGACACACACACACACACAGACTCACACACACACATACACACACACACACACACACAGACTCATACACACACATACACACACACAGACAGACACACTTTTTTCGCCCAGTGTTGATCTCATAAGTCTACTTTCATTTTTTGCAAAAATCGAAAGTAGGCTAAAAATCCAACCTGGCGACCATCTGAAATATTAAGACGGTTCTCAATATCTACGAATCTATCACAACCTTCAAACTGAAATTTTGTATGTAGATAGAGGCAATTAACATGAGTAGGATATATGAAAATAGGCTGTATAGTTCTTCACGGAACTACTTGTTTTATTATTATTATTATTATTATCATTATGACTCAGCAATTTATCAATGTTTATGCCGTGTCTTGTGTGGGGCCTCGCCTAGGAACACCAAGCTGGCTCATCAGAGGGTTCTTGGTGTCCTCGCCTAAATCCCTTAAGGAGTAGCGAACTGCGCGCTACCTCCCTTTTTATGAAGCGCACCTACGCCTCTTTACTGCGAGAACTAAAAGCTCAAGCAGACATAACCTCCCTATGAAGGCTTCCGAAAAGATGGTATATCGGATTTCACGGCCAGGCTGATGAGCCAGCGAAATCCCACACAAGACACGGCACAAACCTAGAGAAATTGCTGAGTTTTAATTCACTGGCCGTGAACGCCAATATACCATCTTTAGCGGCTTCTGTGGCGTAGTTGGTAGGGTGCAAACCCGGCCGAAGTCGTCGGATTCTTTAGGAGCGTTAAAAATCCTTCCGTATGCCTTCCTTCGGAGAGGAAGTATGCCGGCTGTCCCTTGACATAGATTTATGGCATGTAAAAGATCCTTTCACATACTAAACTTGTGTAAAGCTAAATTTTTAAGTTAGATTTCGTCGGAACGCTCTATCAAAGTTCCAACGTTCACCATTAGGTATCATTGATATCTGGTAGTAAAAGTTGGAACTACTTCAAATTGAACGGAATTTGTAGCTAACCCTAAGGGTGTCCGCTGGAAGCAGCTACAGCCTCTGGCGAGCCGAACATGTCCTCGGACACTCCCGGTACTAAAAGCCATACGATAAATAAATAAATAAATAAATAAATAAATAAATACATAAATAAATAAAGATAAATGATGACTTTGCGAAGAACAATATGAGAAACTGTTATCGGGTGTTCAAGCAAAACCTAAATAGATATGACCCCCCAACTCTCCAACTTCAGGACGAAAACGGGAACCGGGCATATAGTAAACAGGGGTACCTGTAACATTCTAGCCGGCTACTTTAAAGAACTGAATTGCGATGAACCACTCCAAAACATGTATTTCGATTGTGGACCAAAATCGTCTCCTCAACCATGATTCTAAACCCCCCGTCTGTAAGAGAGATTCAGAAGATACTGACTCGTATGGAAAATTTCAAGGCATCTGGAGAAAATCAGACAACAGCTGAATTACGGAAGTATGCCAGTAAAGATGCTATTGGCTCACTCCAAAAGCTTTTTGAGGAGATATGGAAGACAGAGATCATTCCAGTGGAATGGAAAATGGCCCCGATACACCCTCTTCACAAAAAAGGTTCGAAATCGGATCCTAGCAATTACCGAGGGATCTCACTGTTGGACGTGACATGCAAGATACTTTCAAGAGCGTTATTGGAAAGAGCAGAACCACAGTTGGACTGCCAACTTGGGGAGTATCAAGCAGGGTTTAGAAAGGGGAGATCTTGCGCTGAACAAATTTAAAACCTAAGATACATTATAGCGTACCAGAAGCAGAGGGCTAAACCGTATATAGTGACTTTAGTAGACTTCCAAAAAGCTTACGATTCCATCGACAGAGAGTCGTTGCTCAATATTTTGGAAGAGTTTGGCCTGGACAGGAAAAATCTAGCCCTCATAAAGGAGACGCTCAAAAATACGTCCTCTAAAGTTAGATTCATGGGCGAACTGTCTGATCCTTTTGAGATCAGAACAGGGGTCCGGCAGGGGGATGGTCTCTCCCCCCTGTTGTTCAACTGTGCACTTGAAAAAGTTATGAGAGAATGGAATGCGAAAACACGAGAAACAAAAAACAAAGGAAACACGATTAAGTGTTTGGCCTTTGCTGACGACTTGGCGCTGCTCGCAGAAACATGGGAGGAAACCAAAGAACAAATCACATAATTACAAGAGATGGCGGGGAAAATAGGACTTATGATTTCCTTTGAAAAAGAAAAACGAAAATTATGTCAAATAGTTTGGATGTGCCCAAGAGAGTTACAGTAGGAGCTAATAAAATCGATATGGTTTATAGTTTCAAATACTTAGGAGAATGGATCGACTGGAATAACCTTGAAGGAAAAACAATGGAGGCGAGAAGAATCAAAATGGAACTAGCCTTCTAGAAATCCAAAAATACATACAATAAGAAAATCCTCTCCTGGAACACTAAAATCAGGCATTATAACACCGTAATTAAGCCAGAGGCACTCTTTGCAGCAGAAACACTAGTCTTGAGGAGACAAGGGCAAATGGAAAAATTGGAAATCAAAGAGAGAGAAATTTTGAGGAAGATCATAGGTCCTAAATTCCAAAATAACAAACAAATTTTCTATAGGAATGACACCCTGTATGTGAAGTCGGAGAGACTTTCAGATACCATACGGAAAAGGATTGATTTCTATGGACACATCTACCGGATGAATCCTGCCCGATTAACCAAGAAAACCTTTGACTTCTTTTCCAAAAAGATGATCAAACCTAATTGGTTTACGGAAGTGGAAAAGGACCTGCGAGAGCTTCAGATTACTGAAATCATGTTGATGAATGGTGCAGCCAAAACCGTGACCAAAGACAACACCAAGAAATTCCAAGCCAGAGCCGTCTCCAGAAAACCGATGCAGATATCACAAGAGGAAAGAAAGAGGAGATCAGAGAAAATGAAGAAGTATTTGGAGAGCACAAGCATCTAAGAAGTGATTGATCTGACGAACCCCAAAGTGGGTGATTCGAAAAGAAAAAGAAGAAGAAATTATTACTATCACCACCACCATCAAACTATTGGGGACACTCGACAAACGGCTGATAACATTACCGTTAATGTGGAATTCGGTAAATATTAGGGAATCAATCTTTGCCAGCCTTAATTTTAGGGTAAACTTTTATTTGTTGTTGTGTTTGTTGCTAGGCTTCAGAATATGGAGATAATTTAATTTGGATAGTACAATACTTTTTATTAAGAGGCCTGTAGTTAGCCTTCCTACAGCATATTTTATACGTTTTTAGGAGGTTTTGGTAAACCCTATGCACGAGCCAGTTCCTTTCAGGATCTCTGCACTCACCCGGGGATTAGATTTTATCATTATTATTTTATTAATCACTCTGGCAATTTGCTAAAAATTTCAAATGAGGTAAATATTTATTTTTATTGTGTTTTCGTAATTTTCAAAATTTCAAACGGACACTGCGTGTGGCCATCTCGTGGTTTGAATGCTATATTACCAGGACGCTCAAGAGTGATAAATTTGCTTAAGGGGGGAAGACAGGAATAAAATGCCAATATTCATTCGACTGTTGAACAAATGATACTCGTATCACAGTAATGGCATGCTTGTGGCATTCAAAAGCAACGTTTATAATGTCAGAATTCTTATCATAAGAGTTTTTAGAGAATTTTCAAAATTTACAATTTTTTTACCATGCATCATCGTTTTCCTTATAGCCTATATCCCACGTTAATAAGAAATGTCATCCTTTTCATTTTTTAAGGTGTGTATAACATCTGTACCTACAAAATGTACCTCATCCAGGTTATGTTATTAGGATTTATATTTGTTTTTATATACTAAATTTATTCTAAAAAAAGAACTATTTTCAGCTGCTCTGAATAAAAATTCAATAAAAGGACTTAATTTACAGTTTATGTTAGTGATCGAGGTGCATTTTGTAGGCACAGATGTAATACACACCTTAAAAAAGAAAAGTTGGAAATTTCTTACAAACTTGGGATATGTAAGGGAAACGATGATGCACGGTAAAAAATTTGGCAATTTTGAAAATTCTCTAAAAACTTTTATGATAAGAATTTTGACATTATATAAGTTGCCTTTGATTGCCACAAGCTTGCCATTACTGTGATATGAGTAACATTTGTTTACATTACTTGTAGCATGTTCAACAATCGAATCAATATTGACATTTCATTCCTCTCTTAAGCTGGATCTCTCCCCCCCCCCCCCCCCTGATACATTTGCTTAAGAAATATGAGGACAAGTAGTGAAATTGAAAAACATCTATGTTTATATAAGTATTTCAAAACCAAATTACCAGGCCATGTTCTCTTAGGGTTTGTAACCACTGCTTTAACTCGCAAATACTGATGCAAAGTTGACCTTTCATCAACTTTCTTACCGTATTTCAACTGAGTTACTGGCGCATTCTGTATCGGTGGTCTCTGGATACACATCGTGATGCCATACAGTCTGCGAGCCTCAATCTTTAGATCATGCACGTTGATACGTGAACTGTCAGTCACGCAGAGAGCTTGCCCAGGTCGCGAGCTGTCTGCTTCGCTGTTATCGAGTACAGTCTCCAGTGGACTGATACTAGATTAGGCTACTACATTGGAGTCAGTGCCCGAACGCTTCGAGAACACCGAGAGAAATACCGGAGAGTAAACTGTACAATGTCTCAAGACTATTGAAAGGTATAGTTCAAGGCTTCTACTCCACTCACCATGAATATAGGTTCAATGACCAGGTGAAAGATAACTTATCTCAGAGGAATACGACTGCTCTGATGCTTAAGACATTATTGCCTTACCACCTCTCAGAATTCAACTAGACGAGGCAGAAACGTATAGACCTCTTATTTGCCGCATCGAGCAGTGATAAGGGCTTGTTGTTTTAATGCATTTGAGAGGCTTGGGACATCTTGGTTATCAGACCCGTGTAGCCACTATCTGTGCCGGGATTCGAACCTGTGATCACCGGACTTGCTGCAGCTGCCCTCATGAGTGTGGTGCACGGTTTAAAGAGCATGGCTACTTCACGAGATTTCATTGAATAGATCTACAAAGGTTATAACATTTTTTATTAACTTAAATATTAATGACATTTTATACCAATTGTATTTCATGGTTCACTAGAATGAGCCTCTTATTGGAAGGGTCGTAGTTAAGTATAACATTTGATATGCATTCCAAAGATTTCAGTTATTATTTATAAGTACGTTTGCTTTAACATTTGTAGGTATTCATTTATTATAATGTATTCCTTTAATATCTAATACAAGAAGAAGTTCCTTGACGAACTAAAGAGCCTACTTTTCTTAAAATTAAGATTCATGCTAATGATTAATCTACAGTATATGAACCTATCTAGAATAATGACGAAATTTAGTTGGAAATATCGAAATGTCTAATTAGATCGAAATATACCTGGTATAATGTAGTCTAATAGAGCACTACAGTTGGCAGCCCTGGTGACTGAATATATTCTTAGTTCCATCTCTTAAGGTTCAGAATACAACATTTGGTTGAAGTCCAATGGACGTTACATGCAGTTAGACATTGGATTTATCATCACCCGTAAAAGCATGTTGGCAACAATGTCATGCGTGTGCTGGTCAGAAATAATCTGAAATATTAGGACTTCTTATTGTGCCAATTTTGGATGAAATCCATTTGTTAGTAGAGAAGTTACATGTGTTTTAAAATTGGACCTATCAGCAGGTATAGAATCATGTTGGCAGCACTGACTTATATTTATTACTCCAAATTAATCTAGAATGTCAGGTGATATACGTGTACAAAGTATAGAGCTGTTGGCTTGCATACTTTCTGATATATTGATATTAGGGTAAAACAATGTAGGCAGCATTTATTAACAGTTGGCAGCCCTGGTGGCTCTTAAGAATACGCTCAGTCATATCTGTTTATGTACACACATTACATACAAAATTTTATTGAAATCCAATTGATAGTGTAGAAGTTATATGCATTTAAAAATTGGACCTATCAGAAGGCTTAAAATTATTTTGGTAACACTGCCATGAATGGCCTCCGGGAAATTAAACTGAAATAGTATTATGTACATGTGTGCCAATTTTGGAATAGCTCCCATGTATACCTTCCAAGATATCCAACATGGAGCTCAAATTTCTAGTGCGTTCTTTCAGCAGTTGGTAGCACTGACATAATTTCCAAATATGGGCTTGAGATATTCCGGTATACATCTTTACTCATACAAAATTTGGTTTCGATTGCTGCAGCCATTTAGGAGTTGATAGTTGGGGGGGACACACACACACAGCAAGACAGACAGAAGGACAGACAGACACACATTTTCCCGGATCGATCTCATAAGTCTACTTTTTCCCCATTTTTGCAAAATGTGAAAAGTAGGCTAAAAATATTTTATCAACAAAAGTTAACACATAATCACATTGATATTGCAAATTTTCAGTCGGTCAACACAACATTATCTTAATTACTGGGAAATGTGAAAAATCTACCTTCAAAATACGAGGGCATGTCGGAAGGTAACGTACATTCATATTCCAAGAAGGTTTTAATAGGTGACAAACCAAACATATCACAAATGAACTTTCATCTATGACCTACTTTTCTACAAAGTCACAAGCTTTCTCAACACATTTCTGCCATCGTGGTACCAGTTTCAATATACCCTATTCGTAGAACTGCTGATTTCATTTCCGCATATGTCGTAAATGTTGACTGGCCAGGAATGTCCTCTTGGGACCAAACATTGCATTTTGAAAGTATTTTGAACCTCAACTATATTTTGTGCGTATTGTTCCATCTAAATTACTTTTGTGTGTCTTTTCTAACTAAATTCCCTTTTGTATGTATTTCCACTCTACGTTTTGTGAGTCTTCTCAATCTAAGTTCCATTTTGTAATTATTTTCGATCTAACTAAGTTATCGTTCCGCTTTCCATTTCATTGTCATTTTCGCTATACCCAGACCATTAGGGGCCGATAACCTAGATGTTAGGCCCCTTAATACAACAATTATCATCATCTTCATCAACTTTTTCATGCCATAAATCCATGACATGATAACGTCGGTTTTACTTCCCCTCCGAAGGAAGGCATACTGAAGGATTTCAACGCTCTTAAAAGATCCGACGACTTCGGCGGAGTTTCAACCCGTGATCTTGGGCATAGCAGCTCAGCATGCTACTGGCTACGTCACCGAATTCGCTTAGTAATCTGATATTTACCTGGAATACAAGGGGAGTACCACGAAATAAACACTTCTATGATGATGGGAATCGAATACAGTTATTCCTCATAAAGCCCTCGGGCCAGAATTAAATTTCAAAGCAAATCCAGGAATTGACACCGGATTTAATAAATGACTGCAAGGAATGTTAGCTTGCTGTGCCCAAGGTTGCAGGATCTAATGCTGGCGTAGTCAGGTGGCATTTGAGGGTGCATATTATATTATGGCCAGAAGGTCTTCCCAAGAAGATCAGTCCGGCTGCCTGTTCACTGTTGCTCGCTTAGCACCACCCAGGGGTCACGTGTAGGGTACTTTAAGGTTAAACCTACGGACGTGAGCAACTTCAACCCCCATTTGAGGGTGTGCAAATGCGAGGGAGCCATGTCAGTAGATTTACTGGCACGTTAAAGATCCCCATTGAGGCAAACTTCTGGCACCCCGGCATCTCTAAAAGCCGCAGTAGTTATATGGGTTGTAATACCACAATAACACTAGTATTATTAGAATGTTAGCCATAATTCTAAAAGGTGAACTTACAAGAATGTCGTAAGCATCAGAGCAGTCGTATACCTTTCGGTTGTTTCTTTGAGTCACGTTACCTCCTTACTTGGTCATTGATCCTATATTCATTGTGAATGGAGTAGAAGCCTTGAACTACAACGTTCAATTCCCGAGTATATTTGAAGTCTAGGGACCTTGCATCGCGGCAGTAACTCAGCTGAAGGCCGGTGAGGAGAAAGTTGATAGATGGTCGGCATTGCATCAGTTAGAGTGATGTTTACAGATCTTACGAGAACAGGACTGGTAATTTGGTATTGAAATATTTCAAGGCCCAGTCCTCATATAAAATTAATGTTTTAAAATTTTACAACGTCTCGTAATATTTTTTGAGATTGTTTTGCCGTGCAGTTATAGTTTGCATGGCTGTGCGGATGGTGGATAAGCTGCGTATAATGTTAGGAGAAATTTAGTGGATAGTTTTTAGAATACAACTCAAACTTATTAAGGCTTAATATTACTAGGACCCGCAAGCCTCCGTGGCTTAGGTGGCAGCACGCCGGCCTCTCACCGCTGGGTCCGTGGTTCAAATCCCGGTCCCTCCATGTGAGATCTGTGCTGGACAAAACGGAGGCAGACAGGTTTTTCTCCGGGTACTCCGGTTTTCCCTGTCAAAATTTCATTCCAGCAACACTCTCCACTATCATTTCATTTCATCTGTCATTCATTTAATCATTGCCCCAGAGGAGTGCGTCAGGCCTCGGCAGCCGGCACAGTTCATATCCTCGCCGCTAGTTGGGGGCTTCATTCATTCCATTCCTGACCCGGTCGGAGACTAGAAGCAGGCTGTGGATTTTTCATTACTAGGACCCAGATGTTTATTATGACATATCATATTTAGCCATTGTGTTATTTTCATGACAAATATAAGATGATAATTTAAGATAATCTCATTCAAATTATGTCATTAAGCACAATTAGCACTCTGAACAGGAAAGGGTTGCAATTCTGGCTGTGTAACATTCATTTTAAACATAGCACTTGACATACAAAGCCTAAGGCAACGACTTTTTCCTCAAATGTCTAAATACTGTATGTTGCTTTAGTAATTTATGACGATGATGATGATGATGATAATTGTTGTTTAAGGGGCCTAATATCTAGGTTATCGGCCCCTAATGGTTTGGGTGATAGTGAAGATGATAATGAAAAGTAAACTATAACGAAATAGTACATTATGCAACGAGCCTATAATGGCTATAATTAAGACACGAGTATCTTTATAAAACGAGCGTATGCGAGTTTTATAATTTCCATATGAGTGTCTTAATTACCATTATAGGCGAGTTGCATACGACTGTTTATGTTCGACGATAATTATAACTTTATTATATGTTTTAACATAAATATTCATAAATATCTGTGGGATTCAGTTAATTCAGTTATGCGTGGTCAAGGCACTCCGGAAGCAGAGACCATTCACTTTGCTTGACAACACAGAAAAATGTTGGATTTTGAGCGCATGCGCGAAGGTATCCTTATCTAATTGGCCACACAACTGTTTCATGAGCTCTGATTGGTGGGAGAAACTGTTTCATAATGAAAAATAGTGTTATAATGAGCCTCATTATGATACAGTTTTCTGACACATAATGTTTACATTTCGACATCGTCGAACATAAAGTAACTACTAACTTATATACTGGAGGAAGAAAGAGAAATCGAAAGGAGAATAAGGCAAATAAAGGACAGGAGGAAAAGAAATGCCCTCAACCCTCGAAGAATGTGGATTGAGGGACTTGGAAGGAAGGAGAGCTATGAAAGGCAGATAGCAAAGTAAAACAGGAGAGGGGCCGCCCCAGAGGTAATGGAAAACAGGGAGAAAACCGGACCCAGCTCAGGAATCCCTCGGGGTCGCCTACTCCCAAACTCACCAGTCATGAGCCCCTGAGGGTGTAGCAATATCCAGGGTGCACCAGAAGCGGTGGGCCTACATACAACCTGCCTCCTTGAGGGCCTTGAGCAGAAGGCAGGAGGTAACATGAAAATAAAAAGAAGCCTGACCCCTCACAGTAGGAGGGTATCAGAAAAGATGAGACAAGGACCAATTAAGGTGGGAAAGGAAGAGTCTCCTTAGACCTCGGATACCCCAATACCGTTGAGGTCGGAAGAAAACAAGAGTTGACCAAGTGAGGTCGACAGGAAAGAAGACGGAGAGGAGCCCGGCACAAGTAAGTGGAAGCAATGCCGGACCCAGCTGGGGCCCAGTGGTCACCAACCCACTAGATGTGAGCCCCTGGGGGGAATGAAACAACAAAGGAGCTTGTGGCACCATATTTAAAGTATGTGATCTCAGGTGGTATTCTGGACTGACCTACTTGGTGGTGGGCCGAATATTCGATGCTCAGGTAAACGACCCGCTAATGTATTCACTTTGTACTGCCGTCTTCGTCCCTTTGCACGTGGCGTGGTCGGGAATAACAGAACGACTGGGCAGTAAGCTCTGAAATGCCACCTTCTGTGGTCTCGGGGTGCTTATAGAGAACTCAAGGTCCTGGATTCGTGGCTGTTGTTAATTTGAAATAGATGCTTAAGAACATCTTTGGTGATGAGCACCGTGTAGTCTACTTCAATTTGTTTGATGGCCCGAGTTTCTGTGTCGACTGTAGTAATGTATAGCTGTAATTATTTGGGTTGGAGAAGGGGTGGGTGCTCCGGGAAGTACAGTACACCCCGACATTTGTATAGGAGGAGTGTAAAAATTATCTGTATAAACACACATTTTCGATAATCATTGTCAGTGCCATGATTCGAACCTTAGATCTCCAGAAGGTATTTATGAAATCATTTTGTGAAACTCAAGAAGACACTCGGGTAAATCCACAACATTAAAGGGTTGATTGTCAACAAGATGAATTAGGGGAAAGGGTTAAAAAAATAACATAGAAATTATATTATCATATATATTATTTCAGTAGTATAGATCATTCCTGCGCCGCTCACTAGCGACCGATCATGACAAATGAGCATTCAAATGAAAGAGAATAGACATTAGCAGTGAAGAATTGCACTCTAATTTCATAAATATCTAAAATTTCTTAAAAAAATTGACTTTTAAAAATGTAACAAGTGTGCGATTTGCAGATACTCTTGCTGTATGAAAATACGCTCCATAATTGCTGTCCCATTCACATTGTTTGATTGCTGTAATACAATCTATATCTATACCCCCTGATTTCAAGAAGAATGTAATCATCCCTATACCAAAGAAAGTGGGAGCTGACAGATGTGAAGATTACCGTACAATCAGCTTGATTACTCATGCTTCAAATATCCTGTCTAGAATAATTTACAAGAGGATTGATAGCCAGATAGAAACGGAGTTGGGTGAAGACCAGTTTGGTTTCAGGAGAAATGTAGGAACAAGGGAAGCTGCACTAAGTCTTAGGCTGATTTTTGAATGTAGAATAAGGAAAGATAAGAGAACGTTCAGGGCATTTGTAGACTTAGAAAAGGCTTTTGATAACATTGTTTGGACTAAATTGTTTGACATATTGAAATCTATTGGAATAAAGTACAGGGATAGGAGGGTGATATACAATCCATACAGAAACCAGACAACAGTCATTCGAGCTGAAGGACATGAGAGAGAAGCTGGTATTCAGAAAGGTGTAAGGCAAGGCTGCAACTTATCACCCATACTTTTCAATATTTACATAGAACAAGCAATGCAGGAAATTGGAGAAAAATTTTAAGTGGGAGTAAAGATTCAAGGTGTAATAATTTCAACTCTGAGATTTGCTGATGACATCGTCATCTTGGCCGACAAGCCTGAGGATTTGAATGAGTTTTTGAATGGTATGGACTCTTGTCTTACGGAAAGAATTCATGATGAAAATTAATAAATGTAAAACAAAAATACTGGAATGCAGCCGAAATAAATCAGAATCCTCTATTGAGATCAAATTGGCAGGTAAAAAGTTGAAGGAAGCAGGAGACTTATGTTACTTAGGAAGCAGAATAACCGCTGATGGACGAAGCAAAGAGGATATAAAAAGTAGGTTGGCTCAGGAAAGGAAGGCATTTCTGCAAAAACGGAATCTGTTGACATCGAATATAGATTTAGGTATTAGGAAGTCATTTTTGAAAGCCTTTTTCTGGAGCATGGCGCTCTATGGAAGTGAAACTTGGACTATTGATGCAGCAGAATTGAAGCATTTGAAATGTGGTGATACAGGAGAATGATGAAGATCAGAGGGGTAAATAGGGTTACAAACGAAGAGGTATTAAGACGAGTGGGAGAGAAGAGATGTTTCTGGCGACTGCTAATGAAGAGAAGAGGTAGGTCAAAGGACTGAAGACTCAAACAACAACAATAACATAATAAAACTGAAGAGTTTTTTGTTTGTTTTTTGATTGTTTGTTTGTTTAAACGCGCTAACCTCTTGAACTGCCCGTCAGATTCGAAAAATTCTTGTGCAAGGCTCGTGCAGTCTTGGTTGCACTGTGCATTGTACCGTTGAGCGACGCTTTACATTCGAGTAATTTCGAGCGATAGTCAAGCCATGCTCTAAATGAGCGACATGCGAAAGCTATATTAAACTGTCACTGCACACGGCATGGCGCCACAAACTGGTTCTGTGAAAAGTATAAATTGAAATTGTAATGGCAAGAGAAGATCGAAGGTGGACATTTACCTTTATGCATGGACATGCTGAAAACTGCATAGACTCAGCATGATTTAGCTTCAATTCAGATGTCTCTACCCACATTCCTTATTTATGAATGGCATGTATATGTAAAACATAGCATCAATTCATCTTACATGACAGATCATTTTTCTGATCGTGCCTTACTCTAAATGTACATTCTCAAATACATCGAAATGGGAAGCCTTTAACATATTTTATTTAAAGGCGTCCATAATGAGGATCATATTTTTAAATGAATCTGATGGAAGCCAGCAAATTAAAGTGTTGAAGGATAATTCGGATGTAAATTACCTGACGCCTTTTTTATACACGGTGCATATATTTGTCCTTTATTATACCCATTCCTTTTAGGCGGAGATGAAGTGAGGTGAGATTTCTTTGTAACGGCTGGCTTTTATGTACGGACAAATTTTCGGACATCAACTTTATCAGTGGAGTTAATAAGAGGTGAAATTATTCATTTATTCATTCATTCTAATATTTATTTTACGGTCACTTGTAGAGCTAATAAGCTCTTTTATTGTAGCACTCTATGGATAATTAGGCTACTTTAGATATTTTCAAAAGAATTTCAAAAGAAGTAGAGATCTACACGAGCCAGAAGTGTGTCTGCTGTCTACTGCCCCCACCCCGCCCACCATTCAAACATTACGAAACCAAATTCAAACAAATTTGGTACAGGGGACGCATTAGCAGCGAACACCTCAGCCATGTTTTATATTGCCGCCATCTTAACCAAACCAAAATGGTGGCCACGCACATAATGAAAGCTTAAATCAAATTACAACTAAACTATTTATCATATCTGTACCAAATTATAGAAACGTATTCCATCATATGGTAAGTGACTGATACCTGAACGACAAGGTCATCAACAAAATAAGTTCAATATGGAGGCCATGTGATGCATTATAATCCATAAACTACTATCCAATGAATCGATATTCACAGTGATTGGAACTCGGATGGTCCTATATAAGGACCTTCTATTATCAACGTGATAACTACATTACACTGTACAGTATGTTACGCGCTGACGTCATCTTGAAATTATGAAACGTAATAATAAATGACTCTCATTTAAGAGTTATTGTAACGAAAATTTGTGACAAGGTAGGACCGTATATGTGGCATTGTACGGCCAAAGCAACAGAGCAGACTCTCCGTACATTCAAGATGGCAGCTGTGCTAACTATTAGAATATTACAATCGACAATTCGGAATAAAATCTGGGAATTGAGACGAATTTTGCCAGCATATAATCATTATATTGAGCCCTTACAAGCATTAGTCAAAAGATTTATTGAATATTGCGCACAGCAGCCATCTTGAAATTTCAAAACAAATTAATAACCTAAGGTATCCTAGGACTATAATGACGAAATATAGTTATGAAATTGAGCCTATAAATTGCTCCGCATGCCCAAAGCAAAAGACCAGTTGCGAGTCTAAGTGCACCGTGTATCAGCTCTCACGTCTGTTTCTATAAGCCCTGACAGAGCCAACACCACTCGACTGGTTTTATATTACTACCGTACGTATATAGGGGAGACTTCGCTAATTCCACAGTACTTGAAATATACAGGCTGCCCGAGAATGTTCTCCGCAGTGGGTACGTGCAGCTACGAATGGTTGAGTCATGAGTTTAGTTGGCTGCACTGCACTGTGTCCTTGAAAGCGGGAATCCCCCATTTGAGCTGTCGGTGTGTATCGCGATAAGCGTGCGAGCCTGCATGTCTTCAGTGTGTATTACAGTCAGCGAGCGTTCAGATAGATTATTATTGGAAGAGTGTAACAGTATACAGGCGGTAATGTTTACTACTGAAGAGAGAGTTTTTTGGTGGAATACGTTTTTCGCGAAGGCGATCGGTTTACAGAAAATGTATAATTAAGGTTTCTGTCGCTGTTTCCTAATTCAAAGTGTCCAAACCGTGATATCGTTCGGGATTTGGTAAGTGAATTTCGTGTGACTGGCTCAGTTCACGATATGCCGGGAACAGGCAGGCCTCACTTTTAACAGACGAAAAACTTGATGAAATCTCCGATATAATGCTGCGTAGTCCAAGTAAATCAACTCGAAAATTAGCTCTACAAACAGGAATCTCTAAGTCGACAGCACATAAAGCTGTAAAAGACAAGCTTCAGTTGTTCCCTTATAAAGTTACCATGGTTCATGAATTAAAGCAAACTGATTACGGAAAAAGAGTGATGTACTGTGAATGGTTCCAGCATCTGTTATGAATGGCGGTGGTGAGTACAAAGTTTACTGTTTATTTGTTGTGATGCAAGCGGCAGCCGTGCTACCAACGTAACTGCTGTAGCTACCTCTCGCAGACGAATGTAGGCGCTGTGGATAACATTCCCGGACTCACTGTACTTCTTATGCAAAGATACCCCAGCGCAACAGACGAGCTTATCTCACCAGTTATGTTGAGTCAACTATTTCATTTCTCTTGGCTATGGATTTCGAAGCAAGTGCTACCACCTGGTGGTAAAATCATGAAAACTTGTGTTCTACGTATTTTGTTTGTAAAATATTTATAAAATCACATGTATTTCGGCGATTCATTTATGCGGTAGTGACAGTATTGAAGCATATTATTAGACTTATCAAAGAAATTCAGACAAGGTATCGCGGCCTTAACACTAGAACCAATAGTATAAATTGCAGTCACGGGGAGTAATTAGTGCAAAAAGATTTCTTAGGCCCTTAAAAACAGTTATCGTCATGAAAATATTATGCCTCTATATTAGTGCAATGATGTTGGTGCAGTACATTGAGGTTATCTGCTGCAATAAGCGTTGGTGCTTTCAAATTTACCTTCATTTATTTCAAACCTTATCGTTGAGCGCTATGTGGCGATAAATTATACTTTTGCTACCTCAGGAGCTCGGGAGAGCCAAAGTTTTCCAAAGTGTTCTGATTATTTTCCTACAGCGATATTCGATAAAGGACGCCATTATTGGTTCCTACATTTCTAACAGTCAATGAGATATAGGCCCTAGGCAGTGTCTTTTATTTCACTTACTCCTTTTTCTAATGAAAATGAAAATCCACAGCCTGCTTCCAGTCCCCAACCGGGTCAGGAATGGAATGAATGATGCCCCCATCTAGCGGCGAGGATATGAACTGTGCCGGCTGCCAAGGCCTGACGTACTCCTCTGGGGCAATGATTAAATGAATGACAGATGAAATGAAATGATAGTGGTAAGTGTTGCTGGAATGAAATTTTGACAGGAAAAACCGGAGTACCCGGAGAAAAACCTGTCTGCCTCCGTTTTGTCCAGCACAGATCTCACATGGAGTGACCGGGATTTGAACCACGGACCCAGCGGTGAGAGGCCGGCGTGCTGCCGCCTAAGCCACGGAGGCTATACTCCTCTTTCTAATATTTTTTTTTAAATTTGTTTGTTAATTACATGTGTCAGTGCTGTAATTAGTACCTATAGCCGTTTCCCTATTTATTATTATCATTACGGGAAAATGACCTGAATGTTACGTCCATTATACTGTACTACTTATCACCCCCACTACAACCACCACCACAACAACAATTTTTTTTTCTTTTAGTTTAAGTATCAAGTGCCACTTCTGTAGTAGAATTCATTATCATTCATAAAACAAATAAATCCACCGGACGAAGCCGAGCACTACTGCTAGTCGTAGATATTGAGAACCGTCTAAATATTTCGGATGGTCACCTTGTTGGATTGTTATACAGGATGGACCACGTTAGTTGAAACTGTACAATATCTCAATAACCAAGCGTTGTTCAAGGAACTGTTTGGAATAAAAGTTATTTAAAACCAATAAAATTATAACATTATTATCTTTGGAAAGGGATGAGGAAAGATAGTGGCATGCCCATCTCACTGCTACTGGTCTGGATAACTGAACAGCTGACCATTTCGCTCATTCAATAGCCTAAGTGTTAAGTTAGGGCAAGGCTGGAAATTTTACATGAGTGAAAATAAATTCTTTCAAATTAGTATGTAGGCTATATATTAACATAATTCAATCATTTGTCATCAATCTGAAGACTTATTATATTCAAAATTAAATATTTCAAAAAATTTCATATTTTTGTTATTTATTATTTGGCTCTAGGGGGAGGGGGGCGATTGATTGAATCCCATATACCCCCTCAGTAGTTACGCCACTGATTGGGATTATATTGTTATGACCGACATAAAAGTTGCAATATCAATTATTGTTGGTTCTGTGCTTATCAGTGACACATGGTAGCCTTTATGGATGATAATGAATGTCGGTGAAGTAATTCACGCAGCGGCAATGAAGATTGGAATATACAGTCAAGATCAGACAATATGGTAGTAAGTCCTCAAGAAGTTCCATTGAAATAGCTCTAGCTGTGCAGATTTTCTTAGGAACACACGGAGAAAAGGTGATCTCAAAACCCTGAAATTAGTAATATGAAAATGAGCTAAAATTAAAAAAAGTTCTTGGGGTAGTTGCATGACACAAACAAGGAAAACTCATCTCATTGGAAACTGGGATTTAGTTTGGTTGCATAGGATGCTTGTTGAGGTTGAGTGCTTCTCAGATATAGTTTAATAATAATAATGTTATTGGTTTTACGTCCCTTTTAACTTCACTGGCTTTTAGAGACGCCGGGGTGCCGGAATTTTGCCCCGAAGGGGATCTTTAACGTGCCAGTAAAATATATAGTTTAGGACTCAAGTGATATTCAAGACTAATTTTAAGCGTTAAGCTTTGGAGCGGTCGGCGTTGGTCTTGGCGGGTAGACTGAATGTGGAAACAGGGAGGTCGGGCTTACAGCGCCCTTGTCGTACTGTCCAAACATCATAATACCGAGTCCAAAGACAACCACTCTAAACTTTAAAGCTCGACAACCATTCTGATCTGAGAAGCACATCTCCTTATCACTAGCAACGGGTGGAACCCGAACGAAATCCCAACCTCGAACGAATTGAGTGTTCCTGAAGTACATGATGATGATGATGATGATGATGATGATGATTTTAATGGAGTGGGCATCGAAGTGATATGCCTCAGAGTTGGTAGGCGTTTGCGCATGGCCCTCACTGGGAATCTTCCTGAATTACTATGTTTATATTGTCCCCGAAAGGTCCGATTATTGTAAGGGATATTTTTATGAAACACTAAAATTTGTCCAATACCGACTGCAATGATTGTGCTCGCCAAGCCTCAGTGCTAATTATCTGTAAACTCGCTAGAAGATTGGGTTTGAAATCGGCTGTCGTTGGAGAGGTTTTCCATGGTTTCCGATTCCATCTCCATGATAATTCGAGGATAGTATCGATAGTCACTGCCCCTTCCCAGTAACTCCCCGCACAATTTCATTCCTCTTCTTTCATTTCATCACTCAGTGAATCCTCTCATGAGATTGGCATCAGGAAAGGTTCTCGGAGGTAAAGACTCCCGCCACATAGAAATTCATTTAATATAATCAACGACTCCTTTGAATCACGAACAATAGTCTAAGGGTTGGACGTACTGTGAAAGGTCAACATTAACAAGAAATTGTGATTCTTTCCATAGCAGAATTTGGCTGCAAAATTAGGCTGAATTGTTTGCCACTTAAGATATTGCTTACCAGTGAAAGCTTACTTGCATCTTTGCCTTGTAATATTAGCATGAACTCCATCACTAATATTGTTGCCTACAACACTCGGGAATTTTTAGGGACTATATAGGAAGATATTCAGCACAATACATTACGCCACGAAGGACCCAATCGTGGTCAAGAATAACAACGATCCTTTGCACTTTCATAGATTCTGAGATGACCTTCGATTCCGTATATCACTCAGCTGTCAGACATTCCATTTTAGAACAATCTATAAGAGCACAATGCGTGAAAGAGGTGTTGGATGTCCGTCACGCCCGCTCTCAGACAAATATAGGGGATCAATAAATATAACCAATATTTGAAGAGTTGCTACAGTGTAAGTTATCAAAACGAGAGAAATATGTCTAATGAGTAAGGAAGGGTCGCCTCCGCAGCGTTGCGGTCAGCGTGGTTAGCAGCCGCCCCGGAGGTCCTGGGTTCGATTCCCGGCTCTGCCACGAAATTTGAAAAGTGGTATGAGGACTGGAACGGGATCTACTCATCCTCGCGTGGTCCAAATGTGTAGAGGGGGTTCGATTCGCCCCTCAGCCATCCTCGAAGTGGTTTTCCGTGGTTTCCCACTTCGTCTTCGGGCAAATGCCAGGATGGTCCCTACTGTAAGGCCACGGCCGCCTCCTTCTCTCTTCCTTGCCTATCCATCCTAACCTTCCAATCCCTTCCCTCATGAGGCACCTGTTCGCTTTGCAGGTGGAGCCGCCTGGGTGAGGTGCTGATCCCTCCTCACCAGTTGTATCCACTCCAACTATGTTCCCAGCTCCAGAATAGTGCCTGAAAAGGCGGTAGGGGTGAGTTCCCTTACTGAGTCCGTGGGAGCCACCACCCTGGAGGGTAAAGTCGATAAAAAATACAAATACAAATAAAAAATATAAAAATTAAGGAAGAGTCTTACCGCGCATTATTTTCTGAGATCTATAGGAGGTGTTCTGTGTGATGTCCATTCATTGGAAAGCATCTCTCTGCCTTTCAAAGTGAGCAAGACGCCACGGTACGTGCCCGGAGTAACGAGTAATGTACTGTATATCAACGCACACTTACGTGACTGAAACTACACAACTCGAACAATTCAATCGGGACTGACAACTTGGGGGACGTGAGACTCTGTTCATATTCGCAACCAGACTTTTGCTTTCATTATTCCTTGCATCGTGTCAGGATTCCATGCCAGGGGTGTCATGCGCCTTCTATAAACAAGTATTTACTGTACTGTAGATCTCGGAAAATATGCGCACAAAGGATTAATTTTACTACTTTAATTGACCTTACTTCTTTTCAGGTGACTCCCAGGGGCTCACATCTAGTGGGACGTGGGTTGGCGACCACGGGGCCCCAGCTAAGTCCAGCATCGCTTCCACTTACTAGTGTCGGGCTCCTCTCCGTTTTCTTTCCTGTCGACCTCAATTGGTTAACTCTTGTTCTCTTCCGACCCCGACGGTATTAGGGTATCAGAGGCCCAGGGAGTCCCTTCCTTTCCTGCCTTAATTGGCCCTTGTCTCATCTTTTCTGATACCCTCCTTCTGCGAGGGGTCAGCCTTCTTTTTCTTCTCCTGTTATCTCCTGCCTTCTGCTCAAGGCCCTCAAGAAGGCAGGGTGTATGTAGCCCCACCACTTCTGGTGCACCCTGGATATTGCGACACGCTCAGGGGCTCACGGCTGGTGAGTTCGGGAGTTGGCGACCCCGAGGGATTCCTGTGCTGGGTCCGGTTTTCTCCCTTTTTTCCATTACCTCTGGGGCGGACCCTCTCCTCTTTCACTTTCCTATCTGCCTTTCATGGCTCTCCTTCCTTCCAAGTCCCTCAGTCTGCCTTCTTCGAGGGATGAGGGCATTTCATTTCCTCCTGTCCTTTATTTGCCTCATTCTCCTTTTGTTTTCCATTTCTTCTTCTAGTATATAAGTTAGTAGTTAGTTTTAGTTGTTTGTTAGCATTTCTTAATCTTCTTCACGATCACCCAAACCATTAGGGGCCGATAACCTAGATGTTAGGCCCATTAAAGAAACAATTATCATCATCATCTTTTCAGGTGTCCTTCTTAATTTTATTACGGTGTTACTTGTTCTTAAAGAAGACTAATGGAAAAATGTGTGTTGCTCACCACTTATAGGACACCCTGGTTGACACTAAGCGGTCTACATCCTCAACGGCTTACGGGCTTGCGAACTGGCGAGCACAAAGGATTCCTGAGCTGATCCATTTTCCCTCTATCCAGGGTTTATGGAGTGCATACTCTGCTCCTCTCCTCTCTGCCTTTCATTTTCTACATCTTTACCAGTCGGTTAATCATCATTTTAGGAGGATAGAGCGAGTTAATTTTCTTGGTTTGCTTCTTCTTCTATTAAGTTAACTGTTAGAAAAGAAGTAGTACTCTTCATAATCCTCGTGATTTTCATCTATTGGGGACCAACTCGTGATGCAGTGGCTGCTCGTACCCCCCAAGAACATGATTGTCACTGTAGGATCCCGAAGCCGCAAAGTCCTTAAATTAATCACACATCTAAAACAATATCATCGAACTTCCAAGAGCTTGGGGATTTTCAAATAGGCTATAATTTAAGCAGTTAATTTTCGTCCACATCACTGTACATCATGCGCAAGTTAATATGAATGGATTTCTCGGATTCCAAGCAATATTATCCAATAATACCTTAAATATTGTGTTTCACGTTCGAAGTTCTTATTTGTAGCAGCCGCTATTCTAAAGAGCTAAGAAATTGAAAATGTAACTGGTTTTATAATTCCTGGATGTATTACCAAGAAGATTGAGTACTTGTACTACAAAGCCCTGTGTATGCTTCACTGTGTATGGCTGCCAACACACAGAAACTAGTACTGTAATGTTAACTCTCGCATACTACCACCAACCAATTGAAATGATATATCAGCAAAATTAAAACGAAAAGAAAAAACAAGATGTTCAGTAAAGAACATATAGCCTACTTTCTCCTAAATGCATGGGTATTGTTATAAATCTTTGCCCTTTACAAGGAGTATAATTGAATGTTGGTTGTAGTAGCTTGTTGAAATACAACGTGCTATAGGGATATTAAACATGAATATCAGGTGCCCTTTGCTAGTGCTACCTCTGTAAAAAAAAATCATTCAATTTGGTTTCACCGTGTTTGAATTGATATGGGGAATGGATTTGCACACATACATGGCCGCTGTTTGCAAACTATTGGGCTGATGACCTTGTAGTCAGTCATAAGATGCTTTCCACAAAAAGGCATGTTGTTGCAAAGTCTGGTAGAGATCAAATTATTAGGATGGTCGTAATATGATTTAAGCTTTTAACATTTGGGTGGCCGTCATTCCGTTTCCATCAAGACGGCGGCATTATAAAACATGACACTGAGGTTCCCTTTGCTAGTGCTACCTCTGTAACAAATTTCGTTCAATTCGGTTTCACCGTGTTTGAATTGATAGGAGGAATCGATTTGCACACATATTTGGCCACCATCTGCAAACTATTGGGCTGATGATCTAGCAGTTAGGTCAGAATATGCTTCCCACATAAAGATTTGTTGTTGCAAAATTTGGTAGAGACTAGATTATTAAGTTGGTCGTAATTAAATTTTAACTTTTAACATTTGGGTGGCCGCGATTACGTTTCCGTCAAGATGGCGGTGATATAAAACATGACACTGAAGTGCTCTTTGCTAGTGCCACCTCTGTACCAAATTTCGTTCCATTCGGTTCCACCGTGTTCGAATTGATAGGGGGAATCGATTTTCACACAAATATGGCCGCCATCCACAAAATATTAGGCTAATGACCTACTAGTTTGGTCAAAGGATGCTCCCTCCATAAAGGTATGATGTTGCAAAATTTGGTAGAGATCGGATGATTAGGTTAATCGTAATTTGAGTTAAGCTTTGAACATTTGTGTGGCCGCCATTACCTTTCCGTCAAGATGGCGGCGATATAAAACATGACACTGAGGTGCCCTTTGCTAGTGCTACCTCTGTACCAAATTTCGTTCCATTCGGTTTCACAGTGTTCGAATTAATAGGGGGAATCGATTTTAACACAAAGATGGCCGCGATCCGCAAACAATTAGGCTAATGACCTATTAGATTGGACAAAGGATGCTCCCTCCATAATGGTATGATGTTGCAAAATTAGGTAGAGATCGGATGATTAGGTTAATCGTAATTTGATTTAAGCTTTGAACATTTGTGTGGCCGCCATTACGTTTCCGTCAAGATGGTGTCGATATAAAACATGACACTGAGGTGGCCTTTGCTTGTGCTACCTTTGTACCAAATTTCGTTCAATTCGTATTCACCGTGTTCGAATTGATAGGCGGGGGAGAGACATTCAGAGTACACACACACACAGACTCACACACACACATACACACACACAGACAGACACACTTTTTTTTCGCCCTGTGTTGATCTCATAAGTCTACTTTCATTTTTTGCAAAAATCGAAAGTTGGCTATAAATGTAGGTACATATTAATGAACCAAATTTATTTTATGTAATGCATCAATGGAAAGGCATATTTTAACCAGACATTATTACTATTAATATTATTATTAGTCTATTATTATTTTTGGCAGGTAATATTAATATTAATATTATTTGCAGGTGAAAAGCTAAAAGAAGTAGGAGACTTCTGTTACTTAGGAGGCAAAATAACCAGTGATGGACGAAGCAAAGTGGATATAAAAAGTAGGTTGGCTCAGGCAAGGAATGCATTTCTAGAGAAAAGGAATCTGTTGACATCGAATATAGATTTAGGTATTAGAAAGTCATATTTTAAAGCCTTTGTCTGGAGCGTGGCGCTCTATGGAAGTGAAACTTGTACTATTGGTGCAGCAGAAAACAGGAGAATTGAATCGCTTGAAATGAGGTGTTACAGGAGAATGATGGAGATCAGATGAGTAGATAGGGTAACAAATGAAAGGTGAGATGTTTCTGGCGACTGCTAATGAAGAAAAGGGATAGGTTGGTTGGATACAACCTAAGACATCCAGGAATAGCAAGCTTAGTTATGTAAGGAAGGGTCGAGGACAAGAACTGTAGGAGTACACCAAGGTTAGAATATGTTGAACAGACTGTCTCGAATGCAGGGTGAAGTAGCAATGTACAGATGAAACGATTAGCTCAGGACAGGGAGGCTTGACGATCTGCATTAAACCAGTCAAAAACTGAAGTCTCAAACAACAACGATAATACTTCAAAACTATGAAACAATAGAACATTTCTCACTTTCTTTCATTTTCTGTTCAAATGTATTGTATATTTACTTGTCCGTTGTTAAAAAATAGTTTAAGGGCTTGGGACATCACTATCATTATTCCTGTGTACTTGGGTGTGTGTTTAATTTGTCTGATGACTTGTATTTCTTTGGTAACTGTATTAGTGTGGAACTGTAATTATTACAGTCGGGGATGGGGTAGGTGCCCCAGGACTTGAAATACGGTACTATCCGGGCATTTGTCTGGAGAAAATGAAAGAAAATACTAATGCCTTGTCAATGCAACCACTCTCTTCTACCGTTGGCGGTTCGTTTCAGTTCCATGAAATTATCACATCCCATTCTATTCTTGATGTCTTCCAAATACTTAGTCCTAGGCCGTCCTCTTCCTTTCCTTCCCAGCATTTTCCCTTCAAGAATGTTAACGATGAAAGTGTTTTGTCTCATGACATGTCCAGTAAATTTTATTTTTCTCTTTCCCATTTCCTTCATTAATCTTCTCTCTTCTTTGACTTCCCTTAAGACTTCCAGGTTGGTTTTTCTCTCCATCCAGCTGGTTCTTGTCATTTTCCGCCATATCCACATTTCAGCAGTTTCAAGTCTATTTTTTTTTCAATATACTCAGAGCCAACTTTCACTTCCATAGAGCAGTTTACTCCATACAAATGATTTTGCAAAGGATTTTCTTACATCTATATTCATATGTTTGCTGGATCAAAAGTTTTTCTTAGCCATAAATGCCTGTTTTGCCAATGCAATCCTTCTCTTCACTTCCATTAAGCATCTATTGTCTTCTGTGATTATACTACCGAGATAACAAAATTGTTTCACTTGTTCAATTCTCAAGTCATCTTTTTTTATATTGGTTTTACTTCTTATACTTTAAAATTATCTGTAGGTAGGCTAAAATATTTCAACACTTTATTATCAATTCTTCGGTCTTTCTTCTTTTCCATGTGTAGACTTCTTCGGCAATTTACTCTTCCTTCATTTATTCCTTCATTCATTCCTTCATTCCTTCCTTTTTTCCTTCCTTCATTCCTTCCTTCATTCATTCTTTCTTTATTCCTTCCTTCATTCCTTCCTTCCTTCATTCCTTCCTTCATTCCTTTCTTTCTTCCTTCCTTCATTCATTACTTCATTCATTCCTTCATTTCTTCATTCATTCCTTCCTTCCTTTATTCCTTCCTTTATTCCTTCCTTCATTTCTACATTCCTTCATTCCTTCCTTCCTTCATTCCTTCCTTGCTTCCTTCATTTCTTCCTTTCTTCCTTCATTCCTATCTTCCTTCCTTAATTCCTTCATTCCTTCCTTCCTTCCTTCCTTTCTTCCTTCATTCCTTCCTTCCTTCCTTCCTTTCTTCCTTCATTCCTTCCATCATTCCTTCCTTCCTTCATTCCTTCATTCCTTCCTTCATTCCTTCCTTCCTTCCTTCCTTCCTTCCTTCCTTCCTTCCTTTCTTCCTTCATTCCTTCCTTCCTTCCTTCCTTCATTCCTTCCTTTCTTCATTCCTTCCTTTCTTCCTTTCTTCCTTCCTTCATTCCTTCCTTTCTTCCTTCCTTCCTTTCTTCCTTCATTCCTTCCTTCCTTCCTTCCTTCCTTCATTCCTTCCTTTCTTCCTTCCTTCATTCCTTCCTTTCTTCCTTTCTTCCTTCCTTCATTCCTTCCTTTCTTCCTTCATTCATTCCTTCCTTTCTTTCTTTGTTCCTTTCTTCCTTCCTTTCTCGCTTCTTTCCTTTCCTTCTTCTTTCCTTTCTTCGTTCCTTCCTTCCTTCATTCCTTCCTTCCTTCCTTCATTCCTTCCTTTCTTCCTTCCTTCATTCCTTCCCTCCTTCCTTCCTTCCTTCCTTCATTCCTTCCTTCATTCCTTCCTTTCTTCCTTCCTTCATTCCTTCCTTGCTTCCTTCATTTCTTCCTTTCTTCCTTCATTCCTTTCTTCCTTCCTTAATTCCTTCCTTCCTTCATTCCTTCCTGCCTTCCTTTCTTCCTTCATTCCTTCCTTCCTTTCTTCCTTCATTCCTTCCTTTCTTCCTTCATTCCTTCATTCCTTTCTTCTTTCTTTCTACCTTCTTTCCTTTTTTGAAAATAATATGTATACACGATTATGATGCCTTCGATTAGCTGTATAGGCTGTATTAGCAATAGGCCACTGGTGATGCTCGTTGTGAACAGGATGTCATGACGTCATAAACAACCAAACCCCAAGACGGGAAATTAATTCTGAGTTTAAAATCCCTAGGCTTGGCCGGAAGTAGAACTCATAATTTTACGCTTCTTGTATGCTAACCGGATAGCCATGGAATCATGTTACATTATAGACACAAAGTAGTCGGTAGAGGCGCTGAACTTCTAACTGATAGGGATTCGATTCCCACCCAGGTAGTGGATTTTAGAAACAAAACTACTTTCATAAACGCAAATGGCCCTGGGGTTCTTTCGGCGTACAGCAGAAATGAGTACAAGGGCGGTCATGGAGCTGACAACTTCATCTCATCTAGTGTCGATATCACAAAGGGTGGAGGCCTCTACCTTCCACTGCTCCATTGGCCTCAAAGGCCTACACCGAATTGACTTTGCGTTTACAGGTGGTATTCAAGTAACAAATTTGTGTTGCGTGCTGTACAGTATTTCAAAAACATAATTATCTTTTAAAAATAGATCACTACTACCTTATTTCTGTTATTGTTGCTAATTTTAGGGGTTGCGACATCGTTCTAATATAGCCCCGTAGATTTTAGTGTCTGTTGAATTTGTGTGATAACATATGTTATTATGATGGCTGTATTGGTGTAATTGTAAATATTGGAGATAGGATTGGGAAGGAGGTGGCCGTGGTTTTCAGTTAAGAACCATTCCAGCATTCGCTTGGAGTAGATGTGGGAGAAACCACGGAAAATCACTTCCAGGATAGGTGACCTGGGAATCGAACCTGGACCTCCAGGAAGACGGCCAAAAACGCTAGTCACTATACAACGAGGATATCGCCCTTAGTTCTAGTTTGACACCTGGAATTCCTTTGAATTTTATTCACTTCACCATATAAAGCAGTTAATTCTTAATAATATGTTACAATATGCTAGAAATACTGTACACAACACAGGTTGCGCGGATGCGGATAGCGGATAAGCTGCGGATAATGTTTGGAATAAATTTGTGGATAGATTTTAAAATACAATCCGAACTTGTTGGAAATCAATAGTGGGACCTGGATGTTCATGACATAATGTACCATATTTTTAGCCTACTCTTCACATTTTGCAAAAATGAGGAAAAAGTAGACTTATGAGATTGGGCAAATTTGTGTCTGTCTGTCTGTGTGTGTGTGTCCCCCCTATCAACTCCTAAACGGCTGCAGCAATCGAAACAAAATTTGGTGGGAGTAAAGATCTATACCTGAATATCTCACGGCCATATTTGAAAATGATGTCAGTGCTACCAACTGCTGAAAAATTACAATTGAAATTTGAGCTCCATGTTCGATATCTTGGAAGGTATAAATGGGAGCTATTTCAAAATTGGCACACGTATAGATAATAATATTGCAGTTTAATTTCCAGGAGGCCATACATGGCATTGTTACCAAAATGATTATAAACGTGCTGATAGGTCCAAATTTTAATGCATATAACTTCTACACTATCAATTGAAATTCAACCAAATTTCGTATGTGCTATGTGTGCATAAACAGATATGAATGAGCGTACTCTTAAGAGCCATCAAGGCTGCCAACTGTTAAAAATACTCTCATTCTTTATCCAAATACCGATATATCAGAAAGTATGCAAGCCGACAGCTTTAAACTATGCACACGTATAGTACATGACATTCTATATTAATTTGGAGTAACTTATATACGTCAGTGCTACCAACATGATTCTAAGCCTGCTGAGAGGTCCAACTTTAAATACCTGTAACTACTATACTATCATTTGGATTTCAACCAAATTTCGTGTGTGCTATGTGTACTATAACAGGTATGACTATGCCGATTCTTTATAGTAACCAGGGCTGCCAACTGTTAATAAATACTGTCTCTATTTTGTTACCCTAATATCAATATATCAGAAAGTATGCAACCAATAGCTCTATACTTTGCACGCGTATAGTACCTGGCATTCTAGATTAATTTGGAGTAACTAATATACGTCAGTGCTGCCAACATGATTCTAAGCCTGCTGATAGATCCAATTTTTAAATGCATATAACTTCTATACTAACTAATGGATTTCATTCAAAACATTCATTCACAACAATAGATCATATTCTTTCAGATTATTTCTGACCAATACATGTATGCCAATGTTGCCAACATGATTTTACGCCCGCTGTTAGATCCAATGTTTAACTGCATGTAACGTCCATGCTATCCATTGGACTTCAACCAAATTTTGTATTCTGTACCTTAAGAGATGGAACTAAGAATATATTCAGTCACCGGGGCTGCCAACTGTAGTTCTCTATTAGGCTACATTATGCCACGTGTACAGTATTTCGAACTAAATAGAAATTTCGATATTACCAACTTAATTTCGTCATTATTCTAAATAGATCCATATAGATTAATTATTGGCAAGAATCTTAATTTTTAAGAAAAGTAGGCTCTTTAGTTCGTCACGGAACTTCTTGTTCCATTTTGTTTTTTCATCATAAATGTAAGATGACGATTTAAAGTGATCTCATTCAAATTATGTCATTAAGCATATTGATTGATTG
The DNA here is from genome assembly GCA_946902985.2 of Meconema thalassinum. Taxonomy (NCBI): domain Eukaryota; kingdom Metazoa; phylum Arthropoda; class Insecta; order Orthoptera; family Tettigoniidae; genus Meconema; species Meconema thalassinum. Next base: position 352,341,915 of record OX336388.2, read on the forward strand.
ATTGATTGATTTATTTATTTATTTATTTATTTATTTATTTATTTATTTATTTATTTATTTATTTATTTATTTATTTTAATTATCGTTTGGCTTTTAGTGCCGGGTGTGTCCGAGGACATGTTCGGCTCGCCTGAGTCTGTAGCTGCTTCCAGCGGACGCCCTAGGGTGAGCTAAAAGTTCCGTTCAATTTCAAGTAGTTCCAACTTTCGCTACCAGATATCAATGATACCTAGTGGTGAACGTTGGAAATTTGATAGAGCGTTCCGACGAAATCTAACCTAACAATTCAGCTTCACACAAGTTCAGTCTGTGAAAGGATCTGTTGCATGCCATAAATCTATGACATGGGACCGCCGGCTTTACTTCCCCTCCGAAGGAAGTCATACTGAAGGATTTTTAACGCTCTTAAAAAATCCGACGACTTCGGCCGGGTTTGAACCCGCTATCTGGGCTACCAACTACCCCCACCGAAGCCACTATTAAGCATAATTAACACTCCGAACTGAAAAGGGTTGCATTTCTGGCTATATAACATTCATTTTTAACAGCTCATGACATACAAAGTCTGAGGGAACGACTTTTTCCTCAAATGTCTAAATGCGTTGCTCCAATGCTTTATATAAAAAAGTCAACCCTTGGCACTATACAGCCCATGAAAGGCCTAGACCAAGACCTTGGCCTGCAGATATTGGGTGACGCGTGATCAGCGCATCGGGTCCCCTCGGCCGTTATTCTTGGTTTTCGTGATTGGGGCGCTGCCTTACTGTCAGACAGCTACTCAATTGTCCTCACGAGGCTGAGTGCACCCCGTTACAACACTTACGTCAGTTTTAAAATCCCTGACGGTTCCGAGAATCGAACACGGGGCCTCCGGGTGAGAGGCAGGCACCCTACCCCAACACCACGGCGCCGGCATTTAATGCTTTATGCTTTATCTAATTAAAATAGTATTGTAATCCCAGTAGATTCCGATAACAGTCGTGCGGATGCGGGGCAGATTTGGATAACAGCCGTGCGGATGCGGGACGGATGCGGATAACAGCCGTACGGATGCGGGGCAGATTTGGATAACAGCCGTGCGGATGCGGGGTAGATTTGGATAACAGCCGTGCGGATGCGGAGTAGATTTGGATAACAGCCGTGCGGATGCGGGGCAGATTTGGATAACAGCCGTGCGGATGCGGGGCAGATTTGGATAACAGCCGTGCGGATGTGGGGCAGATTTGGATAACAGCCGTACGGATGCGGGGCAGATTTGGATAACAGCCGTACGGATGCGGGGCAGATTTGGATAACAGCCGTGCGGATGCGGGACGGATGCGGATAACATTTTGTTTATCCGCGCAGAGATCTAAACACAGGTAGAACTGCGCTTCACTCCTTTCTGCTTGTACTTCAGAGAGAACATGAGATCAATAGCGATCTTACGACCGTTATTTATTCTCCATGCAGCACGGGTCTCGACAAACACGGCAGAGAAAGACGTACGCTGTGTGTGTGTGTGTTCAGCAAACAGGATTCACTGTGCCGATTGAAGGAGGCTAACAAAACATCAGTGTGTCTCGACAATCTCTGAATGAACGCTTCCGGAAGAGAAAATTGGTCTTATTTCTTAAGTTGTATGAAGAGGCTCAGATGGTGGGGGTGAAGGGGGATGGTGGGATACTGCATTGTCCAGTGGGCAGTGTTGTCGAGGAGTTGTGTGCAGTATGTGAACAAGTTAGAAGAGTGATAATCAGACCTTTTTGTTGACGAAATCCCTGTCATCTTTGTACCCACGATATTCAGTATCGTAAATGAAAACTTTTGACTTTGCTTTTAACACCCTAAAATTGTCAACATATATTTAAAAATGTTTATTGCTGATTTTGCAAGAAGGAAGTTAGCTTACTGACGATACTCTCCCCACATCACTCAGTATTTATTCCGATACTGCTGTATGGAAGTGAGAGCTGGGTAGATTCAGGATATCTGATACATAAGCTAGCGGTGGTAACTGATATGAGGGTAGCACGAATGATTGCTGGGACAAATAGGTGGGAGCAGTGGCATGGCGGTACTCGTAGTGAAGAGGTAGAGGTTAAGTTTGAAAGGAACACGCTAGATCAGGCTGTTCCAAATCCACGAGTTTGAGTATGCGTACACGCGAGTACTGAGCAGTAATGCTCGGAGCACGGTTGGAAAGGGACTGGGGTGATAGTCAATACGTCACTGGGCGAAGGTCATAACACAAGTCCATGCGCTTCCAGTCAGTCATAATGTATTCTCCGTGCAGTGACGACAGCCCCCACAGCAGAGCTGTATTGCATGTTGCGGCGAGTATTCGGGTGCTCACTGGCGAGCTGCTCGGCTGGAACAGCCTGCGCTAGATGAAGCTGTTCGTATGAGCCGACTCTGATCGTGGGTTCATTCAGATTCAATGTAGAACGATTACAAAGGGAGAGGTATAGAAGCGGAGGCACCTGTAGTGCTAACTGCTTATAGGGCATCATGGAGACGAATTGTTCCCTAACTGAGGCTTGCAGACTAGACTGGACACTGAGTGGTAAAACGTAGGAAATGAAAATGTATGTAACTAGGTATGTATGTATGTTTAATTCTGCAGAACCAAAATACAGAATCAATGTATTTATTAGCCTACATTCGATTTTGGAAGAAAATGAAAGTAGACTTATGACTTATATGAGATCTACAGAGGGCCAAAAATTGTGTGTATGTCTGGGAGTGTGTCTGTCTGTGGGTCTGTGTGTGTGTGTGCGTGTGTGTACTCTGAATGTCTGTCCCTCCCCTATCAATTCGAACACGATGAAACCGAATTGAACGAAATTTGGTACAGAGGTAGCACTAGCAAAGGGCACCTCAGTTTCGCCGCCGTCTTGACGAAAACGTAATGGCGGCCACCCAAATGTTAAAAATTTAAATCAAATTACGACCAACGTAATCATCCGATCTCTAGCAAATTTATTAACGTTATACCCTTATGTATGACGCATCTTTTGACCAAAATACAAGGTCATCAGCCTAATAATTTGCGGATGGTGGCCATGTATGTGTGCAAATCAATTCCCCCTATCTATTCAAACACGGTGAAACCGAATTGAACGAAATTTGGTATAGAGGTAGCACTAGCAAAGGGCACCTCAGTGTCATGTTTTATTCACTGCCATCTTGAAGGAAACGGAATGGCGGCCGACCAACCTAATCATTTGATCTCTACCAAATTTTGCAACAACATACCTTTTTGTGGGAAGCAACTTTGACTGAACTACAAGGTCATCAGCCCAATAGTTTGCAGATAGCGGCCATGTATGTGTGCAAATCGATTCCCCATATCAATTCGAAGATGGTGAAACCGAATTGAATGAAATGTTTTACAGAGGTTGCACTAGCAAAGGGCACCTCATATTCATGTTTAATATCCGTATAGCACGTTGTATTTCAACAGCTACTACAACCAACATTCAATTATATTCCTTGAAAAGGACAAAGAGTTATAACTATACCCATGCATTTAGGAGAAAGTAGGCTATATGTTCCATACTGAACATCTTGTTTTTAATCGTCTATTCTATATACGGCCTTCAAAACAGAACAAAATCAGAACTTCAATTCACAAACACAAATTTTCTGAGAAGCCCACCCGAAAAAATACAGGGTGGACAGAACAGTGTAAAAGGAAACACAGCGAGAGGATGAACAGATATTGGGAAAGGAAGAAGAAAAAGTTCAAACGCGCTCCTCAGTTGGGCACAACGAATCAAAAAAGTATGGCCTTCGACTCGTGTATGGTGATCGTGCATGCTTCAACGAGTGCGAATTAAGTCGGCTGGCCCTTGTTGCCGTGGTAACAGATGTCTGAAATTTGTCGACGAAACACTATCAACACTAATTCGAGAGGTTAGTGGCATAGTCAGTAGCATGTTGAACAGCTATGACCAAGATCGCGGGTTCAAACCTGGCCAAAAGTGTCGTATTTTTAAGAGCGTTAAAATCCCTCAGTATGCCTTCTTTCGGAGGGGAAGTAAAGCCGGCGGGCTTAACTTAATTTCAAAATTTCGCACAGCTGCCATCTTGAGGTTATGTAAAAAATTGAACTAAATTAGATGTCAGTGCATTACAATATGTACACATTTACTATACCATATTTCACTGCGCTCACGTGATTAAATCGCGAGAAAATTCTATTAAAATGTTTCTAATTCGCTTGACCGCCATATTCCTATTGTACTTGACAGGTTTCTGAAAACTACACATTTTACCTTGACGTAGTGCCCTTTATCACCGTACAAAATTTCAGGGTGATCTCGGTAATAGTTTCGGAGATATTGAATGCTGGTGAAATATTTCGCACAGCCGCCATGTTGAATTGATGAGACGTAATAAAATTTGGAGGGCACGGTCGGGGTTGGCCACAATGATGCTATGACCTTACCGAGTTTCATTGAAATCGCTCCAGCTGTTTAGAAGTTATTAGAGGGGGACACACCACACACACACACACACACACATCACACCACACACACACACACACTTACGCCCACACCGACAAAATGTGATCTCATAAGCCTTTCTTCTTTCATAAAATGAAAATAGGCTGAAAATGAATGCCAGTATGATGAATGTAGTTAAGTTACTGATCCAGATTTCATGCAAATAATATTTAAGATTAGGGTATTTTGTTGCAGCAAAGATACGCGCCAGATTTTTGCTGAGGCTCTCTCTCTCTCTCTCTCCCTTATGTCGGTGGCTGATAACTACTTCAGTTCACGTCACCATTCTGTGTCAGTGGGCCCTGAATGCGCATCGGGATACCATATAGTCTGCGAGCAAGAAATTCTGCAAGAACATTTGCGTTGCTACCTAAATTGTCGATCAGCTCGTGGTGTAGTGGCTAGCATTCTTGGCTTTCACCCCGGAGGTCCGGGTTCGATTCCCGGCTCTGCCAAGAAATTTAACTCTGGTCTGAGTGCTGGAACGTGGTACACTCAACCTCGAGTGGAAGAACTGAGAATAGGTGCGTTCGATTCTCACTGGTGTTATCTTGGAAGTGATTTTCCGTGGTTTTTCCCCTCTTCTACTCCTGGCAATTACCGGGATGGTACCCTAAATGAGGGCTCCGGCTGAGTCCAACAAATCCTGATGTCTAAAACAAATGCCGGCCCCGTGGTATTGGGGTAGGGTGCTTGCCTCTCACCCGGAGGCCCCAGGTTCGATTCTCGGCTCCGTCATGGATTTTAGAGGGCTGGAACGGGGTGCACTCAGGCTCGTGAGGACAATTGAGTAACTGTCCGACAGTGAGGCAGCGCCCCGGTCACGAAAACCAAGATTAACGGCCAAGGGGGCCCGATGCGCTGACCACGCGTCACCCCAATATCTACAGGCCAAATGGCTGGGCAGCTGTCGCTTGGTAGGCCTCGGCCTTTCATGGCTGTAGTACCAGGGGTTACTATTATTATCCATTACAAATACACATGCCCAAGTTGTTGTTGTTGTTTCATTTGAGGGACTTGGACATCATGGTCATTTAGGTCCGTGTACTTAGGGCTCTATGGAATTTTCTCTTATTGTGACGGCTGAGTTACTGTGTGCAATTTGTAATTCAGGTGAGAATTGGGAAGGAGGCGGCCGTAGCCTTAAATTAAGAACCATCCCGGCATTCGCCAGGAGGAGAACTAGGAAACCCCCGGTAAACCACTTCTAGGATGGCTGAGATGAGAATTGAACCTACCTATACTCAGTTTTACCTCACGGGGTTGAATGTACCCCGTTCCAGCCCTCAGAGCCGGAATCAAACTCGTACCTCTGAGGCGAAGCTAAGAAGGCTAGCCACTACACCACGATGTGGTTACACACACAAGTACATGAGGCTACATGACCAAGTGTCACAAAAGAACCTTCAGCAACAAATGAGCTGGGCATGTACTTATACGATATGTGTACTTCGGAAACACTTAACTATCAAATTTCAGACTCTGCTTAATCACCCTGTAATTACTAACAAATGTCATAGATATACATAATCACCCTGTATCATGCGTGGCATGGTGACACTATAACGTGCTCTACTTACTGACCTGGTAAATATGTTAATGCTCTTCACCAACTACACTGTGTGTTTTGTGCGAGTTAATCTACAGTATAATCTCTTCGAGCTCCATTCAGAGAGACATAGTGTACAGGCAGGCAACATTGGACGACACTCCCTTCATGTGTGTGTTTTATGATTCCAATAGTCATTGTCCGCAATGTTTTGCTCTTCAGCTAGTCTTTGTTGATCCCACAGTTGGAGGAAAGAGCCGTATTGTGTTGCGTATCATGAGACAAGTCGGCTTATGTACCACTCTGTTGTCACAATGCATCCAACCATGGCACACGTCCAGTGAAGGGAGACTTGTACCCATTGGAGCTGCATCAATTAGTATTCACTGCGCAATATTAGTTCCAGCCTATTAATTAATTACATTATTAGTATTCTTTCCTTCTTTCTTTCTTTCTTTCTTTCTTCGTCATGCCCGACTAAGGAGCGCGATTGAACTTATTTAGCTGATGGCATTGCCTTTCTCTTCTCCCTAAATCTCTTCATCTTCTCGCTGTGGCTTCTCTTGCGATCTTCTGACCAGGTTCTGTTGGTGACAGAGCTTGGATGGTCTGCAAAGCGGTGATTATCGACTAATTCTCTGGACTTAACTCTGTCTAGTACAATGCCATCTGTGATGCCTATTTCCTGAAGATCTTTTCCGACTTCAAGCAGCCAGGTGTTTTTAACTTTCATTCACAGGGCAAGGTTAAGATTCCTTTTGGTCAGTCTCTGATTGCCCATCCTGAGGATATGTCCGTAAAATTTCAATCGCATTTTCCTAAATGTGTCTGAGTTTTTCTCCGAGTGCTGGTATAAGTCTTGGGATTTTCTGTTCATTATTATTTATTTAAGCGAAAATTCCCTTACAGGAGAGCGATTAAACTTGATAACATGATGTCGTGTGGAGGTGTGTCTCCCCCTCTACTCCCAATATCTCTTCATTCTCGCGGAATGTTCCCTCTTCCTCTCATCCGTCCACTTTTTCCCAGGTTGTCGTAATGATCCTTTCAAAATTATTATTATTATTATTTATAATTTATTATTCGCTAATCGGCCAACTAGGGACCACGATAAGTTCCACTATACATTCTGGCGTTTATTCAATTTACGATTGATCCAGTAGGTATTCATTAAAGAACTGTGTATTATATATATATATAATTCGTTGAGGCCATCTAGGACCACGTTAAGTCTTGCTACACTTGGCAATTTGTTTCGCTTTCCTCTGAGCCCAGAATTCCCTCATTCTCTGTGAGTGGGCCATCTTGCGCTCCGCTGTCCAGGTGATACCTTGTCTCCTTTTGGGTCTTGGTGTCTCATCTCGGGTTAGCCCATTAGTCATTATCTTTTTGCGGAAGAGGCATCGTTGGGTTTTAGACGCAGGATTTTGAGGTCGTCTTTGGTATTCATAAACCAGGGCATTGTGGTTTTGGGTTTGGAGTAAAAGATATGAAAAATCTGTTTAATTAGCCTGTTACTGTCCATTCGTTTGAGATGACCGTAATACCGTGCCCGCCTCTTACGGATCGTTTCTGAAATTTTCTCTATTTCACGGTAGGTTTCTTTGTTGTTTTTTTTATAGTGGATGCCATTCTTGTAATTTGATCCCATTATACCTCTGACGATTTTGCGCCCTTTTTTCTCCAGTTTTTCAAGGAGACCTTTATTAGCATTAGTTATTGTGATGGCTGAATTATTGTGTTATTTCGGCTGCATACATAACTACAGGCTTCAGAACAGTTTCGTAATGACGTAGTTTAGTATTATTATCATTATCTTTTTTTAATTTGCCCATTCATAGAGTGTGTTGGAACTTGTTAGTTGGTTTGATGACTTTTGCCTCCTTCTTCTAAAACCCCTTCTTCAACTCACCGTGTTGCTTCTTGCGTTCTTCTGTCCATTTTGTACCAGACCTTCCGCTACATATCACCCTAAATTTGTGCTTATTTACAGAGGTTCAGAAGATTTAGGCCTATCGGTTTTTCGTTATTTTCTCTCCGATGTTCATCTCATTCAGGTCCCCCATGTTTCCCCCAGCCAATTTATCCTATTTTTTTCTATTAAATATATTGAATGATTTTATGGTAGACTATTGATGTTCATCTATACTAATATAATAAAGCCGAAGAATTTGTTTGTTTGAGTGTTTAAACGCGCTAATCTCTGGAACTACCAGTCGGATTCGAAAAATTATTTTTGTATATGATAGCCAGATTCAAGAGAAATGGTTTAGGCTATGTAGCATTAGTCTAGACCTCTCAGGTAACCTAAAAGATTGATTTTTGTTCAGTAAGTCGGAAGAACAAGCGCTCCCAAACAGCTTCAATAATATACTACGTAAGTCTATTGTTGCCAGGCAATGCGGGTTGCATCACGTCACCCCTACCAGTGTTCTGGTGCAGAATTGCTTATAAATTGCAGTCACGGGGAGTAATTAGTGCGAAAAGATTTCTTAGGCCCCTTAAAACAGTTATCATCATGACAATAGTATACCTCTGTATAAGGGCGATGGTGTTGGTGCAGTACACTCAGGTTATCAGCTGCAATAAGCGTTGGTGCTTTCCGATCCTTATCCTTGAGCGCTCCAGTTCTGTAGTAGTATTCATTATCATCCATAAAACAAATAAATCCACCGGGCGAAGCCGGGCACTACTGCTAGTCCTAAATATGTGCCCAAAATGTCAACCGTCTCCTGCGTACAGTATTTGTTAAACTGTCTGTGTTAAGAGCGTTAAAAATCCCTCAGTATGCCTTCTTTCGGAGGGGAAGTAAAGCCGGCGGTCCCATGTTATAGATTTATAGCATGTTAAAGAACCTACCACTAATTACACATGTGCGAAGCTAAATTGTATAGGTTAAGAATGTAAACAACGCTCTTAGGTTCCTACGTTCGTTGCCAAGAGCCCACTGCGGTGGCGTCTGGTAGCTAAGTTCTAAACTAGTAGTCGTTGACGGTGGCGTATGGCTGCAAACGTAGGAACTATTTGATAAATTCAAAAGTCTGCAGTACTTACTTGAATTAAAAAAAAAACAGATAACACACACTAATACAGTCATCACAATTAACACCGGTTATCAGACAAATTCTACACACACCCAAAGTACACGGGGCTACATGACCGCGTTGTCGCAGCCCCTAAACTTAAGAACCAACCAAACTGTCTGTGAGACTATAGAGGTCTGCAGTTCGTCTTTTGATCCAAATTCTATTTTCTTGTGTAGGACCAATTTTTTTTTCTAAGAATTATGCGTTCTTGCTTTTCAATGTCTGCAATTTTTGAATGGCCTTCTAAAGTTATGGTATCTGATGTATATATAGCTTCTGGGAGGGCAACGGTTTTGTAATGCTTCAATTTGGCATCACTACTTTATTGTAGTGATTCCACGTTATAATAATAATAATAAGTATTATTATTATTACTTTAAGTGTAATTACGTATGTATTTCTACTCTAGTTACATAGGCATATTATTACTACTGATTTAAGCCCACTACGGAGCGCTTATGACTAGTTCTTCTTGAATGCTCTTTTCCGTTCCCAATATCTCTTGAACCCTGCTGATAATTTCTCCTTTCTCTCCTGCGAAAGGGGCTTCCGACCTTTAGGGACTCTAGGTGGTGGGGTCCAAGACTTTATCATAACACGAAATTTAGAACTATCTTCTATATCAAGGTCAGCAATTACAGCCGAATCCAAGTCCTTTAGTACTTCATTGAGCCACAGGCTTCCGGTCTTGTAGCTTTTAACCAAGGAGAAAATCTTCTTGGTAAGCCTGTTGCTGTTCATTCGTTGTAGGTGCCCGCAGAACTTTAGCCTCCTACGTTGAATACTGGTATTGGCTGATTCTAAATGCATAAAAGGATGTGTACCTCTCTTTTTTTCATCCCCTACGTAAGAAATGTATTATGGCATTTTAATTCAAACGCCAGGAATTAGTGTAGGCTACATTAATGAACTCTTGATGAATGCAGTTCATTTGCATTTGTCTGTGGCACAGGCTAGAGTAAAATGTGGCTTTTCACCGGTGTCTCAGTCTCACTCATGACTGTGATTATATGGAAGCTACTGAGGTATAGGTGGTGCTTAGTAATGACAGTCAGTGCCAGTGGATGCTGTGAAAGGTTCCCCTCATAGGGTTAGTACTGATGTTCTGATTCAGTGCGGAAAGCAACGACAAACTACCTCACTCCTCATCTTGCGTTGTACGCCTAACTATAGCGCAGCCTAGGATTTTTGTTTGTACCTACCCACATAACCTAACGGCGGTGCCTTTTGAGAATCCAACTAGCCTTCGGACTGACTAGCTAACAGGCAGACATTAATGAAAGAAACTGTAAATTCAGGTGGCTTCGGTGGCGTAGTCGGTAGCATGCTGAGCTTCTATGCCCAAGATCGCGGGTTCGAATCCGGCCAAAGTCGTAGGATTTTTAAGAGCGTTAAAAATTCCTCAGTATGCCTTCCTTCGGAGGGGAAGTAAAGCCGACGGTCCCATGTCATAGATGTGTGGCATGTTAAAGAACCTTCCACTAATTACACCTGTGTGAAGCTAAATTGTATAGGATAAGAATGTAAACAACGCACTTAGGTTCCTACGTTCGTTGTCAAGAGCCGACTGCGGTGGCTTCTGGTAGCTAAGTTCTGAACTAGTAGTCGTTGACGGTGGCGTTTGGCGGCAAAAGTAGGAACAATTTGAAAAATTCAAAAGTCTGCAGTCCTTACTTGAATTAAAAACAGATAACACACACTAATACAGTCATCACGATTAACACCGGTTATCAGACTGATTCTACACACACCCAAAGTACACGGGGATACATGACCGCGTTGTCGCAGCCCCTAAAGAACCAACCAATCAACTGTAAATTTAGTTTTTATTGCAAATAACTGCTAAATTTATCACATTAAATAGAGCTAGACTATTATTGAGTTTTCTTATTATATATTTGTACATTTATTTTTATTTCTTGTCGTTTCTTTACTTTACTGTGCTTTCATTTCATTTCCCTTTTGATTGTTTTTATTTTGCTTTTTTGTATTGTTTCTTTCATTTATTGTATTCCGCTGTGCCGGCAAATATGTCGTAAGACGTTCATAATATATTGAACCCTTGCAAAGAAGCATATGAGACTCAGATTCGGGGCGTAACAGGTCATATTCGTTAGTTGCTGTCAGGGCGCTTCATTAACTTGCAGGGTAACATATAACAAAATAACATGCAGGAAAGAGTGAAGCCAGGGTTAAAACAACTGAATTTAATAACAAATCACCATATTTACATAAACAATTAACAACAAAAAAACTCCCAACTGACTCCCGCTTAATAAAAATGCCAAAACTTAGGCGATATCTCTGGAGAGATTAATTACCTGGACCAAGCGTCCTTAAATAAAGATACAAAAGTGACCATATAAGTGCGTATGCCGTTCTACATGCACCACGATGTGTACTTTGAATGCGTGATTCGTTATCATCCAGAATGACCCTTCAAACAACGAATCCGCATTTCCTAGAGCTAGACCGACACAAGGGAACACAACTACAATACATTAAATTAAACCGACACTTCCTAAATCTACTATAAACAAACACAAAATTTCCGTGTGAAATTGGACTTAAATTGCCGTAGCAACATTTACTGCCTAAAAACTTAGGACTTCTCACACAAATCAACACAAGTACATTAACACGTGACCAATAGAAAAATACTCAAATGACCGCGGTCAAAATTTACAAATACTCTACCACTACACCACACGGGTGTGACAAACAAAATTACATGAAATCGAGTCATCAACAAGGCAATAGGCAAACAGCCAACATTTACGTTAATCACAATATTCTTATCCATACAAGGTACACCAATCCGTTACACACACTCCCCAATTAATTATGGCTTAAAATTAGCCATCACAATGAACAGGTTTGCTGCATGAAAGCTTACAGGGTTCAGTCGGACAAATAGGACTGCCTATCAAAATAAGTCACAGGCAAAACGGGCGGTTTGTGGAACTCTGCATGTCTGTCAACCCACGTGTCAATAACCTCGACCTCCCAGAACATGGGGTCGAACCTCGAAGAAATGTGCCCCAAAGCACAATAATACGTGTGTGTCAGAAAAACATATGGACAAGAATCAGCAGTCTCCCAAGAGCACTCTGTCTTTCCATCTAAAATACAACAGCAGCAAAAATATATAAGGGCGGTAGGACAACTACCCCCTCCTCACGTAGAATCAACACACACTAGACACATCAACACACACTTAATCACACGTATGGGTTGTGACAGACCCTGAAATAAAAGACACAAATAATATCCACATGCTGGCGCCATCGTTCTATGCCGTGACTAGTCACCTGAAAAGGACTCAAGAAAAATCTATCAAAATTAGAACGAAGGTGTTCTACAATTACTTTTAAGTTGGTGCACTCGGCTACCCTAACATGAATAATAACCTGTTCAGCAAAATGTTTTACAATCATTTCCTCCCATTCCTATTTCAAATATTAACGTTAATAAAGCACCATTTATCGAATGTAACGGGTTCCGCAATTGCAAGGATAAAAAGTCACGCACGCACGCCGCGTACATTACACATGACTCAAGAAAAAATCAAAATACCAACAAACACTTTGGCCACGCGCCAACGGACATTTAAACATATAGTGTCGGTACAAGAAAAACAGCTATAAAACAAGAAAGAAAAACATGACTATTTACAAAGTTCCCCGGCCAAATCTAACTACATAATTGAAATAATCCAATTTTGTACATCACCGCTTCTGCATGTAGGACTAAGGACATCCTCCTCAACCCATTGCCCTATGGACAATTTAGCACTCCATAGTAGTCGTCTGCGTTGATTTCTTGAAGCTCATCCCAACTTCAAACCACGTGCTGATCATCTTGGTCTCGACTCCTTGGCAGAAAAGTTCAATGTTAAATATTTGCCTATCTATAATCGCTTGCAGGCTACTCAGTTCACCCACAATTGTCCTACTGCGATTAATAGCGAAGACTGGCCCTAATTATATCGCACATACGCACTATAAAAACACACATACAATACACACAATTTATACATAAAATATACATCTCGAGTCCGCGCCACTGGCTCGTTAACAAGTTCAAAATCCTGGCTGCACTCGCAGTCGCTGTCTCGTCCGGTATTTCCGTCCCGTCTTGGACTTCGGTTCTGGTAAGCGCTAATTAGGGTGATACGATACTTCCCCCTTAAAGTTGAACTCGTCGTCTTTAAAGGAATGTTACAGTTTATCACGCGCTGGCGTGAAATATTTAGATCACACAATTTAGTTGATTTTAGAACAAAATGTATTATAGCTTTTAAAATTCGATATTGCAAACGCTGCGACTTTAGCTTCCCAGAGCTCAGAAAATAAATTAGCTTCACTGATTTTAGAGCGTAAAAATCACATTCCAAACTGGCGTGGAGTATGCCTCTGAAGGCTCCACAAGAATAGACTTAGATTAAATTCGAGCGTCAAAAATCACACCTCAAACTGGCGTGGAGTATGCCTCTGAAGGCTCCACAATAATAAACTTAGATTGGCGTCAGGCCAAACTATTTATGAGAAACTGACAAGGGCGGAGGAGTGGGGCATAGTCGGATAAAAACTTCCAGAGTTTTTGTCTCACAAAGATGGGGCTAGTGTCATTCTTCTCCAAATAAATCCAACGTCTCAAATTACTCGAGCGGAGATTAATCCGTTCGGCGGTTCCTTAGATACACACTTCCGCGCGCTTTTTACTACTGACGCCGTCCACCTCGTGGTCACAGCTTGGTCTCTTGCGATTGGCTGATTCAATCGTATGTTCGTTGAGAGGACCTCGTGATTCTTCCTTTATGTCTCCAATTTTGGTACAGTAGTTGCACAATTTGGCCTTGAACTCGACTAATTCTGGCCGTCCCCCAGGAATAGCTACCAACTCAGCTTCTGTTGCAATCATTACGAAATGCTGGCCTCCCTAATATCCAAGTCGACTTCCTTATGTGCTGCCTGGGCCGTAGTAATAATAATAATAAATATGAATACTTATTTATCGAAGATCAATAAGGGTTCATTTATCCTCAGCAAGGTTTTGAAATTCGAAACAATTTATTGGTTTGGATTTCAAAAACAAAATCCACTGTAGTAACAACACATCTCTTTAAATCTCACTCAGCTGCTCGAGTGTATGCCCCTCTGACTCAATTAGTGTGCTCCCTTCTCGCTGGAATGTCATTCATATTTTCTCTAGGTCTCCCCCTTCTCCTCACGTAGTTGCCACTCCCGTCGTCTCAGCTGCTCGTTGTTTACAAACAAAGTGCGTACTCACGCGCTCCCCGTGGATTTGAGTGTTTGCTTTCAAAAACAATAAATTTTTGGCAATACAGATTCTGCACATATCATCTTTCCTAATCATCAAATGGTTCCCTTCTGTAGTACGGTTTCAAATTGGCGCTATTAAAAACAGATTTTGCACCAGTGCTCACTTCTTCTAATCTGTAGGCATTGTTACCCAGATTCTTAATTACCCGGAACGGGCCAATGAATTTTGGACAGAACTTGGCGAAGACTTTGTTCTTAGGGTCGGAGATCGGTGGTCTACGAACCAGCACTAATTCTTGTTCTTGTAACTCTCGGTGAAACTTCTTTCCTCGGTACCGTCTCAGCCTTCGGTCCGCTTGGTTCCTCATGTGCTCTCTCGTTCGCTGGATTCGCATATCATGCGCTAATAATGGATCCCTTGGGCAAGGAATGATCTTGTCCCAAGTTCTTTCCGGCAACCTGTTGTGGCGTACAATCAGTGGGACTTGACCCGTCGACTCGTGCTTAGTAGTGTTCATGCACATCTCAATTTCCCCTACTTTGTCTACCCATTTATTGTGTTCGTTAGGAATCATTACTCTGTAGTATTTAGCGACACAGCGAATTGTTCTTTCGCTCGGATTTCCACAAGGATGACGAATACTTGAAAATATGTGTTTTATTCCTAGGCTCTCCAAACCTTGCCTAAAAACATTGCTTGTGAAATAGGTACCGTGATCTGATAGAATGGATTCCGGCTTCCCAAGCATCGGAATGACTTTGTTCTTAATTCGACTAAGGACCTGTCTTGACGTCGTCTTCTGTATAGGACATAGCACGACCATCTTCGAAAATACATCGACACATACCAAGAGGTGTCGGAATCCACGCTTTCCTTTTACTAAAGGACCAAAGCAATCAATCGCGAGCATCTCGCATGGTTTCTGCGGTAATAGTGGTCTTGGAGGTTGTTTCAGAATAAAGTTGTTCGGCTTTGTGCGCTGACAATCGTCACACGTTCTAATTACTTCAACAATGGTGAATCTCATCTTGGGCCAAGTAAAGGTCTCCCCTATCGTAGCTTCAGTCTTATCCGTGCCGATATGTGCTAGGCTCTCGTGAACATGCCAAGTTAATCCCCTCTGTAGTGATGCTGGAACTAAGATCCGCAGTTTAGTATGATGCTCATCCACGTACTTATGTAACAAGTTATTCAAGTAGTGAAATCTCGCTTGTTTAGCACTGGCTTCCCGGTACTCCGGTGAATTTGGTTGTAACTCCTTCCTATAGAATTTTATCATCATCATCATCCATGGGTCAGCTTCTTGCTCCTTCCGAATATCCTTCAATCTTGCCAAAAACTCACGAGCCTTAGGTGTCAAGGTAATATTGTGAACTTCCGCTGTTACTTCGTTTCCGTCCTCAGGGTTTCTACTCAAGGCATCTGGTATGACGTTCAATTTCCCAGGACAATGCTCTATTGTGATGTCAAACTGCTGTATGTAGATGGACCAGCGCGTAACTCTCTCACTTGCTATTGTTGTCTTAAATAAAAATGTCAGTGCATGGTGGTCGGTTCTAACAATGATGGAATAACCATAGATCATCTTGCGCCACTGTTGGAGAGAATATAGAATTGCTAGTAGCTCAAGTTCCGTAACTGTGTAGTTCCTCTCATGTTTCCGTAATTTACGACTCGTAAATGCCAAATAGGATTTCTTCTTGGGTTCTTCAGCGTCCTCTTGGTACAGCATAGCACCAATCCCAATTAACGAAGCATCTGCTTGAATGATAAATTGTTTCTCAAAATCCGGATATCCAAGTTTCACACAGTTTTCCAATAAATCCTTCGTTGCTTTAAAAGACCTGTCGCACTCCTCGTTCCACGACCATCGATTCGCTTTCTTCAACATCTCCTGCATAGGCGCTACTGTTTCGGTGTAACCAGGGCAATTTTCTTTGAAGAAACCTGTCACTCCCAAAAATGCTCTAACATGTTTGACTTTGGTAGGTGTGGGAAATTTCTTAATAGCATCAATCTTGGCTGGATTAGGCCGCACGCCCTCGACATCAATTATATGTCCCAGATATAAAATTTCGCTCTGGCAAAAATGTGACTTTTTTAAGTTGATCTTGAAGTTCATGGTTCTCAGGTTGTCCAGCAGTTTATTTAAATTTATCAAGTGTTCTTCCATTGTCTCAGAAGCGATTAATATGTCATCAACATATCTCGTGGTGAAGTTCTTGACCTCCTCAGTCAGATTTCTATCGAGTGCTCTAATGAGTGCACATCCCGCAGTTTTCACGCCAAAGGGCATTCGACACCAGATATAACTTTGATTATCGAATAAAAATCCCGTCAACAGTTGGGATTTTTCTTCAAGTTCAAGATGGTGGAAACTATTCGTCAAATCAACACTTGAGTATATCTTCTTCCCGCGGAAGCCTTTCAAAACATCTTTGATCCTCGGTGCTTGGTCGTGCTCAACTAGCAGTTTGCTATTTAAAACTCGCGCGTCTAGGCATAGCCTAATTGATCCGTTTGGCTTGGTCACAGCCAATATTGCGTTCAGATAAGGAGTTGCAGCTTTCCTTATCATGCCAGAATCTAATAAGTTAGTAATAATGTCCTTCACCTGAGAAAAATGCCTCTCTGGGATCGGGTACAATTTACTTTTGAATGGGGTCCAATCTGTTACCTGCATCGCATATTGAAAATTTAAAACTTTCCCAGGTACGGTGTCAAAAGCTCCTTTATGTAATCTTAAAATTTCTTCCAATCTTCTTCTATCAGATTCCCCTACGATGGCTTCCTTAAGTCGCTCCTGAAGTAGAATTTCGAATTTGGTTCCGCCCATTTCTTCTTCCGCCAAATGCACCCAAAGTTCCTGCGAAATATCTCGGCTGTCCATTTCTAGCACTGCTGTCTGGTTGACTTGCTCTCCCCTCAAGATCTTATCTCCGGCCTCATTAGTGCATTCCTCAACAACCCAAGTGTTGGCCTCTCTCTCCAGCGGATTCTCTTCCATATTTAAACCCACATGATCCAATCCTTCTACTTGTTTGAAGCTTACAGTGTTGTTATGTAAATCAATTACAGCATGAAAATCGCAGATGAAGTTGGCTCCTAAAATTATATTGTAGTTCATCTTTGGAATAACAATGAATGTTTGTGAAAAAGTATGGTTCAATATTTCCAGATCTAGAAATGCTTGCTGTTTACAATTCATAGTTTTGTCAGGAATGACACCTCTGACTTTCATTAGCGGTACCGGCATAATAGGAACAGTCTGTTTTCTTGCTATTTCTTTTATCAAAATTTCAGTGACTAAGCTCACCTGGCTACCTGTATCAATCAAACATCTCACCCTCATACCTCCAATATGCGCGTAAATAATTGGTAGCTGTCTGATAACATTTTCACGGTTCTTCACCACTTCCTCCAGGCAGTCGTCTGGGAATGCTACCCACTCTTCTATATTGGCGACTATCATCTCTTCTTGCTCCCTGGCGATCTCCGTTTTTAGCCTGTCTCCTTTCAGTTCATTTGGTTTTTTTTTTTATCCCGGGCCCCATTAGATGTGTTTCGCCGGTTATCATTCTGTCGCTCCTGTTGCCTCAGTAAACTCTCTGCCCCCTCTCCTTGATGGTTATCTGGGCTCTGTCTGTTCGCCATGGCACGCCCCCACTTCTCCTTCTCCGCTTCTTCATTACTTAATTGATCCAAGTATTTACGGGATTCAATATATCGTTCGTCCCAGTTATTCCTATAATCTCCTCTGTTTTCTTGGCGATAGTCCCTGCCGTTACTCCATCTACCATCTCCATTTCTTTGGTAAGGTCTACCTTGTCTCTGGTTTCCCCTCCAATTCGTGTATTCCCGCTGGTACGTCCACTGATTATTTTGATTTTGGTTATTCTGATGATATCTCCCGCGGTTATTCTGATAATTCTGATTGTTGTTATGGAACTGGTTTCGGCCGTCAAAATCTTGTCTTCTTGGCGTGAACTGTGTCCCTGTGGACTGTGTCTTACTTTGGTTCCCCTGGCCGTGGTTATTTTGGAGTCCCCGAACTACCTCTGCCGTGTTGACACATTCCAAATTCCTTCTTCCTGTCTGTGGGCTTACCATACTCGTCTCATCTAAGTGTCTGAGTAATTCTTCGGCTTGGACTGCGGTCTGAATATTTCCTGCGACTAATAATTGTTGGATATGCATTGGGAGTTGTTTTCCGATGGTTAGAACCATATTCGGCTCGCTAGGCGGGTCATCAAAATCCCTGAATTTTACCAATTGCTGACTGAAGAATTCTGAAAAACGGGTTGGATGTGTACTGTGGTATTTGCGCGTGTACAGGTCCATTCTTAACCCTTGCTGTAACGAAGGACTCCAAAACTTCTTCAAAAACGCCTCGCGGAATTGAGCCATGTCTGTAAACGTGTACTTGAAACTTAAAAACCAGGTCAGGCTAGGTCCTTCTAAAAATTTCTCCACCATTCTTAATTGTTTCTCCGGGCCGATGTGTTGGTCATTAAAGTAGTCAGTTAGTTGCCGTAGAAATGCTTTGGGAGTGGTTCCTGAATGTTCTTTAAACTTATCGGGCTTAAAATCATTACCCCGAATGACTTGGATGACCTGGGCTGGTGCCAAGTTCGGTTGCGGAGTTGAAGTCTCCCCCCTGTACTGCTGGAATGCATTAGTCGTTAGTCTGGGACTTTGACCCCGACTCGTGTCCTCAGCCAACTTCGAACCTGCCGGACTTCCAATACTTGTTTGCTTTTCCGGAATATTTTCGTTTGAAAATAATGTCGCATTCTCTAACGATCTAATCTCGTTTTTTATGATTAATTCTGAATGTTCCTGTAATTTCGACTTCATATTTTCCTCCAGTGCCTGCATTCGCTTTAAAACTGCCAGCCTGTCTTCCTTATTCGCATGAGCCTGCTGGTCCCAATCTCGCCGGATCCTACTTTTTAAGCTATTTATTTTCTCCTCGTTCCTCTCCTGATTTTTCTCTAGCTCTTCACGTATCCGTTCCTGCGTTTTTACTAGTTGTTCTTCCAAATTATCCTGAGTTTTGACGAGCTGCTCCCCTACCTCTTGTCTTATGACCTCTTGTGTGTTTATTAGCTGGCCTTCCATCTCTTTTCTTATGATCTCTTGTGTTCTGCCTAATTGCTCCTCTAAATTTTCCCGCAAGTGTATCCGCTCGGTTTCAGCCTTAACTTCGACTTTATCTATTTCCTTTATTAATTCCAGCACATTGTTATCTACCGAATTAATTTGCTGCTGTAGTTTCTCTTGGGTTTTCTTCACTCCCGCGGTGTTACTGACACATGCTGCCTCTATCTGCTTGAGTTTATCTGCCACCATCTCGTCAAATTGTACTAATTTGTTATCAAATTTCGCCTCCAATTTCTTCATTTCGCCTAACTGTTTGATGTTATTTTCCGCAACCTCGCCTGCCAGTTTCTCTACTTTTTGAACGCTCTGATTAATATCATTCGTGATTTTTCCTAACTGTTCGGTTTGTGTTACCGCCTGTTGTGACAATTTGTGGTTTAGTTCATTGAATTGTTTGTCAGTGTCTAATTTCTGGACTTCTAACTGGACCGAAATGTTACCGCTCATATCAAGTAATTGTTTTTCACTATGCTCACGCTGAGCTTCTAATTGTTCTTTTAATTGTTCTTCCGTCTTTACGGACATCTGCACTAATTGTTCTTTCGTTTTCGCGGACATCTGGATCGACATCTGTTCTAACAATGCCTTTATCTCATCAACACTCGCCATATCACACACAAAATATATTCAGAGAAAAACAGGGTTATGGGCTAAGGTTTCAGCCCTATACGCACATACATGTCACACATTTAAATATTACTGGCTCTAATTTAATGAAAATTTCAGTAACAAAATTTACTGAATACAAAGACACTTATTCCCAAACAACAAAATAACCCCTAGTGATCTGCTTTTAAATTCCTAACCAACAGAATTTACGAAACACCAATTAACCGAAGTCAATTAAATGTCAAATATAAGGCAACATCTTCCTGCTTTGACTGAGTTCATTAATAATGCAAATTTCTAATTTTAATGTGGGCGCCAGAACAAGTTTATAACAAATACCAAATCAAATTCTAACCTTGTTCAATATTTCTAACTTTAGGAACTCAGTGATTTTACTAATGCACATGGCGGTACAACATCGCCTCCATTTACTGAATTTACATGTCCGCTTGACCTGGCATCATTTCTCAACGAAATAAATATGAGATCAGCGAAGCAACAACAACAACAATCCCCACTTGGGCAGCCATTTTTGTTTTATGAACCCTTGCAAAGAAGCATATGAGACTCAGATTCGGGGCGTAACAGGTCATATTCGTAAGTTGCTGTCAGGGCGCTTCATTAACTTGCAGGGTAACATATAACAAAATAACATGCAGGAAAGAGTGAAGCCAGGGTTAAAACAACTGAATTTAATAACAAATCACCATATTTACATAAACAATTAACAACAAAAAAACTCCCAACTGACTCCCGCTTAATAAAAATGCCAAAACTTAGGCGATATCTCTGGAGAGATTAATTACCTGGACCAAGCGTCCTTAAATAAAGATACAAAAGTGACCATATAAGTGCGTATGCCGTTCTACATGCACCACGATGTGTACTTTGAATGCGTGATTCGTTATCATCCAGAATGACCCTTCAAACAACGAATCCGCATTTCCTAGAGCTAGACCGACACAAGGGAACACAACTACAATACATTAAATTAAACCGACACTTCCTAAATCTACTATAAACAAACACAAAATTTCCGTGTGAAATTGGACTTAAATTGCCGTAGCAACATTTACTGCCTAAAAACTTAGGACTTCTCACACAAATCAACACAAGTACATTAACACGTGACCAATAGAAAAATACTCAAATGACCGCGGTCAAAATTTACAAATACTCTACCACTACACCACACGGGTGTGACAAACAAAATTACATGAAATCGAGTCATCAACAAGGCAATAGGCAAACAGCCAACATTTACGTTAATCACAATATTCTTATCCATACAAGGTACACCAATCCGTTACACACACTCCCCAATTAATTATGGCTTAAAATTAGCCATCACAATGAACAGGTTTGCTGCATGAAAGCTTACAGGGTTCAGTCGGACAAATAGGACTGCCTATCAAAATAAGTCACAGGCAAAACGGGCGGTTTGTGGAACTCTGCATGTCTGTCAACCCACGTGTCAATAACCTCGACCTCCCAGAACATGGGGTCGAACCTCGAAGAAATGTGCCCCAAAGCACAATAATACGTGTGTGTCAGAAAAACATATGGACAAGAATCAGCAGTCTCCCAAGAGCACTCTGTCTTTCCATCTAAAATACAACAGCAGCAAAAATATATAAGGGCGGTAGGACAACTACCCCCTCCTCACGTAGAATCAACACACACTAGACACATCAACACACACTTAATCACACGTATGGGTTGTGACAGACCCTGAAATAAAAGACACAAATAATATCCACATGCTGGCGCCATCGTTCTATGCCGTGACTAGTCACCTGAAAAGGACTCAAGAAAAATCTATCAAAATTAGAACGAAGGTGTTCTACAATTACTTTTAAGTTGGTGCACTCGGCTACCCTAACATGAATAATAACCTGTTCAGCAAAATGTTTTACAATCATTTCCTCCCATTCCTATTTCAAATATTAACGTTAATAAAGCACCATTTATCGAATGTAACGGGTTCCGCAATTGCAAGGATAAAAAGTCACGCACGCACGCCGCGTACATTACACATGACTCAAGAAAAAATCAAAATACCAACAAACACTTTGGCCACGCGCCAACGGACATTTAAACATATAGTGTCGGTACAAGAAAAACAGCTATAAAACAAGAAAGAAAAACATGACTATTTACAAAGTTCCCCGGCCAAATCTAACTACATAATTGAAATAATCCAATTTTGTACATCACCGCTTCTGCATGTAGGACTAAGGACATCCTCCTCAACCCATTGCCCTATGGACAATTTAGCACTCCATAGTAGTCGTCTGCGTTGATTTCTTGAAGCTCATCCCAACTTCAAACCACGTGCTGATCATCTTGGTCTCGACTCCTTGGCAGAAAAGTTCAATGTTAAATATTTGCCTATCTATAATCGCTTGCAGGCTACTCAGTTCACCCACAATTGTCCTACTGCGATTAATAGCGAAGACTGGCCCTAATTATATCGCACATACGCACTATAAAAACACACATACAATACACACAATTTATACATAAAATATACATCTCGAGTCCGCGCCACTGGCTCGTTAACAAGTTCAAAATCCTGGCTGCACTCGCAGTCGCTGTCTCGTCCGGTATTTCCGTCCCGTCTTGGACTTCGGTTCTGGTAAGCGCTAATTAGGGTGATACGATACTTCCCCCTTAAAGTTGAACTCGTCGTCTTTAAAAGAATGTTACAGTTTATCACGCGCTGGCGTGAAATATTTAGATCACACAATTTAGTTGATTTTAGAACAAAATGTATTATAGCTTTTAAAATTCGATATTGCAAACGCTGCGACTTTAGCTTCCCAGAGCTCAGAAAATAAATTAGCTTCACTGATTTTAGAGCGTAAAAATCACATTCCAAACTGGCGTGGAGTATGCCTCTGAAGGCTCCACAAGAATAGACTTAGATTAAATTCGAGCGTCAAAAATCACACCTCAAACTGGCGTGGAGTATGCCTCTGAAGGCTCCACAAGAATAAACTTAGATTGGCGTCAGGCCAAACTATTTATGAGAAACTGACAAGGGCGGAGGAGTGGGGCATAGTTGGATAAAAACTTCCAGAGTTTTTGTCTCACAAAGATGGGGCTAGTGTCATTCTTCTCCAAATAAATCCAACGTCTCAAATTACTCGAGCGGAGATTAATCCGTTCGGCGGTTCCTTAGATACACACTTCCGCGCGCTTTTTACTACTGACGCCGTCCACCTCGTGGTCACAGCTTGGTCTCTTGCGATTGGCTGATTCAATCGTATGTTCGTTGAGAGGACCTCGTGATTCTTCCTTTATGTCTCCAATTTTGGTACAGTAGTTGCACAATTTGGCCTTGAACTCGACTAATTCTGGCCGTCCCCCAGGAATAGCTACCAACTCAGCTTCTGTTGCAATCATTACGAAATGCTGGCCTCCCTAATATCCAAGTCGACTTCCTTATGTGCTGCCTGGGCCGTAGTAATAATAATAATAAATATGAATACTTATTTATCGAAGATCAATAAGGGTTCAATATCTAGCCTATTTTATCATATGTATTATTAGCCTACTTTTCTCATTTTGCAAAAATGAGGGTAAAGTAGACTTATGAGATCGATGCGCGAAAATGTGTGTCTGTCTGTCTGTCTGTCTGTCTGGCTGGCTGTGTGTGTGTGTGTGTCCCTATCAACTCCTAAACGGCTGCAGCCATCGAAACCAAATTTAGTATGAGTAAAGATGTATACCGGAATATCTCACATCAATATTTGAAAATGTTGTCAGTGCTACCACCTGCTGAAAAAACGCACTAGAAATTTGAGCTCCATGTTGGATATCTTGGAAGTTATGCATGGGAGCTATTCCAAAATTGGCACACATGTAGATAATACTATTTCAGTTTAATTTCCAAGAGGCCATACATGACAGTTTTTCCAAAATAATTTTAAGCCTTCTGATATGTCCAATTTTCAAATGCATATAACTTCTACGCTATTAATTGGATTTCAACCAAATTTTGTATGTAATATGTGTGCATAAACAGATATGACTGAGTGTATTCTTAAGAACCACCTGGGATGCCAACTGTTAATAAATGCTGTCTCTATGTTTTTATCTTAATATCAATATATGAGAAAGTATGCAAGCCAACAGCCCTATACTTTGCACACGTTTAGCACCTGACAGTCTAGATTAATTTGGAGTAATTAATATAAGTCAGTGCTGCCAACATGATTCTATGCTTGCTGATAGGTCCAGTTTTAAAATACATGTAACTTATATACTAACAAATGGATTTCATCCAAAATTGGCACAACAAGATATCATAATATTTCCGATTATTTCTAACCAGCACACGCATGACATTGTTGCCAACATGCTTTTACGCGTGATGATAGATCCTATGTCTAACTACATGTAACGACCATTGGACTTCAACCAAATTTTGTATTCTGTACCTTAAGAGATGGAACTAAGAATATATTCAGTCACCAGGGCTGCCAACTGTAGTTCTCTATTAGGCTACATTATGCCAGGAATAGTTTGAACTAATTAGACATTTCGATATTACCAACTTAATTTCGTCATTATTCTAGATAGGTTCATACACTGTAGAATAATCATTGGCATGAAAAGTAGGCTCTTTAGTTCGTCACGGAACTTCTTGTAGGCTCATGAGATCGCCTTTTGTGTTTGTGTAAGTAGTGATTGACCGTCAGTGCAGGTAGCAGGAGACCAACTATCAAACATTACATTTCCATTACTAAGACAACACGTAAAATTGTCTCCAACATGATGAAAATGAAAATCCACAGCCTGCTTCCAGTCTCCGACCGGGTCAGGAATGGAATGAATGAAGCCCCTATCTAGCGGCGAGGATATGAACTGTGCCGGCTGCCGAGGCCTGACGCACTCCTCTGGGGCAATGATTAAATGAATGACAGATGAAATGAAATGATAGTGGAGAGTGTTGCTGGAATGAAATTTTGACAGGGAAAACCGGAGTACCCGGAGAAAAACCTGTCTGCCTCCGTTCTGTCCAGCACAGATCTCACATGGAGTGACCGGGATTTGAACCACGGACTCAGCGGTGAGAGGCCGGCGTGCTGCCGCCTGAACCACGGAGGCTATTTGTCTCCAACATGATAATAATTAATATTACGTGCGATTGCTTCCACCACAGAACATAATTTACTTTATAGTGTGTATTAGCTGAGCTTAACCCTACTGTTAGCTGTCTTTGAGATGGTTTTCCGTGATTTCTCATTTTTAAATCAGGGGTGAATGCTGGGATTGTCAGCGTGCATTCGGTCGTGAAAACATTCTCCTCTTTTAAGCTCGTCTCATCCCATCCCTGACCACAGAGGAGTATAAGAGCATTCATACATTCTCTTCACTTAAGTCCAATAACCATGGTGTTAGACCATTTAAAACAATATTGATATTCATAATAATGGACCTGCTGTTTGTTTTGTTATGTAACCCCCATCTAATGCAGTTTCTTCTTTGTTTCAGGTGAGCCAAGTAGTTCTGTCCACTAACACTTAACACTAATGCCAGGTGAGTGTAGCCTGCCTGTATTGTGAGGTAATAAATTTGATCGAAAATATAGGCCTACTCTAGCGGAGGTTGTTCGTAGCTCTCGGCAAGACTGATGTGCAATTTCTTTCTAAATTGAGATGTAAATAAGAGTGCCATCAGAACTACAGCCTGAATACCCTGCGCTCCAGGATGGCATGCTATTCCACTACACCAAGAAGGGCAATATTCGAAGGAGGCCCGTTGACAATTCTTGGTACAATGGCTGAAGCTACAGAGTACTGTGGGTCAGCTGGCATAGGGTGCGCAAATCAGAGGGAGCCGTGTCAGTAAATTTACTGGCACGTTAATGATCCCATTCGAGGCAAAATTTTCGGCGTCTCTAAAATCCGCAGTTGATGAAAGGGACGTAAAACCAATAACATTATTATTATTCATTAGAGTACTGTTGGGGGAAATATGAAGTCTCAACAGTTTTGTTCGGCGAAGCTCACACTACTGGAAATCTTCTGCCAAGGATTCGCGTTCGTGTATTGCAGACTGCCACGTCAGACACGGTTTCGGTAGTTTGTGTTCGTGGAAGTGAAAATCCACAACCTGCTTCCAGTCGACCAACCGGGTCAGGGAATGGAATGAATGAAGCCCCCATCTAGTGGCCAGGATATGAACTGTGTCGGCTGCCGAAGCTTCTCACACCCCCCTGGGGCAATGATTAAATGAAATGAAATGA
This sequence comes from Meconema thalassinum, assembly GCA_946902985.2. Classification (NCBI taxonomy): domain Eukaryota; kingdom Metazoa; phylum Arthropoda; class Insecta; order Orthoptera; family Tettigoniidae; genus Meconema; species Meconema thalassinum. Next base: position 352,368,354 of record OX336388.2, read on the forward strand.
AATGATAGTGGAGAGAGTTCCTGGAATGACATTTTTGACAGGGAAAACCGGAGTACACGGAGAAAAACCTGTCTGCCTCCGTTTTGTCCAGCACAAATCTCACATGGAGTGACCGGATTTTGAACTACGGACCCAGCTGTGAGAGGCCGGTGGGCTACCGCCTAAGCCACGGAGGCTTGTTGGTGGAAGTGATGAACATTAAAGCATTCAATGATGACGAGGACGATTCGTCTACTGGCTTGGACATAGTGGTCATTTCATCGCCTTGTACCTGGGTATGCGTTTGTTTGCATAAATAAATAAATATTGCCCTGTTTTAATCGTGCTGGCTGAATAATTTTGCCTAAGTGCTTTGAATTTATTTATTTATTTATTTATTGCCATTATAGGCTCGTTGCATAATGTAGACTACTATTCTAGGACTAAATTGAATGGTAATAGCGATAAATTATATCTTGGCCTGACTCCTCTGTTACCTTCGAACGGTACAGATCTATCTATCTATCGTATGGCTTTTGGTTCCGGGAGTGACCGAGGACATGTTGGGCTTGCCAGAGGCTGTAGCTGCTTTAAGCGGACACCCTTAGGGTGAGCTACAAGTTCCGTTCAATTTCATACAGTTCCAACTTTCGCTACCAGATGTCAATGATACCTAGTGGTGAACGTTGGAACATTGATAGAGCGTTCCATCGAAATCTAAACTAGAAATTTAGCTTCACACAAGTTTAGTCTGTGGAAGGATCTTTTACATGCCTTAAATCTATGACATTGTACCGCCGGCTTTACATCCCCTCCGAAGGAAGGCATACTGAAGGATTTATACTCTCTTAAAAAATCCGACGACTTCGGCCGGGTTTGAACCCGCTGGCTTGGGCACAGCAGTTCAGCATGCTACCAACTACGCCACTGAAGCCGTTAACAGTTCAGATATTTAAACCTAAGAATTTCATTTTCCCCCTTGTGTTAATTAGTTCTTTTGTTTTTTATTATTATGATTAACTTCTGTAACTGTGTTCAGTTTCTTACGAGTAATATGGCTCCAGTATCCAAGGATGTGGTTGCGGATAAGAAGTGTATCCACGCATGGCTCTACACATAACATAGACGCACAATCCAAGCCTCCTACTGCACACCCTAAGTCAACCTGTTCGTTTACAACGAATCCTTCGTCTGGCTGCGTGGCTCAGGTGTAACGTTCTCGCTTGCTGAGCCCAAGGTTGCAGGTTCGAAACCTGGTACAGTCAGCTGGCATTTGAGGGTGCGCAATGCGAGGGAGCCGTGTCAGTAGATTTACTGGCACGTTAAAGATCCCCTTCGGGGCAAAATTCCGGCACCCCGGCGTCTCTAAAAGCCAGTGTAGTTAAAAGGGACGTAAAACCAATAACATTATTATTACAACGAACCCCTCACTTTTTGATGTGTAACATCTTTCCACTCGGTTGCTGGATATTTTTGTGGGTGTGATTTTGAAAAATGGGACGGAAGTGGATCGGACGGAAGTGTGTAAGACGCACTGCCAGCTGGATCGTATCCCTCCTGAACATTCATCAACACACAAATTTTTTTTTTATTTACACACTAATAATATATAACAATTTCAAGACTCTCTTTTTTTTCTTCACTGCCTACTTGATATTTCTACTCTCGCACTGCCTTCTTGATAGTTAACGCACTGTGTACTGGATACTCAGCTGCTAATCATATCAATTTTAACAGAATCCATATGAAATTACGTGTTGGTCTGTGAATCAAGAGGTCCGGGAACTGGGCAAGCCTTTCATGATCTACTGCTGTGCACATTGCATTTACTCGCAAGTTGGCCTATTTATAAGAAATTTAAGGTTATGAGCGGTGTCGCGTCTATTAATCTAGTTGATCCATATCGTATTCTTTATTTAGGCTAGTGCTGGTGGAAGCTGCAAAACCTCTAATAAAATGAGTTCCGTATTATAAACTACAATATCTGTAAAACACTCCCTTTTACAATAGATTAATATTTGTGCCAATACTATTAAACAATACCGGTGTATCAACAATTCCATGTGAGGTTTCTTCTGTGTCAGATGTTACACATCATATGGGACTACTGTAAGGCTCGTTTTTTTTTTTTTTTTTTTTTTTTAGTGTGAGCACCCCCTTGCCTTTTCACCCGTCTGTTTGTTAACAAATCACAATTCTTTTGTAAGCCCAATTCATGTAATAGAATTCAAGAACTCGGGCTTAACGCAATTATCTTTCTATGCTGTGAGTTCGCTACATGCACGTGTCGATTGATTTTCCTACAATTTTCGATTGAAGTTTCTATTTTTGTTCTAATTTCGTTCATCCCTTCAATGTTGTCTATTTAGCACTTGATAATTTTAGTGCAATTTGTCTGATTGGCGTAACTACTTCACTCCTTATCTGGACAAATACCTCACTAATACGAATTACTTCAAAGCATCTTGAATGACAATACAGCGTCTGACGAACTCATTCAGAATACACTTCATGTTATTCCGTTCTTCTGTGCGCGAGCGCCATTCAACCAACAGGAGAAATTTACCGTAACATATGACTACAGCGAAGTTCATTAGTGTCCCATCTCCAATTAAATGTCTGACACGCTTCGTCATACAAAGATACTAATGAATAAATAAGCAAGTAAATGAATGAATGATGGGTTTATTAAGTTTGTGTGTAAAATGTTTTAAAGTGTATGTGTTCAACTACAGAAACCTACGAGCTCGGTGCGCTTGTTATGCTGGGAGCGGTTATCCTTACGCTCATATAAATTTGTGCAATCTCGCCCTTTCATGAGTAAACTAATAGTACATTATGCAACGAGCCTATAATGGCTCGCTATGCTCGTTTTATAAACATACTCGTGTCATAAATACCATTACAGGCGAGTTGCATACGACTGTTTATGTTCGACGATAATTATAACTTTATTATATTTTTTAACATAAATATTCATAAATATCTGTGGGAATCAGTAACTTCAGTTAGTGAACAGAGCGCGCTGGGTGGTTTGCTGACTGAACAGAGTGCATGTGTGGGTCAAAGAATTTCGAAAGCAGCGACCATTTATTTTGCTTGGCAATGCTATTGTTTACAGCCTGCATGATGTCTAGGGCCGATCAGAACTTGCATTCTCTAATATTGTTACCGAAGTCGTTTGAAAGCAATGCGCTGTGTTGAAATTGGATTTGGGGATATTAAGGTACAGTGCTATTTCTTGTCTCATATTCACCAGTTTATTTACGCGAACATATGCGACGGTGCACATTCCATGTCGGTAATGTATGTAGAAGGATGCTGTGTTGCTAACATTTGGACGCAGATTCATAAATTTCTTGCATATGTCATAGTATTTCTTGTTACCGTAAAGGTTCGTGCTGATTTTGTCTTTGTGTTTGGGATTGTAACTACAATGGTTGTTCCGATATCCAATTTGAACTTTCTCATCATTTAATTCATGTCCGACATGTTGGAATTTGAGCGCATGAACGATGATATCCTTACCTAATTGGTCAATGAATGAGCTCTGATTGGCTGTAGAAACTGTTTCATAATGAAGAATAGTACTATAATGACCCTCGTTATGATACAGTTTTCTGACATATAATATGTACATTACGACATCGTCGAACATAAAGTTCATTTCAGGATAAATTACCATCACAGGTGTTTTCTTTGAATCTTTTAGCTCTATGTGTACCAAATTCCATCAGTAACTGCGAGTTCAAGTTTGTTAGATTCCCATATGCATTTGTCTGTTGGCACAGGCTAGAGTAAAATGTATCTTTTCACCAATGTCTCAGTTTCACCCATGGCTGTGATTATATGGAAGCTACTGAGGTTTGAGTGGTGCTGAGTAATGGACTCCGAGCACAGCTAGTGCCTGTGGGTGTTGTGAAAGGTACTGCTCATAGGGTTAGTACAACTGTACTGTTCAGTGAGGAAAGCAATGACAAACTACCTCATTCCTCATCTTGCCCAGTACGCCTAATTGTAGTGCTGCCTCGGTTTTGTGGGTTTCTACTACATATCCTATGGTGGTGCTTTTTGAGGATCCAACCAGCTTCCAGGCTGACTACCTAATAGACAGATTCTCATAATAGTGCAGTACAATTTAATGGTCAACGATTTCAGGCAGTGAGGATGATACTGGCCACCGAAATGGCAGATAGGGTACATCTTTCAATAATTAACATTAACGATTTTGTGGGTTATTATCGCTCATATGGCAGAGCTGAGAACATGACTATCAATCTCCCTATGACTGCAACCTAGCACTCGCTCTTAGTGAAGTAGATGGGCTGTGGCGGTCTTGTTTCGTTAAAATGTAGTCTTGTCATCTGAATTAGTCATTATATCGCCTTCATGATCTATCACTGGCTTGCAAAGGAGTAACTGCTCGTTTACCAGATCGGAGCTGAAGAAGAGGAAAATGGCTAGCGATAGCCTCAGCGGTATACAGTATATGTTCTTGTCTATAGTACGTCTCTACCTTACAAGACAGTACGCATTAAATGGAGCTCGCTGATGCCAGATCTACTGCATATACAAATGTCTGCAAGGCCGGGCACATTATGTAACATAACTCGTATACAGGCGTGCTTTTACGCAAATCTCGGGAATTTTCCAAAATATTTGTTTGTTGTATATAATTGTATCTCATGCCGTGCAGCGAACGACAATACATATTTAGATATGATACGCCGAAGCTCAGAGCGCGATTTAATGCACGCATTATAATAATTTGCAATTATTTATGTAGCCTATATGATAATATTATAATATGTTATAATATTACATTTTCTCGAATATCATAGGTTATGATAAATTATAATCATGATATTTTTCAGGAATATATGCATGATTTGTGGTCCACCTAATGTACCCAACTTTGTGTGGTCAAGTGGTGGTATGCAGCCGAAATTAAATTCTTCATTTCTGGTTTCTTGAATGAGACGTTGTTCAATTTTATGTACTTCTTCACTTGTGCCAATACCATTTCGATGGGATCAAGTTCACTGTGGTATGGTGGCAAACAAAGAATATATTTTCCTGCTGATTTAGCCATCTCGGCAATGATGTATTGAGCCCGCCTAGGCTCATGTGTCAAATATTTCTTTGAGAGCATACTCACTCCACATGCTCAGTTCGACAGAACCCACCTTGAAGCTTCCTCGTGAACAATCCGCTATTTTGACTTCGGAGAGGACAGCTTATCTTCTTCCTAGAGATATATTAATCACTATTTTAATGCCACATATCTCAGGATCATGTAATAATTAATTGTGTATAATTTACCCTCTTCTATGCCTTTTGGAAATGGCAAATCACTTTTATAGTAAAGGTATTTTCACCGCAGACAAGCGGAGGACAATGTAAATTGTCGCTAAACGACTCAACCACTTTCTTCTAACCAGGAAGCCGTGCTAGGCACAACCACACCGTTTTGAAAGTCCGCTTAGGCAGGACGTGTTGTATCATCAGTCCGTCAATTTAGACGATGGCCGCATTAGGCAAGTGAAACCCCATAATTAGGGAGGACTACGAATCGATAGCCATCGTGCTGATCATAGTGAATATAGTCTGCAAAAGGTATTATTTAGGCCATGCAAGGCCAGTGCTACGATATCGTGAAATGTAATTTGTGATTTTAGTGAAATCGACATTTTTTCACTGACCACGAGATCACGTCTGAAGACAGGCGTGTTATCAAATCTGCAACTACAATTAATTGCCCAACGTGTGCCACATTAAAATCTAATCATGGCCAAGCTACACAACACACGTGCGCCATTGTGATTAATAAGATTTTTTTTAGTGATTCGAAGACATATAAAATCTGTGAGTGATACCACGTGTACGGTATTATTAGAGCCAGTGGCAGGAAAGAGCAGAGCATTTGATCACCTGCAATAAATTAGAGCCCTTGTATAAGATATTTCCACATAGAATCGGTGAATTTAATTACCACGATGCCTAAGCTAATGCACCACGTGATGTTAATTTTTCGACATCTTGAGAGCGTCGTGATGGAGTAATTCCTGAAGTGAGGGAAACACTGATGAAACAAACTGCCACCATGGAATCGTCCAACCAGTACCACGAGGTACAAGCCATGTACGAGATGAGGACCAAGGACTGAGAGGAAAGGCTGAAGCCCATAGCCTTAACCAGGAATATGCTAGGCACCTTGAAAGCATATTACCCTTTCCAATGGGAATTGTGGAAGGTGAGCTACCCTTTGAAGTAATCGTGAGTCCTGTATTTTCTCTGTATAAGGTTTGTCCAGGTGGATGTGGAACTTGAAAGTATTTTTAGCCAAAACGACCCGATAATTTGACCACTTAGGTAGGAATGGATATATTTTTCTTCTTGGCACTGGGACAATCTTTCAGTTGGTCACCACAGTCCGTGTCCTATACGGCAGGTGCGCATTTCCTTGTATTTCTCAGTGGATTTATAAGCCAGCAAGGAAGCTGTGAATTTTATGTCATGTAAAATACATCATAAGAACAGAAGGTGTAGACTTCTGGTAGTATAGGGAACACCTTATAGTTAGATCTCGCATTTTGAGTTGAAAGAACATTATTACCGTATCATTTATCAGCCGAAAGTAGCTGAAACATTTTTGTACTCTTTATTTGACATTTTTCATGAGTACCATTTACTACGTGAAGTTCCAGAGGAACAAACCCATACACAGTAAGATTGGTGGGTAAATCTACATCGTATCATTTTAAACATTGCAGCAGAAGTTAGATGTTGTGATTTCGTTGAAGAATGTGCCAAGCCACGCACATCAAACCCATGTGTACAAAGAATAGGATGAGTGACATATCTTTAGCATTCTTTGAGATTATAACTACGTTACATATTATTGAAGGGTAAAATATCCTAAGAAACACTATTAGGGAAGTGATTGAGGTATACATTTTAATACAATCTGCAGAGCACTTGAGGACTTTATTTCGTGCTACTGCAAGATTGAAATGATCAGTTTTGAATTACAATCTGTACTATACCAAAGCCGTGCGCAATGCAGTGTGAAAATTGTTTGAGCGCGCCAGCTGATAACCAGTTGCTACCCGAGATGCAACGCGAGACGACATATTGACTTTTTAAGAGTGCTAATTTACGTCACAAATCCTAGGAATTTTGAAGGTCACTGTTATTAATGTATCCTTGCTTTGGGGAACAGCTATGAGAGCTGCTAACACCTGTTATTTCTTTTTCCACTTTAAAGAGTGAGGGGATGCTCGTTAACGCGAATTCCTTTAATGTTTTGAGCTGATGACATTGATTCATCTAGCGTGTTATAGAATGGTTTAAACAATAATGTTAATTGACCCGTTTCTGTATAAAGTAAGGCTAGCAAGTGTAATTGTTGTGTCCGTGAACACATTATTGGTATTTAGGCAGGACGGATGTATGTTCGCCTATTGTTGGTTTATTCCAGCGTTCTTTGAGCTACGGCCAAGGCGGCCGATGCTACTTGCATGAAATGGGGGTAAGACGCGCTAACCTGTGTTATTGTTGACTTGTAGAAGTCATATTCTTCGAGTGAATCTCAAGTGAGATCACATACTGCTGCCTACGACTGGTGTCATAAACTGAACTAACTAAACAGTATTTAAACCTTCTGATAAATCTAAAGCATCATTATACTAAACCAACGGATTAATTGTTTATAAATAACTACAGACATAACTTTGCAACCAATTGCTTGTTGATTGATTGACACTGTGGCTTCAATTCATTTCCATGTGGGAGATGACTTTTAAATGAGCTGACACATTTTTTTTTTGACGACATGAATCTTCGGGACCTGTAGTCAGTAACTTATGGCCCGCGCGATTCAAAGCTTGTAAGTTGCAGTGATGATTGCGCAATGCCAACCTAATTCACATGCATGAGATGACGACTGGGTACAAACAGTATCTCAGTTCGCGAAGGCAGGCTAGTATTAGAGTGTTCATTTATTCATTCCCGAGTGTATTTACCCTATTGTTCCTGTTAGGCATAAGAGTGATATTTAATTGTTGTTTTTTTTTGATAGTCAGTGGTCAAACTATCATTAGAATTGGTAATAAGCATTTGTTTACGACACGCCTCGTCGTAATACTTTTATTCACATAGGCATTAGACAGAATTTAAATGTAATATTAAATATGGACGAGGTACCATCCTAACCTAGGGATTGGTTTGCTAGCTGTTAAATGTAAATTATACCGAGTCATTTGTTTGTAAATTTGCTACGCGTTGATTCTTCTTGTACCACGCGCCTAGTTAATGTTGCTCTTGTTTCGTGTAACTAGGACTTCGCGAGGGTACTTAACGTCAAACTAGGGAACGACTCACTATTTTAATTAGAGTAGCGGATTAGCCGATTTCGACCCTCGGAAGTAGTTTAGGGGTCTTACTTGAATAAATTATGCACGAAATCTTACTTAAGACTGGATCTCTTTATTGCTAGCTTTGTATTTTTCGGAGGTATTTCTTTGGGCGTCTATGACCTGTTTCCGTGCTCAATGACCCAGATCCCCTGGATCAAGCCCTCGTGCTGAGCAAGCCCACAAAGAAATGCACCCGATCCTCTGAGGTGTTGGGTTCGAAGGACGGGGTCTTTCGAAGTACCGTACCATTTCTTTCGGCGAATGGTACCCGGATAACCTCCTCTAACGGGCTCAGTATTATATCATATCTGTCTCTGTTTTGAGTCACAATATAAAGAAACAAATTATTTTGAAATGGGATCCCTATTGAGTGACCTTATTTATAATCCGGTCTTTTTTCCACGAAATTGTAGGTAAAAGTTCGCTTTTCCGACTGTGATAGCCTACATTGTCTATTACTAGGACAGATCCTTCGGGAACATTGGGCAACAATTGCTCGGCGAACTACTTTTCATACACTTCGCCTGTCATTTCGTCGTGGGGGTCTGCCGTGTTCTTTTGCAACAGAAACGTTAACTCTGCACCATTAATGAACCCTTGTTAGTAGTGACTACGCTCGCTATAGCGCAGCGTTAGGTCATGTGGCTAAGTTCACCGCTGAATCGGTAGACGCGTGGATTCGAGTCCCACCGAAGGCCGTCCTTGAAAAGGTTTTCCGTGGTTTCCCATTTTCAACACCAGGCAAATGATGGGACAGTACCTTCTGACAGGCCACGGCCGTTTCCTTCCACATCCTTGCCCAGTTTCATTCATCTTCATCCATTCCATCTCTAATCCCGACGCGCACGTCGCCCACGGGCGTCGACTAGAAGGATCTGCACTCGGCCTCTCAGAAGGCCACACGACTAAAATATCCCGGGATGAACAAAGGCAAACCACGGAAACCATTTCGGGGATGGCTGAGGTAGGAATCGAACCCACCTCTTCTCAGTTTTGTCTCATGAATTTGAGTACACCCCGTTCCAACCCTCAGACCAGAATTAAATTTGTTGGCATAGCCGGGATTCAAACCCGGGCCTCCGCGGTGACAGCACGGTGACAGCCAATAAAGCTAGCCACTACGCAACGAGACGGACAATTTATAAAGAACACGAGGACCACTTCATTTCACAGTTTAACTTCACACCATAAATTACCCTCCATCTAACACAGTCGGGCAGATAGCCTATAGGCACTGAGTAAACAAATTTTCGGTTCGTCAGCGCTGGTCGGGAGGAGTCGTGCCGTACGCAAGTGCGATAACTTATGAATGCTATCTGATATCGAGCTCTGGTTTGTTTTAAAAACCATTTCAGACATTAATGAACATTTCTTCTCGCTTAGTCACCAACGTAAAGTCAACAGCAAAAACGTTTCTCGCAACGTAACTTTTCTGTGATACCATCCCAGATGTTTCAATTAACATTTAAGAAAAACATCATAACTTTCTTATTATGAAAATAATTACTCCCCTGAGAAATAGGGTGTCTTCTACCAACATCAGGCATTCTAGAAATAAATTCTTGATCTGTTGCGATCATTAGTTCATTATCTATGGTGTGATAAGTTTTATATATGCAAAAATATAGATTCGCGCTAAAATATCGTAATTGTGAAAATTGGCCCATGTATTAATTTTTTATGGCTTTTATTTTCACATCATCTTAAAGAGCGGAAAATTCTCTATAAGACCAAACATTTTCTTAGATTTGTCACTTTCAATTATTGGGAAATGGCTACATCGCCGGGGTAGAAAAGGACAAAGCTAATTGCAGGACATAGGAGTGCGAGTGAGATGCAAATACTATATTTAATTCCATACTGTCTTTTAAGGTAGAGACGCACTATAGTCAAAGACAAGATGACGTGAAGATGACGAATATGATAACTGGACAGAGGATGTGAGGTGAGTAGCTAAGCGAGCATTATATTGGATGCGTAAAGATAATGTGTCGTAGATTTCTGCACAGTCTCTCAGCGTCAAGCCTTTGTTGGCGTAGTTGGTAATGTGCTGAGCTTCTACGCCCAAGATCGTGGTTTCAAACCCAGCCGAAGTCGATGGATTTTTAAGAGCGTTAAAATCCCTCAGTATGCATTCCTTTGGAGGAGAAGTAAAGATGGCGGGCCCATGTCATTGATTTATGGCATGTGAAAGTACATTTCACTAATTACAATTGTGTGAAGCTAAATTTGTAGGTTAGACTTGCTTAACGCTTTACTAAGTTCCAACGTTCACCACCAGATGCCGATTACAGTGGCATCGAGTAGCCAAGTTTGCAGCTATGTGTCGATGACGGTAGCATTTGGTAACAAAAGTAGAAACTACTTGAAATTGATCTTCTTTACCAGAATTACAGATAACACACACTAATACGGCCATCACAATAATTAACACCCGTTATCAGACAGATTTTACACACACCCAAAATACACGGGGCTACATAACCGCGTTGTCGCAGCCCCTAAACTGAAGAACCAACCAACCAACTCTCTGGGTCATGTTTCCAGCTCTGCCAATGAGTGCCATGGATGTTTTTCACCGTTCAAAAATCGGTCTTCATCGGTAAGGATTCGAACCTATTGGCCTGGGTCATAAGATGTACAGCCACCAAATGATCCTACGAGGAAGCTATTAAATTATATAACATCGGTTATATTCCACACACGGGTTTGACGACCACAATATACTAAAGCCATAAAAGTGACCACAACAATCTAATTAATAAGATTGTCTGGTTATCTTCCGTTTGTCTGACAATCCTTCAGTCTGTGTGTCTGTCGGTCTGCCTGTCTGCGTGATTAATAGAATGCATTTGTATATTGGACTACAGTACCTGTCACTCCACGGCTGTCTGAAAGTCTTTGAGTTCTCATGATTACCATATCCAAGCTGGAGTCTTATATTATACATGCTGATTGACCTTGATATTCACAAACACATACACTTGACTGGCAGAAACCTGAAATGCCATTTATGTTTATTTTCACACTGTGCACCAGAAACGTCTCCACTTCATCTTCCACTCGCCGACTACTTGCTGCGGCTCATCCATTATACTGACAGAATACCGTAGCCTATGTGAGGACGTGGAGATTGCATCTCCGATGTCTTATTTTAATTGCAGACTAACGAGCAAGTCTCGTGACCCCAAGAACAGTGCATGAAGCAGTTGTTTGTTTGTATGTTTTCGTTCTATTACTGTTGGTCTGGGTAGGCTTAGTAGGCCTGCTGTTAGTTTAGAATAGTTGTTGTACTTGTTAATTCATTGTAAGGGCTTGGGACATCTTGGTCATCAGCCGCAAATAATTGGGTGTGTGTTGAACCTGTCTGACAGATATAATTTCTTTGATTTAATGTATGCATTCCAATCATCATATATATTATTTCAGTAGTATAGATCCCTCCTCCGGCCTTCACAAGCAACCGATCGTGACAAATGAGCATTCAAATGAAAGAAGATAGACATTAGCAGTGAATAATTGTACTCTAATTTCATAAATATCTATAATTTCTTTAAAAATGACTTTTAAGAAATGTACGAATTGTGCAATTTGCAGATACTGTTGCTGTAGGAAAATACGCTCCATAATTGCTGTCTACTTCACAGTTTGACCACAGTGACGCCTGTTGCATGTCATTTTAACATTCTGAGGTCTTTCCTTTATCATTTTGCATGGATTTCAGAAACAGTAAATCAAAGGAATGAGTACTCGAATTATATAATTTCATAAATATCGAATAACCGGTGAGTGTTATAATGATCTTCTTACTGTAAGTTAGGGAACGTAGAACTTGGAATTCTAGCTGAAATGTAAATAGTGTTCTATAATCATTTGGTTGGAAAGAAAACATAACAACCTTTCTCCAAGTCTCTCATTATAAACCAATTGGGGAAAGTGTGAATATGAACATGCGATATTTCTCGCACGGGTCCGCTAGTATATCATAATCAAAACAAGACACATAATATTGGTAAAATTATAATAAATGAAACGCCAAGGTTTCAAAAACACAAGTTCTTTAACCAGACAATATCCCCAATAGTCCGCATGGACTGGAATTAATTTGGGAAAAGCTGTCGGTCAGTGACTTGGAACGCATTGAGGAAGTGAAGGCATGGTTCCTAAAGTATACACTCAGGGTGGGAAAATATGTGCCATCAAGACTAGCATATGAGATGGCCAAGGAAGATCTGCGACTCAGTTTTCCATCTACTGGAGCCAGCAATAGTCTACTAGAACGGGGACGGTTGAAGAGAGTGGGGATAGACATCAACTTTTACGGTACAACTGCAATGATAGAACTCAATTGGACCAAAGAGAATCATGAGCAGATGCATACCATTACAAGACTATCCATACACTGCTTCCATTATAAAATATGCAACAATAAGACATTTCTTCCCTCGAATGACGACTGCGTCTGTGAGTTGTGCGGGCAGAGATGCACTCAATATCACATCACAGTGTCTCCTGTTGTTGTTTGAGTCTTCAGTCTTTTAACTGGTTTGATGCAGAGCTCCTTCCCTCCATGTCCTGAGTTAATCGTTTCATCTCTACATAGCTACCACACCCTACATCCGAGGCTATCTGTTTAACATATTCTAATCTTGGTCTACCCCTACAGTTCTTGTCCTCGACCCTTCCTTCCATAACTAAGCTTGCTATTCCTGGGTGTCTTAGTATGTGTCCTACCAACCTATCTCTTCTCTTCATTAGCAGTCGCTAGAAACATCTCTCCTCTCCCACTGGTCTTAATACCTATTCGTTTGTAACCCTATCTACCCATCTGATCTTCATCATTCTCCTGTAACACTACGTTTCAAACGCTTCAATTTTCCTCTTTTCTGCTGCACAAATAGTCCAAGTTTCACTTCCATAGAGTGCCACGCTCCAGACAAAGGCCTTCAAAAATGACTTCCTAATACCTAAATATATATTCGATGACAACAGATTCCTTTTCTGTAGAACTGCTTTCCATGCCTGAGCTAATCTACTTTTTATATCCTCTTTGCTTCGTCCATCACTGGTTATTTTGCTTCCTAAGTAACAGAAGTCTCCTAATTCCTTTAGTTTTTCACCTGCGAATTTGATGTCCATAGAAGTTTCTGATTTATTTCCAATGCATTCCAATATTTTTGTTTTACATTTATTAAGTTACATCATGAATCCTCTTAACAGATCAAAATCAATTTCCGATTATAGTGGAGATCCTTTCATCTATTGTTTGTTTAGAAAATAAATAAATGTTGTTATTTAACGAGAGGGATTTAAGAAGGTACGATTTGTGCCAACATTTTCAAATCGTCTCAATAGCACAGGAAAAATCTTGCATTTCTTTAAAAGTCAAGGGAAATATATTTATTTGATTATCAAGTGCGTTGAAAGAAATAAACAAAACGATAGCCCCTGACAGAACAGTGACGCATCGAATCCGCATAAAAGTAAAAGCCTGGCGGGTGGTATATGCACATGGGGCGCGCACAAATAACCGATCGTAAGAAATAAGCATTTTAAGGAAAGAGAATTACCCGCTTCAGTGACGAATTGCACCAATCATACTAATATATAACAATGAGATGGTGTGTGTCTGTCATTCTGTCTGTCTGTCTGTCTGTCTGTGTATTACTCAATAACACAAGAACCACTGGTCCGATTTAAATAAAATTTTGCATGGATGTAGCTGATATACCATGTTTACATATAGGATACTTTTAATTTCGATATTTTGCACCATTAAAAATGGCGCCCATTTTAGTGACGTCACTACACCCTTTGGTTTCAAAATTTCATATTTCCATATCAAATAAAAAGAGAACGCGAAGAAATAGCAAACGTTTAATGCATACACGAGATTTAACATTTAATTTTCTATCCAAAAGATCCTTATCACCTTTCGTGTATCTCCAACGGTTAGCGAGTAAAACCTAAATTTGTGCAATAAAACACGGTCAACACCGAGCTGTGCAGTATATCTCTATGTACATAAAAATTAAAGTTTGTATGTTTTGTTCGCAATTTCTACGCAAATTTGAGTTATTTACGCGTTTCAGACTGTTTTTTTTATGGATGCGCGCGAAAATAATTTTTGGTATGTCTGTCTGTTTGTTTGTTTGTCTGTGGACAACTTTGTTCCCTTATAACTCGAGAACGGCTGGGTGTATCAACGTAAAATTTGGTACAGATATCTATCAGAGGCACGTCACTAATCATTGATGTAACCCTTCTCCGTACCTCTCATAAATGAGGGCCTAACCTCTTCAAATACATGCTGAAATAGGAGTAGAAGGACGAGACAAAGATCAATTTCAGCCCCTCAATGTGAGAGACAAAACTCGGTGGCCCTAAAGGGTCCCCGAAATCCACATTTTAAGGCCCTAAAACCAACCATTTTTGAGATATTCCCAGAAAACTAATTTCATTTAATAAACTAATGAACGAATACAAGCCGGTAACCATGGCAACAGATTCTCAGAGGTCCATCTATTGCTGTAAGACGCAATGCAATTCCATTAATTACATTGGTGTGAACGTTTGCAAACGGCTAGAAGGTTCTTACGGAACCAAATTAAGCTGTAAAATTCATTAATACGTATAATGCGCTTAAGGGGGTCAAGGGGTACACTAGAATATTTTCACGATATTTATAACTGCGGGTGTGGTACGGCAGGTATATTATATTCCTATCCCTATATTATATTATTATTAGTAGTAGTATTATATTATGGCGTACAACGAGGAGACAAAGACCCTCGGTGCCAGAAACAAAACTTGGGGGCCTCGAAAACTACATTATAAGGCTCTAAAACCAACAGTATCTGAAATATTCCCAGAGAACGAATTTAATTTAATTTAACAAACTAATGAAGGAATGGAAATCGGTAACAATGACAACATTATCTCAAGGGGTGGCATCCAACTTTCCATCTATTTCTGTAAGAAGCAATGTCACTCCATTTATACCTTGCCACGGTGGGTGAGTGGATAGCGTGTCGGTCTACTAACCCCAAGATTGCAGGTTCACTCCTGGCCGTGGTACAGGCCGGACGTTTGTTTTAGACGAGTGAAAAATCTTAATGGAAGCCTGGAGGCGAGTTACTACAGTACCTGTGTTGTTATCAGCTGCCCCAAGTGCTTCGATGATTGATAAAGCTGTTTCACACTATTGCTGAAGTATAGTCACTGGCAAATATAATGACGTTCTGTTCGTAACTACGTAACGTGTACTTCCGTGTCACACAATACTTCGACGTGGACTGTACTGTCTGCTCAAGTCTGGAATTCCATTACATCAGATCGGTGGTGACAAATGTGAAGTGATGGGGTGAGAGAGTGACTGTGTACAGGCTCACCCGCAGGCTTCAAGGTCAAGGGCAATCGTCTTAAACAAACGTCCGGCCTGTACGTGATTTTTGAAAGGCGGCAAAAATACAACTCTCATGTCATACGATGTTGGCATGTCAAAGAACCCATTGGAATTCAGTAGGCCGTGTTCATAATGGCAAAATTAACCTCAGGAGTTTCCGCCAACACAAAGTTCCTCATTTCTCTACTAGAAAGCCCTTTAGTGTTCAAGGAGCTTAGATATCTACCCTCCTTGACTTTCATAGTGATTCAAGGAACAACGAAACTTCGACATGCAAGCTACCCTCTGGGTGTCAAATTACGAAGCTTGCACCCGGCACCCGAAGCCATAGATATTATTATTAGGCTACTCCATTTATTACATTTCTGTGAAAGTTTGCAAATGGCTATAAGGTTATCACGGAACCAATGTAGACTGTATAATTCGTCAATGCAATTAAGGGAGTCAAGGGGTTACCTAGAATTTTTTCATGCAATTTCACGTGCGACATATAGAACAGAAAGTCTATTATATCTACAAACAGAAACATTATTTTCAAAAATTCCTGAATTGAATAAGCATTTTTTGCGGCTTTTAGGAATTTGGGCCATTTGAGGCTAAAGAACCTGAATTTTCATGCACCACAAGCCTTTATAATTTATGAAAGAGGTCTTTCTGTGTATGGGGACCTAACACAACGTAGAGGGTCATTTTTTATGTGACGTGTATTGCGTTTCGTCTACATGGCTTTCAAATCTATTTCACGTCAGGAAGTACACGTTGGGTGAATTTAGTTTGAGAGCACATTTTAACTAATCTTTTTCTTTGTTGACATACGGGTTCATCGTAAGGATGATTTTGTTTGATACGTATGGTAGATATACCCATATTTGGATATCTGGGTGATATGTTGTAGACAATAGATTTGTCTGTCTGTCTTTCTGTGTATCTTTATGTACGCCTATAAATCGTCTTCGGATACTTGGTGCATCGTAAAATTAGGTATGGTAAACATGAGCCAATACACCAATCATTTATAAAACTCCTCATCGTACTTTTCATACAGTAGAAGGGTGGATTTAGGGAAAAAACTTCTCAAAATTCATGCTAAAATAGGCGAAATATAAAAATTATCCTAGAAGGACGATCAAAGCATATGTTTCGCTTCTCATTGTCAGACATAAAATTCGCGAGTCTATAAGGGGTCTCCGAAAACCACATTTTAAGGCCCTTAAATTAACAGTGTGTGTGATATTCCCAGAAAACAAACTTCGTTCTGATAAACTTATGAAGGAATGACAAACCGCTAACCATTGCAACAGTAGTTCAATTGATAATGTCTGGTGTTAATATATAACACCGTTCGAAGAACGGGTACTTCTGCTAGTAATAAATAAAGATCGACAAGTTGTTAATGAACAAATGTTTTTGAATGGTATGGACTCCGTCTTGAAGAAATAATTCATGATGGAAATTAATAAATGTAAAACAAAAACAAGTAGTTCCGTGAAGAAGTATATAGCCTATTTTCATATATCCTACTTATGTTAATTGCCACTATCAACATACAAAATGTCAGTTTGATTGCTGTAATAGATTCGTAGATATTGAGAACTGACTAAATATTTCGGATGGTCGCCATGTTGGACTTTATTTAAGTAGGTCCTAGATTTATGTACTGTTACATGAAGATTATTGTGTACGTGTAGCATTCAAACTTCAATCGCATGATTAGGACACAAGAAGTAAAAACTGGTTTTTGAAATTTCGCTCAGCTGCCATCTTGTGGTTATAGAAACAATTGAAATAAATTAGATGCCAGTGGACTAAAATTCATATAAGGATTTACTGTACCTAGTTTCACTGCACTCGGATGGTTAAAATGCGAGAAACGTCCATGTGAATATTTATACTTCGCGTCGCCGCCATGTTGGATTTGTGATCACCACGTTATTGAAAGTCCTATAGGTAAACTTATGTTCATAGCCCCTATGAACATAAAAAATATTCAGTTTGATTGTTGTAAAAGATTCGTAGATATTCATAGCCGTCTAAATATTTTGGATGGTCGCCATGTTGGATTGTTATATGTATAGGCCATAGAGTAATGTACCATTAAAGGAAAATTATTGCGTAGGTTCATTATTCAAACTTCTACTTCGATCGCATAATTACGACACAAGAAATAGAAACTTAATTTTAAAATTCGCACAGCCGCCATCTTGAGGTTATGTAAACAATTGAAATAAATTAGATACCAGTGCATTACAATGTGTATAAACATTTCCTGTACCAAGTTTCAATGCGTTCGGAACATTGAATCGCGAGAAAGGTCTATTTAAATTTTCAAATTCGCTTGGCCGCCATGTCCGTTTTGTAGTTAACCGGTTTTTGAAAATCTTATAGGTGAACTTCCGGCAGTGCCCTTTATCTCCGTATAAAATTTCAGGTGGGTATCGCTAATAGTATCAGAGATATAGAATGCCGGTGAAATATTTCGCACAGCCGCCATCTTGTGGTTATGTAAACAATTGAACGAAGTTAGATGTCGGTGCATTACAAAGTGTATAAACATACGCTGTACCAAATTTTATTGCGTTTGGTTGGTTAAATCGCGAGAAATTTCTATTTAAAAGTCGCACTTTCGCTTGGCCGCCATATTTTTCAAGATACACATAGGTGAACTTCTAGTAGTTCCCATTATCACCGTAAAAATCCAGGGTGATATCGGTAACAGTTTCGGAGATATTGAATGCTGGTGATATTTCGCACAGCTGCCGTCATGGATTGGTGAGACATAACAAAATTTAAAGGGCACGGTCTGGGTCGCCCGGAATAGTGCTATGAACTTACCGAGTTTCATTGAAGTCGCTCCAGCCGTTTAGAATTTATTAGGGGGGGGGCACACACACACACACACACACACGGACTAAAGGTAATCTCATAAGCCTATTTTTTCAAAATTGGAAATAGGCAATAAAATCATCTCTGCTTCTTTAAATAAATCTTGCAGGAAGCTGTTGTTTAAGTTACCTTCTTATATGTGCGCTGACACAACACACCCTCGTTGATGAAAGTTTAGTGACTGGATGACTTTAATGACCTCGTTTGCTTGCCTTCACCTCTCGCAACTCTGCGGTCCGAGCTCGGTTGGATGGCGGAAGGCGCGTGCATCCGGCAGTCGGCCGCCGACCCCACTCCAGCAAAAGAATCTCACTGTATGATTGCAGTTCATGTCAGGAGAGAACAGCTAAGTAAAACTTTACGAGCATAGCTTGGGCGGGCAGGGAGAGCGAGAGAGGCAGTCTGGCTACATCGTAGTGAATGACTCGGTCACACTCTGCGCAGAACACTCTCTCACATATGCCTGGATACAGCAGACGTGAACCTTACCGCTGCGCTGAGCTCCACAGCTCTCTCCACTCTAACGAGTGTTTACTTTTGTAACTTCGGTTATTTTTCCTAAACAATACCCAATTTTAAGGGACACTGGGACTGAAATTTTCAAATTCTATATAAACTGAGTTACAGCTTTGAAATTTTATATGGTGGTGAATAGTCATATTATAAACCACTGTGGGAAACGTGAGCATTGTAAGTTGATTAGTTCTACAGATATTAATTATTTTTTACATTTATTGTGCTAATTATTCAAGTTTTATAAAGGTCAGCCGCGTTAAAAAAAACAAGATAGTGTAACTTTTGGGTAATATTCTATTGCACTATAACAATTGGAAGAAACCTACGGATCCGATTTTGAATTGCATTAATGAGTGTCAAGAAATTAATTTTTTTTCATATCCAAGTTTTTTTCTACAAAAATTCGTATTTTTTCCAGTTTGAATTTTTTTTGCAGCCATACCAAAAGTGCAATCTAAAAAACGATCCGCAGGTTTATAGTCATTGCAATGAAGATAATAAATTCCCATTTTGAAAGCAATATCATAAGATTTATGACGCGAGTAACATTTTGAATGCCTGAAAAAGTGAATCCGAGAAAACAGCAATTTTCTAAAATGATGCACAATTTACAAGGTTTCAGCTTACCAATGACATTAGGATTGTCCTACAGCATAGGTGACACCCTCCTTCTTCTGGTTTGCAACCTCCTCCTTCATTTCTGTTAGTTTCACCTTCTGTCGACATGCCTTTCGCTTCTCCAATTATGACCGCGGACTTACATTCTTCCTGCGACTGTCACATCTTTCAAGTGTTTATGCTGTGACATGAGATACTGAAGTTAGTCTTATTCCTGATTTCAACTCTGTTGTTGCACTACACCCCATCTAGAATTCTGCTACAGAATTACTAACAGCAATTTCGAGTATCTTCCGTGAAATAAAAATCTCCTTTGGGCACTTCCTCCAGATAACAGAATGCAGACTCTCATTCTGATTTTCAGTAGCACCACGGATGTATCTGGATAGTAGCTCATCTGATGCCAGCCTTTGATAAACAGGCATAATCTTGACAACTAAGGGTTCTTAAAGTTCTACAGCCATTTTGTCATGACTCTGTGGTGTTTTACCAGCTGCGATACTTCGATTGTAGAAACACCAAGACTCAGAACCTTCAGGACACTTACTGTGCTGGGGCGATTAAAGGACACTCCGTGCATTTTAAAGCTTCGCCAGGGCTTTAAAAATGGCGGAATTCGGATAAAAACACTGCTATATGATCCGCAGGGGATAGGGGTGTATTAATATGGAAAATACCGAAAATCGACATTTTCCACAAATTTCACTAAAATTTCAGTCCCAGTGTCCCTTAAGCAAGACTATGTACAGTATACAAATGACGAAATCACTCCGATGCTGACCAAACAAGTTCCGACAGCCTAGCAACAACTATGGTAACCCCTGTCATCAGTCCCCCGAGCACCATTTTCTTTTTATTTTGAACTATTTCAGCCGTCTGTTATGAAGAACTTATTAACAAGCATCAGTCCAGTTAGCATCAGCGCAGCGGTAAGTTTTACGACTACTGTATCCAGAAGTACGGGATGTAATCCCGCTTAAATGTGAGACACATGTCAGTAGATTTATATCCTTAACTATTGAAGTTGCAATCAGCTAATCTGATTTTGATCTATCTAATGATTAAGGAAATCTGCTTTAAAACGAGTTTTGCTTTTAATTTTAAATAGAAAAACGTTTTCTGAATTTAAACTGGGCACCACAAGACGTAGTCCATGAAGGCATTTTTTGAGGGGGGGTGGGGGAGGGGCTGTCTCTGCCTATACACGCAAAAAAATCAATTGAAAATATTTCAAGAAACTCTGGAAGAAGAGCGAATAATGATCCGTTGGTGATACACCCGAAATGCAGAAAACCTTTGTGACATCTTGGTCATGTGTATGTCTACCCCTTATTATTCCCGTTTTCCAACGGGGTCGGGGATGAGATGCGATGGAAGTCTATGTGGCGATGGTTTTTACGGCCGGATGTCCTTCCTGACGCCAACCTCATGAGAGGAGTTGACATCTTGGTCATGTAATGCCGTGAATTTGAATGTGTGAAGAATTTGTTTGAAAACTATTTTATGGTAATGACTGTACTAGTGTGTGCAGGCCAATTTGTCAGTGGGGCATCCTTGCATTTGCTTGGAGGAAAAGTGAGGAAACCACGAAAAACTACTTACTTGATGCCTAATCGTACCCAACTTTTCTAAGTCAGTATTCGAACCCGGACCTCAGGGGTGACGGAATGAATTGAACTTTTAGTGTTTGCATATTCCATAGTGTGAATTTGTGCATTTCCAAACAAAAGAGAATATCGAAAATCTTCTGCGGTTGATCGTTAATAGCAATGGCAAATATTTCCCCCAGAACCCTAACAAAAAATAAGTCTAATTTTCTCCCAAATCTCCCTAAACGTTCTGTACAAAACCTCAATTCTCAATCTTTAATAGTATCTGAGGTAAATGCACTTTTACAAACCAAATTTGGACTTTTGTTTTGGAATTGGATGTTGGTTGGTTGGTTCCTTAGTTTAGGGGCTGCGACAACGCAGTCATGTAGCCCCGTGTACTTGGGGTGTGTGTAGAATCTGTCTGATAACCGGTGTTAATTGTAATGATTGAATTGGTGTTTGTTATCTGTTTTTAATTCAAGTAAGGACTGCAGACGGTAATTTCAAGTAGTTCCTACTTTCCCCACCAAATGCTACCGTCCACGACACCTAGCTGTGAATTGGGCTACTACTAGATACCATCGCAACCAGCGCCTGGTGACGAACGTTGGAACATAAGAGCATTAATCAAACCTAATCTACACATTTTGCTTCACACGAGTTTAGTTAGTGGAAGGTTCTTCTTACATGCCATAAATCTATGACATGGGACCGCCGGCTTTACTTCCCTTCCAAAGGAAGCCATACTGAGGGATTTTTAACGCTCTTAGAAAATCCATCGACTTCGGCCGGGTTTGAACCCGCGACCTTGGGCATAGAACCTCAGCATGCTACCGACTACGCCACCGAAGCCAATAATTGAATGTTAAAGATAACAAGAAGTGGTATGGTGTGCATATGTATGTGCATCACTATTTTTAGAAGCTAGAAAGTGATGTCATTGGGCTAGAAACATTTTCTGATATATACAAGTATGGAGTATCTTATTATGTACAAAACAAATTGGTAAGTATTTTCACGCAGAAGTTCTCTCTTAAGTTTGTTTTTAAAGTAGGAGTACGCTATGAGTGGCTTCGGTGGCGTAGTTGGTAACATACTGACCTTCAATGCCCAAGATCACGGATTCAAACCCAGCCGAAGTCGTCGGAATTTTTAAGATCGTTAAAAATTCCTCTGTATGCCTTTATTAGGAGGGGAAGTAAAGCCGGCGGTCCAATGTCATAGATTTATGACAAGTTAAAGAACCTTCCACTAATTACACCTGGGTGATGCTAAATTAACGTATAGTTTAAACAACGCTCTTAAGGTTGCTACGTTTGTCGCCAGGAGCCGACTGTGGTGGCGTCTAGTAGCCAAGTTCTGAACTAGTAGTTGTTGACGGTGGCGTTTGGCGACAAAAGTAGGAACTACTTGAAATTCAATGTCTTCAGTTCTTATTGAATTAAAAACAGATAACACACACTAATAAAGACAACGCAATTAACACCGGTTATCAGACAGATTCTACACACACCCAAATTAGACGGGGCTACATGACCGCGTTATCACAGCCCCTAAACTAAGGAACCAACCAACGGGGTACGCTATGAGCCTTGCTAAATGAGAGAGACCTGTGCTGCATGATACGGACGGACGAGTTATCTGAGCAGGCAGGCTGTATTCATATCCACGTCTGCGATTGTGTGTATCCTCTCAATATTTGCTTAGCCTCCATCATCAATATGCATAAGATGGGTGGGGCTGAGTTAAGATAAACGTCGCCTCCAGAGGTGGGCTGTGAACCTACGGCCTGGAGGGTGACGACCAATGACGCCATCCCCTGCCAGATCAATACAAGGGTTGGACAAAATTCAAAAATATGACATTATGTTCCTGAGTTCAATTCATGGCTCTTGATAGAAATTTAATTCTGGTCTCTAGGTTAGAACTTACTTCACTCCACCTCTTAATAATGTCTTAAGAAGAAATGGATTCGATGTTGTTAATTATTTTAGGGGGAGTTTTGATATCATAGTCATGTAGCCCAGTGTACTCGCATTCGTGTGTGGAATTTGTCTGATAAACTGTGTCATTATAATGGCACTAGTAGTGTGTGTGTAGTAGTAACTGAGGCGAGGACTTAGAATGAGGAGTCCATGGCCGTAAGTTAGGAACAAATTCGGCATTTGACGGGAGTAAGAGTGAGAAACCACGGACAGTTACTTCTAGGACAGCCGAGGTGCTAATACAATCTTTTTTTTTGCCTATTTTCATTTTATGAAAAAATAGGCTTATGTGATCACCTTTTGTCCGTGTATCTGTGTGCGTGTGTGTGTGTGTGTGTGTGTGTGTGTGTCCCTAATAAATTCTAAACGGCTGGAGAGATTTCAATGAAACTCGGTAAGATCATAGCACAATTCTGGCCGACCCCGACCGTGCCCTTCAAATTTTATTGTGTCTCACCAATCCAACATGCCGGCTGTGCGAAATATTTCACCAGCATTCAGTATCTCCGAAACTATTACTGATATCACCCTGAAAATTTGTACGGTGATGGCGGCCAAGCGAAGTTAGCCATTTGAATAGACTTTTCTCGTGATTTAAACATCCAAACGTAATGAAACTTGCTACAGCAAATGTTTATACACATTGTAATGCACTGGCGTCTAATTTAGTTCAATTGTTTACAGAACCTCAAAATGGCGGCTGTGCGAAATATTTCACTGGCATTCAATATCTCCGAAACTATTACAGATATCGCCTTGAAATATTGTACGATGATGAAGGGTACTGCTACAAGTTTATCTATGTATTTTTCAAAAACCTGTAAAGTACAAAACGAACATGGCGGCCAAGCGAATTTGAAACATTGTAACATACGTTTCTCGTCATTTAACCATCTGAGCGCAGTGAAATGTGGTACAGTAAATGACTATAAATATTGTAATGCACTGGCATCTAATTTAGTTCAATTGTTTACATAACCACAAGATGGCTGCTGTGCGAAATTATAAAATTAATTTTTTATTTCTAGTATCGTAATTATGCGATCGAAGTGAAAGTTTGAATAATGAAGCTACGCAATAATTTTCCTTTCATGGTGCATAAATCTATGGCCTCTACATATAACAATCCAAAATGGCGAGCATCCGAATTATTTTGACGGTTCTCAATATCTACGAATCTTTTACAGCAATCAAACTGATTTTCATTATATTCATAGAAGCTATGAACATAAATTCACCTATAGGACGTTCAGTAACCTGGTGGGCACAAATCCAACATGGCGGTGACGCGAAGTATACATATTTAAATGGACGTTTCTCGCGATATTATCATGCGTGTGGTGTGAAACTTTGCACGTTAAATGCTTATACAAATGTTAATCCACTGGCATCTAATTTATTTCAATTTTTTTCATAACCACAACTTTAAAATCTCGTTTTTACTTCTTGTGTCCTAATTATGCGATTGAAGTTTGAATACCTCACGTTCACAATAATCTTCATGTAATAGTAAATAAATAAGAATCCAACCTGGTGACCATCTGAAATATTAAACGGTTCTCAATGTCTACGAATCTATTACAACAATCAAACTGAAATTTTGTATGTTGATAGAGGCAATTAACATGAATAGGATATATGAAAATAGGCTGTATAGTTCTTCCCGGAACTACTTGTTTTTCTCTTAGTTTTGCCTCACAAGCCTGAGTGTATCCAGTTTCATCCCTCAGGCCACAATGAAAATTTCTAGGCCGATCAGGGAATCAAACCTACCTTTGGACCAAGAGTCTCAATACATACCATAACATGGAAAGTGGCGCTTGGATTCGATGTCTTCTACTCTTAGCAAGTGTCGTAATTGTACCTAACTTACTGTATAACCATGGGATCCTTTTTCACAATCCTAGCCCAAATTACCAGTACATACACCACAATAATTATCAGTCATATTTCTCACTTACACATACATACCAATGTACATGGGGTTGATAACCTCGTTGTCACCAGGTCCTGAAATGAAACAGCATAATTCAATACCTGAGACTTTCGTGGCCCGAGTGTCAAAAATCACTAGGCAATTTTGTTTTATAATATTAGAATATCTTTAGCTTACAGAGACCTACAGTTTCTGGGCAATTTCTTCGGACACTGTCAGTAGTGGTGCAATATTTAATGTACTTGTTCACAATGAAGGGGATAGGCCTATGGATTTAAGACCTAAGGACGGCCTGATTTACGTCATAGCATGACCTCATTAATGCTGTTCACATCCCGTGAAGTTAAGAACATCCGGTTCCGTGGCTAATTGGTTAGCATGGTAGACTTTAGCCCAAAGGTTCTCGGGTTCAACTCTCGGCCAGGTCGTGGGGATTTTCATTTCCTGTGGTTAATTCCCCTAGCTTGGGGACAGGATGTTTGTGACGTCTTCATGGAAACAAACTGAAAAAATAATATAAACTGGAAATATTTAAACGTAAACAAAGAAGCAAACAAGATGTTCAGTATAGTTTGTTATACAACGAGCCTATAATTTCAATAATTAAGACACGAGTATGTTTATAAAACGAGCGAAGAGAGTTTTATAATTTCCATGCGAGTGTCTTAATTACCATTATAGGCAAGTTGCATAGGACTGATTATGTTCGACGATAATTATATCTATTTTATTTTCTACATAAATATTCATAAATATCTCTCGAGATTTCGCCAGTTCAAAGTACTGAACAGAGCGCATGGGACGCAGAGAATACCGTGTATTCGACCATGGCCTCCTCAAATACTCCACTATGACACGAACCACGCAGTGAAATTTAAAATAGGGGGCCTTGGAAGTCAGCGCAGGTGCGATGCTCTCCTTACCTAATTGGTCACACAACTGTTTCTTGAGCTCTGATTGGTGGGAGAAACTGTTTCATAATGAAAAGTAGTGTTATAATGACCCTCATTATAATACAGTTTTCTGACATCGTCGAACATAAAAGAACATATAGGCCTAGCCCACTTTCTCCTAAATGCATGGAAATAGTTATAACTCATTGTCCTTTTCAAGGAGTATAATTGAATGTTGGGTGTAGTTGCTTGTTGAATAACAACGTGCTATATTATACAATGATTGATTGAATCCACACCTGAATTATAAAAGCACACACTAATACAGCCATCAGAATGACGCAGGTTATCAGACAATATTCAACACTCACCAAAGAACATGGGGCTAAATGACCATGATGTCCAAACCTCTCAAATTAAACCAAACAACAACAGCTTCCAACCCAAATCCTTCCTCGTTTAAAAGTACACACACAGACATCACAGTGACACAGGTTGTTAGACAACTTCTACACACACTTAAGTACACGGGGCTACATGACCACGATGCCGCAACGCCCCTAAAGAAACAACAACGGCAACAACAAACAGCAGACTCTCCCGTGGATCAACGATTTCTTCCTATATGAATCCTTCCTCAGTTAGGCTACTGTACAAGTGCACACACTAGTACAGACATCACAATGACAGAGGTTATCAGACAACTTCTACACACACCCGTACACGGGGCACATGGCCGTGATGCCGCCAAGCCCTTAATGAACCACGGATCAAGGATAAAGAATTTTAATCGCTGAAGTCCAGTGTTGAAATAAGCGGTGTAATAAGTATATACAATATTTTGTTTTCCAATTTACTTTCCATCTACCGGTATTTTATACAAACTCAAAATATTTCAGAGACGAGTCATGACTAGGGCCCGGATGTTGATCCCGTAAATACTTTAAAAGAGGCACTTAAAATTTTCAAAAATGACTGTAATAAATTACCTAATAATTCGAACAAAAAGTTCCGTGACGAACTAAAGAGCCTACTTTTCTTAAAATTTAAGATTCATGTCAATGATTAATCTATATGGATCTATCTAGAATAATGACGAAATTAAGTTGGTAATATCGAAATTTCTAATTAGTTCTTCGAATTACTGTATACCTAGCATAATATAACCTAATAGAGAACTACAGTTGGCAGCCCTGGTGACTGAATATATTCTTAGTTCCATCTGTTAAGGTACAGAATACAAAATTTGGTTGAAGTCCAATGGACGGCATGGACGTTACTTGCAGTTAAACATTGGATCTAACAGTGCGCGTAAAATCATGTTGGCAACAATGACATACATGTATTGGTCAGAAATAATCTGACATAATATGATCTATTGTTGTGTCAATTTTGATTGAAATCCATTAGTTAGTATAGAAGTTACATGCATTTTAAAATTGGACCTATCAGCAGGCTTAGAATCATGTTGGTAGCACTGGCGTAGGCCTATATTAGTTACTCCAAATTAATCTAGAATGCCAGGTAATATACGTGTGCAAAGTTTAGAGCTATTGGCTTGCATACTTTCTGTTATATTGATATTAGGGTAACAAAAATAGAGACAGTATTTATTAACAGTTGGCAGCCCTGGCTACTCTTAAGAATCGGCATGTACATCTCTGTTATGGTACACATAGCACATACGAAATTTGGTTCAAATCCAAATGATAGTATAGAAGTTACATGTATTTAAATTTGGACCTCTCAGCAGGCTTAGAATCATGTTGGTAGCACTGACGTATATAAGTTACTCCAAATTAATATAGAATGTCGGGTACTATACGTTTGCATAGTTTAAAGCTGTCGGCTTGCATACTTTCTGATATATTGGTATTTGGATAAAATAAATTGAGATCATTTTGTAACAGTTGGTAGCCCCGGTGGATCTTAAGAATACGTTCAGTCACGTATGTTTATGTACATATAGCACATACGAAATTTGGTTAAAATCCGATTGATAGTGCAGACGTTATATGCATTTAAAATTTGGACCTATCAGCAGGCTTATATTCATTTTGGCAACACTGCGATATATGGCCTCCTGGAAATTAAACTGCAATATTATTATCTAAACGTGTGCCAATTTTGAAATAGCTCCTATTCATACCTTCCAAAATATCCAACATGGAGCCCAAATTTCAATTGCGATTTTTCAGCAGATGGTAGCACTGACATCGTTTTCAAATATGGCCGTGAGATATTCAGGTATAGATCTTTACTGCTACCAGATTTTGCTTCGATTGCTGGAGCCGTTTAGGAGTTGATAGGGGGGGGGGGGACACACACACAGCCAGACAGACAGACAGACAGACACACATTTGCCCGATCTCATAAGTCTAATTTTTCCTCATTTTTGCAAAATGTGAAAAGTAGGCTAAAAATGGAGAAAATGATCCTAAATATAAAAATCACCAATATTTCAAAAAATCGAAAAATGCACTATAAAATGGAGAAAATGATCTTATAATAAATAATAAACTCACCAATATTTCATCTCGAAAAGCTGCGTTCAACATCAACTGATGCGATCGGAGCGTACTTGAAGTGAGGAAGGTCGTTTGCTGTTAAATCCTCCTCAACCCCAACCATGCAAGAGTTTTCATCAGAAAGAATGTCTGAGATTTTGCATAATTATATACCCGGTGTTTTTGTCCAGTTTTGATTGAATACCCGCAGCAATTTCGCCACGATTGTTGCTAAGACTAGTTTCCCCCCGGTTGATTAAATAATGGAATCAATTTTTCAATATTTTAAATTATCTTGTATCAGCTACTAGCTTTTTAACTCTGAGAGACGTATCTTCCCCATATAAAGCTGTGACATGACTAAATTGGAAAAAAAAGACCTTAAAAGACCGATTTCTCTAAAATAAGACCAAAAAATCTACCAAAAAATGTTCTTAAAATGGAAAATAGCAAAAACTTTCCAAAAAATGCTAAATAAAAATGACATATTTGAAGACGGGGTGGCACGTCCGGAGTTTCTATGTACTTCAGCATTGTTTTAGACAGCTCAGTAAAAAGATGATATGTCTTCAACATCCGGGCCCTTGTCATGACTATGCACAATTATTATTATTATTGGTATTCTGTCCGAAGGCAGGTCCATGCCTCTGAAGAGGCTATTCTCAGCCGGAGTTTACGTGCGGTAGGGTGGCCAGGGCCTTTCCGCTCCTCCTTATGTTGGCCAACAGCGCGTGGTCCCACTGAACCGGCATTCCATCCAAGGTCCAATCACGTCCAATGCTGCTTAACTGCGGAGTTCTCATGGGATTATTTGCTGATTAAAATCAGGGGTTAGCGGCTTCGGAGGCGTAGTTGGTAGTATGCTGAGCTTCTATGCCCAAGATCGCGGGTTCAAGCCCGGACGAAGTCGTCGGATTTTTTAAGAGCGTAAAAAATCTGACAGTGTGTCTTCCTTCGGAGAGGAGGTAAAGCCGGCGGTCCCATTTCATAGATTTATGTCATCTTAAAGAACCTTCTACTAATTACACCTGTGTGAAGCAAAATTATATAGGTTAAACATTTGACAAAATATCCTAGGTTCCTACGTTCGTCGTCAAGAGCCGACTGTGGTGGCATCTAAGTTCTGAACTGGTTGGTCGTTGACGGTGGCGTTTGGCGGCAAAAGTAGGGACTACTTTCAAAAATTCAATGTCTGCAGTCCTTACTTGAATTAAAACAGATAAACACACTAATACCGCCATCACAATTACCACCGGTTATTAGTCAGATTCTACACACACCCAAAGTACACGGGGCTACATGACCACGTTATCGCAACCAACCAACCAAAATCAGGGGTTGAGTTGAGAGCAAAATGTTAACTCCTGCACAGCTCTGAAATAAATTATTTGACACTTCAAATGTACTTCAATATTATAATTGCGTTTCTGCAGCTTTCCTGACACCCTTTATAGAAGTAACATTGTGGTGAATAATTTATACCAGTGCTGACTGTATAACGTGTGCTCAACTCAGACACTAATGTTTATAAGCTCGAAACTGCATCTAAAATTTACTAATGTTAGATTCTGACAAAAGCTGCTAGAATGCACGCGCATACTCCCAGTGACTTCTTAATGGTTCGGTTGTTGTCCTCAGAACAACGTCGAACTTTGACCGATTACAATATCGATCACAATATTTCCAACAATTGAAGGGACTTGAGATAAAGCGCCAATATCACTATACAGTCGATTATTCCTGTTACTGTGGTAATATGGGATAAGTTTCCAATACTACTAACGTCTTTGTGTTTCCTTTTCTGCTTTTGAAAGTGCCATATTTTTTGTAGAACTTATCAGGCGTTTCAGGTGTGTGTGTGTAAGTGTAGGTTCTATTTCTTTGTTTTTTTTTTTAAACTTAAATAATAACAATAAAGAGGCGTGCAAGTTATTAGACTGAAATAATAATAATACCGTATGGCCTCGGGTGCCGGGTGCAAGCTTTGTTATCTGACACCCAGAGGGTAGCTTTCATGTGGAATTTCGTCATTCCTTGAAGCACTATGAAAGTCAAGGAGGTTAGATCTCTAAGCTCCTTGACACTATAGCGCTTTCTAGTAGAGAAATGAGGAACTTTGTGTTGGCGGAAAATCCAGAAATTAATTTGCCATCATGTACACGGCCTACTGAATTCAAATGGGTTCTTTAACATGCGAACATAGTATGACGTGCGTATCATGATTTTTGCCGCGTTTCAAAAATTACTTTCCACGGCCAGGAGCGAACCTGCTAGCTTGGGGTTAGTTTATTTATCGTATGGCTTTTAGTGCCGGGAGTGTCCGAGGACATGTTTGGCTCGCCTGAGTCTGTAGCTGCTTCCAGCGGACACCCTGAAGGGTGAGCTACAAGTTCCGTTGAATTTCAACTAGTTCCAACTTTCGCCACCAGATATCAATGATACCTAGTGGTGAACGTTGGAACTTTGATAGAGCGTTCTGACGAAATCTAACCTAACAATTTTGCTTTACACAAGTTTAGTCTGTGAAAGGATCTTTTACACGCCATAAATCTATGACATGGGACCGCCGGCTTTACTTCCCCTCCGAAGGAAGGCATACTGAAGGATTTTTAACGCTCTTAAAAAATCTGACGACTTCGGCCGGGTTTGAACCCGCTATCTTGGGCACAGCAGTTCAGCATGCTACCGACTATGCCACCGAAGCCGATACGATAACCACTCGCCCACGTGGCAAGCTTAGACTGAAATAAAGAATGTTAAACAGTCCCAGGCTAGAAAATGACTAAAGCAAATTTTTCTAGTTGTCGTGGTGTCTGTTGGGGTTTCGCCCAGATGTATCAACAGGGCTCGTCAGCCTACGATCGGCACACCTTGTCTGGACCCCTCTGAAATAGCAACTACAGTACTTGCTACGTCCAATTTATAAGTATTCAGCATTCAGTTAGGCTACCCAGCAATGCAGATATCAGACATGTATTGTAGTAGTAGTGTGTGTGTAGCTGTATTAGGGACAAGAATGTAGGAAAAATCCGCGGGAATTGAAACAAGGTAATATCCCGGCATTTGCATGAAGGGAGTGCAGTAAAACCTGGTTAAAACCATATTCAGGGTAGCTACTGTCAGCATCGGGATTCGAACCTATCATCTCCAAATTTGTTTTAGTTGCCCACGCGATCGTGGTGCACGATTTAACGAGCACGGCTACGCCACGGGTGTAATATTTAGGTCATTGTTGCACTGGTCTTTGATAAAGAACGCATTTCAAATTTATATTTGGCTCCTGTATTGAAGTTTGAAAATCCTATGCGTGTAAATAAATGCTTATATAAATAGACTCAAAAAGGCTATAGGCTGGATGCGTGGATAAGCCGTTCTCGCTTGCTGTGTCCAAAGTTGTAACATCGAATCCTGGCGCAGTCATCTGGCGAATGCGAGGGAGCCGTGTCAGTAGATTTACTGGCACGTTAATGATCCCTTTCGGGACAAAACTCCGGCACCCAGGCGTCTAGCCGCAGTAATTAAAAGGACGTAAAAGTAATAACATTATTGTTATTATTAGTATTATTATTATCAAAGAATCATGCACATCGCTTAATCCGTCACTAAGCATTCACCAGGAATTTCAGCTGCTGCATGATGCTGACGTCAGTGCTTGCGTTCACATGCTCAGCAGGATGGAGTGTGCTCTTACGTCACAATTTAACACTCACCGACAGCTGAGCTAACTGTACCTGCCCGGAATGCAAGAGGTTCGGAATCGAATTCCTACTCTAATTTTCAAGTCTTGCTCATCAGTCATAACTTACATTCTTAATTTATGTTGTAATTCTCGTTTTGGGACAAGGATAATGTTTACTCTTACCATCTGTTAGATTCACTCTGGCAGGAATGTTGATTAAACTATGTACTCTGCAGAAGATGAGGACATTTCTGACGTCACCTCCTAAAGGAATTATTCTCTTTCCGTGTGACATATCACATCCTGACTACTTTAGTAACAGCTTTGTCATAAATTTTAGGTGTCACGACAGGGAGTTGAATAAAAAAATCCGATAATAAATCGCACGTCTTCGGCAGAAACAATACATCATCTCCTTTTCTTTATTTCATCTTCTATCTTCAGAATGTAAACCAACTTCTGAATTCTACTTTTGTCTTCTCGAAAGTTGATGCCACCGCGAATATTATATAGATATTAATTTAAAGCACGCTTCTTGTTCCATTGCGTTGAAGAACGGATTAAACTTTGAACCCAAGTTATGAATATGAGGCTAATATCGTCAGGAACACTCTTACCCCACCCTGAATAAGGAAAGGGATTCACGAACAGATGTTGTTAAAATTCGTCTTCCAGTTCCACGTAAAGTAAAGTTTCTCACCCCCTACATAAATGATCAAAGCAATTAAAATTGGTGCTTTGAAAAACATCCAGCCAAGGAGAAGATTAATTTCATTTAATTACAGGTTATTACAAACCACTTTTTTTTGTCTTTAACAAAGTTTTAATTGTATTAATTAGCTCTCCATTTCTAATCTATCATAAGGAACCCTAGTATAAGTTCTGAGTGTCTGAAAATAATCATCTCCACTAGAAATTTCTTTGTAGTAAAAAGGTGAGATGACTTTCAATAATTAAATTCTGAGTAGCAAGTCAGATGTTAATAATTAGTCCATAATTACCTGAACTTAGCAGTATTAAAAGAAGAAGCCATTTTATTATTAATTTTCATCTGCCCTACTTTCCAGACTTTCGAATTATTGAGGTGGCTTAAATTCCTTTCGGCCATATTGTGGCTGGTTGGAATACTATTAATTAGATCCTTTACTTTAAAACAAGATTGACCAATAAGCAGCCTCCTTTATAATCTATCCCAGGAGTTCCCAACCATCCAGGAACTGTGTACCACTCGACATTTTTAGAAATTTGGCGTAACAACAGTCTTATATATTTTTAGAAACAATTATTTAAAGTCGGAAAGGTGCCCAATGGCTTGTTTAATTGCAATTAAATTACTAAGAAAACTAATATGTGGAAATGTTAAACAGTATGTACTAGAATACTAGAATGCAGCCGAAATAAATCAGAAACCTCCATGGACTTCAAATTGTCAGGTGAAAAGCTGAAGGAAGTAGGAGACTTCTGTTACTTAGGAAACAAAATAACCTGTGATGGACGAAGCAAAGAGGATATAAAAAGTAGGTTGGCTCAGGCAAGGAAAGCTTTTCTACAAAAAAGGAATCTGTTGACATCGAATATAGATTTAGGTATTAGGAAGTCATTTTTGAAAGCCTTTGTCTGGAGCGTGACGCTCTATGGAAGTGAAACTTGGACTATTGGTGCAGCAGAAAAGAGGAGAATTGAAGCATTTGAAATGTCGTGTTACGGGGGAATGATGAAGATCAGATGGGTAGATAGGGTTACAAACATAGAGGTATTAAGACGAGTGGGAGAGGAGAGATGTTTCTGGCGACTGCTAATGAAGAGAAGAGATAGGTTAGTAGGACACATACTAAGACACCCAGGAATAGCTTGCTTAGTTATGGAAGGAAGGGTCGAGGACAAGAACTGTAGGGGTAGACCAAGGTTAGAATATGTTAAACAGATTGCCTCGGATGTAGGGTGTGGTAGCTATGTAGAGATGAAACGATTAGCTCAGGACAGGGAGGCATGGAGAGCTGTATCAAACCAGACAAAAGACTGAAGACTCAAACAACAACAACATGTACTGTAACCTTACATGTCTATCTAGCTGCAATAATTAAATTATTACTAAGAAAACTTCGTATATAATTATTAATATACTTGTATTTCGTTTTTTTTCAACCCCCTATCAAGACAACAATGCATTGAACCCGCTGAGCTATGGTTCATGTGATATTTTTTTAGCCTACTTTCGATTTTTGAAAAAAATGAAAGTAGACTTATGAGATCAACACAGGGCGAAAAAAGTGTGTCTGTCTGTGTGTGTGTGTGTATGTGTGTGTGTGAGTCTGTGTGTGTGTGTGTGAGTGTGTGTGTGTGTGTCTGTGTGTGTGAGTGTGTGTACTCTGATTGTCTGTCCCCCCCTATCAATTCGAACACGGTGAATGCGAATTGAACGAAATTTGGTACAAAGGTAGCACTAGCAAAGGACACCTCAGTGTCATGTTTTATATCGCCGCCATCTTGACGGAACCGTAATGGCGGCCACACAAATGTTCAAAGCTTAAATCAAATTACGACTAACCTAATCATCCGATCTCTACCAAATTTTGCAACAACATACCTTTATGGGGGGAGCATCCTTTGACCAAACCAATAGGCCATCAGTGTAATAGTTTGCGGATGGCGGCCATCTTTGTGTGAAAATCGATTCCCCCTATTAATTCGAACACGGTGCAACCGAATGGAACGAAATTTGGTACAGAGGTAGTACTAACAAAAGGCACCTCAGTGTCATGTTTTATATCACCGCCATCTTGACAGAAACGTAATGGCGGCCACACAAATGTTCAAAGCATAAATCAAAATAAGACTAACCTAATCATCCGATCTCTACCAAATTTTGCAACAACATACCTTTATGGGGGGAGCATCGTTTGACCAATCTAGTAGGTCATCAGCGTAATAGTTTGCGGATGGCGGCCATCTTTGTGTGAAAATCGATTCCCCCTATTAATTCGAACACGGTGCAACCGAATGGAACGAAATTTTGTACAGAGGTATTACTGACAAAAGGCACCTCAGTGTCATGTTTTATATCGCCGCTATCTTGACGGAAACGTAATGGCGGCCACACAAATGTTCAAAGCTTAAATCAAATTACGATTAACCTAATCATCCGATCTCTACCAAATTTTGCAAGAACATACCTTTATAGAGGAAGCATCCTTTGACCAAATTACTAGGTCATTAGCCTAATAGTTTGCGGATGGCGGCCATCTTTGTGTGAAAATCAATTCCCCCTATTAATTCAAACACGTAGAAACCGAAGGGAACGAAATTTGGTACAGAGGTAGCACTAGCAAAGGGCATCTCAGTGTCATGTTTTATATCGCCGCCATATTGACAGAAACGTAATGGCGGCCACACAAATGTTCAAAGCTTAAGTTAAATTACGACTAACATAACCATCCGATCTCTACCAATCTTTGCAACAACATTCCTTTATGGAGGGAGCATCCTTTGACCAATCTAATAGGTTATTAGCCTAATAGTTTGCGGATGGCGGCCATCTTTATGTCAAAATTGATTCCCCCTATTAATTCGAACACGGTGGAACCGATTGAACGAAATTTGGTACAGAGGTAGCACTAGCAAAGGGCATCTCAGTGTCATGTTTTATATCGCCGCCATCTTGACAGAAACGTAATGGTGGCCACACAAATGTTCAAAGCTTAAGTTAAATTACGACTAACATAACCATCCGATCTCTACCAAACTTTGCAACCACATTCCCTTATAGAGGGAGCATCCTTTGACCAACCTAATAGGTTATTAGCCTAATAGTTTGCGGGTGGCGGCCATCTTTATGTCAAAATTGATTCCCCCTGTTAATTCGAACACGGTGGAACCGAATGGAACGAAATTTGGTACAGAGGTAGCACTAGCAAAGGGCACCTCAGTGTCATGTTTTATATCGCTGCCATCTTGACTGAAACGTAATGGCGGCCACACGAATGTTCAAAGCTTAAATCAAATTACGATTAACCTAATCATCCGATCTCTACCAAATTTTGCAACTACATACCTTTATGGAAGGAGCATCCTTTGACCAATCTAATATGTCATTCGCCTAATAATTTGCGGATGGCGGCCATCTTTGTGTCAAAATCAATTCTCCCTATTAATTCAAACACGGTGAAACCGAATGGAACGAAATTTGGTACACAGATAGCACTATCAAAGGGCATCTCAGTGCCATGATATATATCGCCGCCATATTGACAGAAACGTAATGGCGGCCACACAAATGTTTAATGCTTAAATCAAATTACGACTAACATAACCATCCGATGTCTACCAAACTTTGCAACAACATACCTTTATGGAGGGAGCATCCTTTGACCAATCTAATAGGCCATTAGCTTAATAGTTTGCGGATGGCGGCCATCTTTATGTCAAAATTGATTCCCCCTATTAATTCGAACACGGTGGAACCGAATGAACGAAATTAGGTACAGAGGTAGCACTAGCAAAGGGCACCTCAGTGTCATGTTTTATATCGCCGCCATCTTGACGGAAACGTAATGGCGGCCACACAAATGTTCAAAGCTTAAATCAAATTACGATTAGCCTAATGATCCGATCTCTAGCAAATTTAGCAACAACATACCTTTATGGAGGGAGCATCCTTTGACCAAACTAATAGGTCATCAGCCTAATATTTTGAGGATGGCAGCCATCTTTGTGTCGAAACCGATTCCCCTTATCAATTCGAACACGGTGAAACTGAATGGAGCGAAATTTGGTACAGAGGTAGCACTAGCAAAGGGCACCTCAGTGTCATGTTTTATATCACCGCTATCTTGACGGAAACGTAATCGCGGCCACCCAAATGTTAAAAGCTAAAATGTAATTACGACCAACCTAATAATCTAGTCTCTACCAAATTTTGCAACACCATATCTTTATGTGGGAAACATATTCAGACCAAACTGCAAGAACATCAGCTCAATAGTTTGCAGATGGTGGCCAAGTATGTGTGCAAATCGATTCCCCCTATCAATTCAAACACGGTGAAACCGAATTGAATGTTTTTTTTTATCGAGGTAGCACTAGCATAGGGCACCTCATATTCATGTTTAATATCCCTATAGCACGTTGTATTTCAACAAGCTACTACAACCAACATTCAATCATACTCGTTGAAAAGGACAAAGTGTTATAACAATACCCATGCATTTAGGAGAAAGTAGGCTATATGTTCTTTACTGAACATCTTGTTTTATAACAGAACATTTATGATGGGATGTTGTACCTTTGAACACACCCAGAAAGCCACGTGGAGCTGAGAGATCACGCGATACTCTTTGAAGTAGCGGTGAATCGCACTTTTGACTTTGGTGAAATCTGCTAATTATTTATCTGAGGTCTTATTAATTAATTTTATCTTTCCACGAGACTCAGAATATTCCATTTTGTCATGCTGCATTATTAAAACATTTTGGAGAATGTTTATTTCGCTTAAGGTAAGGTAATACCCTTG
Organism: Meconema thalassinum; assembly: GCA_946902985.2. NCBI lineage: Eukaryota > Metazoa > Arthropoda > Insecta > Orthoptera > Tettigoniidae > Meconema > Meconema thalassinum. The sequence goes on from OX336388.2 coordinate 352,406,273, forward strand.
CAGATACGCAAATCGGAATGTAAGTAGTCACTCAACGACTTCGTTTTGACGACCTACTTCCTAGAGACACCCAGTGCCTTGCACTACGTCTGGAGAATCCGACCTGTGTAGGCGTGAAATTGTATTTTTCCTATAAAACGTAGAGAATATCCGCTGTTGAGCGTTGAAAGTGATTATCAGGTGCCATCGAGCACGAGAATACTACAATTCACTGTTGTTCAAGCACAGTGAGCCACAGAAGCATTTTGGGAAATGATAATTGGCAAGTATAGTGAATTGCATAACATTGCCGTAACACTACATTTTTGTACCCACGTGTTTGTGGAGGGCCAAGTGCCTAGTGGAAAATATACAGGTAAAAGTGTCAGAACTATCTTGTATAAGTGTGATTATGATTGTATGACATATTTAAATTGCCAAAGTGAATATTTCAATTCAAAAACGACTCATAATTCACGGATGCTACGTGATATAAAAGTAGCGTCAATAACACGTGAAGAATCATAAAACATCGACGAAATAAAGGCTGTATCATCTACTACAATTAAAGCCTATAACATTTACGACGAACATTATATTTTTGAAAGTGAAAGAATGAATTATTACGCAACTTATTTCACTACCCACGTGATCAGACTATTCTACACCATGTTTGAGACCGTCATCATGGGCTAATACCATCACGGTATGAGGGTGAAGTTTCTACGGGAACCAGCATGATGGTGGAACTTCCAGGACAGCGAACGAGAAGGAAGGAAACCAGGATGCCATTTCCAGTCATATCCATTACATCCACGAAGTTATCGACAGGGACAGATCGAACCCTGGTCTTTGGAGGAGTCCAGATGGGAATCCTGATGAGGATGACACCGTTCCAGAGAGCCAGAGATGATTTTGTACAACCCCTGTTGTTGAATAGAGGGCTGAGTGAGAGCTTCTCCATTTCGTGAGTTTTTGGACACCCCTTTCTTGTTCTAGTTTCTGGTGGTATAGTAGATTAAATGTAGTTTGTTAACCAACCGAACTCAGTGTCAGCCATTTTCATAGGTAGGAAATGTAATTAGTTTAATTAGATGTCATTTATTTCAGTTAGAGTGAGACACCCTTGGGTCAGACATTTTGGTCAGCCCTGGTGCAGCCTGATGAACGTCGTAGAACGTCAATGCCTATCTTTTGCTAAACGTGACCGTAGTCATTTGAGGCTATTTTGTTCAACCCTATTTGGGGTGATTTTTCAAGTCTTTGCTGATTTTAGTTATGGCAATCGGATGCCATGGTTATTAGTTAACTGCATTCTTTGCAGCTATTTTTTGTTACACCCCTGACTGTCGTTAGAACGGTCGTATCAGTTAGGTAGTCAACTGTAATTACCAGTTTTGTAACTGCATTATATTTCATTTTGAATAAGCTCAGAAGCTATTCTTGGTCATGTGTGAACCTAATAAGTAGAAGGAATGTTTCGTTGTCAAGCATCGAACCCAGTTCCCAACGTATCATTAAGCAGATCCAGAGTGTGGAATCTGCGTCACAATTATTATTTTGTTAGTGTCTTGTGAAGACACGCATTTATTTGATGTTGTACAAGCAACTACTGAATTATATCTTTGAGAGCAAAGAGCTCCAGTAATAGTGACATTACTATCATTTACTCGTCTTTGGTTTGGAAGACAATAAGATTATTGTATTCAGATTTATAGCGTGTTTTTTATACACGTATTCTTCGAGGTTCATAACCTATGGTAAAGTTTTTTATGAAGAGGCCAGATGTACAGTTTTATTTTTGTTTGAATCGCCGGCCTTGACAGTCAATGTGTTGTGTCAGTGGAGCGCAGGAATGTTGTAACCTGCCAGCGACACAAAACTGGTTTGTAACCCAGTGCCCTTGAAAGCACGCCTGTTATATTGTGAGACGGAACTACTTTGACAAAAGACAGAATACGAGTTGTATTCGCATTTCCTTTCATTGCAACTTAGCTGTTGGAACTCAGTGTCCATTCCTGTATCTGATCACATGTTTGATAGATTGTTTTTTGTTAGTTAAACGCACTGTTGCTTGTACCGTCGTTTGACGTCAGGTTTTTCTATAGTACGTTGAAGGCTATCTTGTTATAGCAGGAACTTATTGTATGAAGGTATTTTGTGTATGCCTTGTCCGGGATTGTTCCCGTTGACCAGATGTTATTGGAGGGTAACTGTAGTGTGCAGGCCCGTCCCAGAGTTATTGAACGCGAGCTTTGCGCCGCTGGTAACTTGTGTTATTGTGTGTCCGAGTTGTTATTGCTCGTTGATTATATTCCGACTTTTGATTCGAGGCTTTTGGGTGGAGAATGATCTCAGTGGAGACACTCCGTGCCCAGGCTATTGTCAATATTATTCGCCATAAACCAACGATAAACCTAAACCGACATCTTAATAATAAAACGCATAATTTTGGTAAAACAAAAGCTAACTAACGAATTCTTTCTATCTAACTTTGTTCTTTTGCATTTGGAACTGTTGACATGGCCTTGCAGATGAAGGTATTTCCTTTTGTGGAAATGACTAGGACAGCTGACACTATTGTAGCGACCTGAAGCATACACGAACCTTGAGTTTGTAGCTTGTGGAGCGCAGGCCATGCGATGTTAGACGTAGTCTTTACTACGCAGTCGTCACCGTAACCACACATATTAGATGACTATGGCTTACAAAGAGTAAACCAAGGTGCAGGCAGGCATTTTTAATAAAACTACTGTGTCTATTTCATTACTTATTTATGATGTACAAGTGTATAAATCCTACATGTTACCTTATTGTGTGCTGTTAGCACGTAGTTTCTAAGGATAATTAGATGGTTTTTTTTTCATGGCTGTACACTTAGCTTTTGAATGTAATTGTTTTCTATTACGGACGTCATCGCCGTAAATTTTGTTAATTGATAGGACTTAGCTAGATGAATTAACGTTAAATGTAACTGTGGAGATGGTATCATCCTAACTTAGATTTGTTTTGCTACCCTGTTAAATGTAAATTCAGATATTAGCTTGATCTTGTAACTTGAACTAGGGACTTGTGTCGTACCATTTTCCTAGTGTTGCTGTTGTTGCTTTATTATTGTGAGTTAGATCTTTCGCGAGGGTTTTCCGTAACTTCTCAGGTAGGGACGTGCACTTTATTTTTGTTTGTTTATTAGCTTGCGGACTAGCCGATTGTAACCCTCCGAACTAGGCTAGGGGCTTGTGAATTTTATCAATAAATTTTCACGGTGCTTTACATAAGTCTGGATGTTTATTTTCTCAGTCTAGTTTTAAGGTGAACCTTTCCTTAGGCAGTCTATGACCATCGTCACCATGTACCACGATCCCTGTGGACTATGGACTCTCGTGCCGCTTTAGCCTATTTGGAAGTTCACCTGATCCTCACGGCAATTTTTTTTGTTTATGCTCGACGGGTGAGGTGTTAGGGAAGTCATTGCGGTTGTTGGCTATCCTGGCAGCTCCACCGACGGTCTCATTATGTATGTCTACCCCTTATTATTCCCGTTTTCCAACGGGGTTGGGGATGAGATGCGATGGAAGTCTTTGTGGCGATGGTTTCTACGGCCGGATGCCCTTCCTGACGCCAACCTCATGAGAGGAGTTAATGAGAGATGAAATGAATGATGGTGAATGAAACTGGGCAAGGATGTGGAAGGAAGCGGCCGTGGCCTGTCAGAAGGTACCGTCCCAGCATTTGCCTGGTGTTGAAAATGGGGAAACCACGGAAAACCATTTCAAGGACGGCCGACGGTGGGGCTCGAACCCACGCGTCTACCGAGTCAGCAGAGAGCTTGGCCCCATGACCTAATGCTGCGCGTTAGCCAGCGTAGCCACTACACAACAATAAATATAATATATGGATTTTTTCAATGTTTTCTTGTTAATTTTTATTTATGTACACATATACTGTATGTATTGTGTCCATTTGTCCGGAGAAAAGCTCGCGCATTCCTCCAATTGGATCTCCGCCCATGAGCGCTAGTTCAAAACTCTGCTCAGCACTCAAAACTCCTCTCGGCGCTCCTTTCAAAATAGTATGACGACATGACGTACCTGGACCACGGGTACAGTATATTAATAATTTCAACTCAATTGGTGAGGTTCCCGAAAAAGTATTTCTGATCCAGTCAAATTCGGAATAATCTTCGGAGAAATATCTATTAAAACTTTCTTTAAGTGGTTCCAAGTGAATAATGATATCAGCAACCCCATCTGGCATTTGAGATTTTCCATTTTCTTCAAAATTATGATAGAGTAGGAAATGCAGATAAATTCTCCTCCTGTACTTGATAACAATCGTATCACCCACGCGTACCATCTGAAACGTTCCCAGATACCACCAGTGGCACGCGTACTACTGACTGGGAACCCCTGACTAGCCTCTAGACCGAGCGTTCTCAACCTGGTGCCCACGCGCACCACGGTGTTCTTTAAAATAATTTTTGTAATCTCGTCATACTAGCCAAAAAGTGCTTGCGAGCACAATCTCCCCTCAGATCCATTAAACATAATTGGACATCCCTGTTTCGAGAGTAACACGAAAGATGCTGATTTGACTCGACTGTCCACACGCAGATGTATCTTATCTACATGAGCCATGCAAGCAGCATGGCTGGTGTGTGCAGGGCCGTATTTCTGAATAGGCTAAGTAGGCTGCAGCCCAGAGCGGCAAATTTTCAGGGGCGGCAGTGTGGCAATTTATTCAAAAGCTAAAATGAAGTATTTCAGACCCTAATAATATTTTCCGTACGAATTTAAGAATACATGTTACTTGACTTGACTTACTTATTTCCTCTCGCTCCGTGCGGAGCATAGGGCATCCAAGAATGATTTCCATCGGGCTCTGTTTGTTGCCAAGTTCTTCACTTCCCTCCAAGTCTTTCCCGCTTTTCTGGTCTCCTCTTCAATGGTGCGTTTCCAGGTGTTCCTTGGTCTTCCCCGTCTCCGAGCCCCTTGAGGATTCCAGTCCAGAGCTCTCCTTTCTACTGCATCATTCTGTTTCCGCAGAGTATGCCCAATCCAGCCCCATTTCCTCCGTTTAATTTGGACTTCTATAGGTTGTTGGTTAGCCCGTTGTCACAGCTCTTCGTTTGGGATTATATCTGGCCATCGTATACCCAGAATTCGACGCAGACAACGATTGATAAATACTTGAAGTTGGTGGCTGATAGGATTGGTAACTTTCCATGTTTCACATGCATACAATAGGACAGCTTTCACATTGGTATTAAAAAGTCTGATTTTCGTCTTCCTGGATATGTTACGTTTTATCCATACTGGATAGAGCTGCACAAAAGCCCCATTTGCCTTTCTTATTCTGCTCTTGACGTCCTCCTCAGCCCCTCAACTTTTCGTTACCACGCATCCCAAGTAAACAAATGTATCCACCTGTTCTACATCTACTCCTCCCACAGTGAGACCAGCCTGTACTGTGGAGTTCACTCCCAGCTACTTTGTCTTCTTTGGGTTTACTGTCTGTCTGACATGTTACTTAAAACTATGTTTTAGTCCTACAGTTCTTCCTGCCTTAGAAGAGTTAAGAACTATCTGCGAACTAGTATTTCTGAAATACTTTCATTACTGTGTATTGAGGCAAATACAAGAAAAACACTTTCATATGAGGACATTATTAACGAGTTTGCCATTAAGAAACCTCGTAAGAAAGCTATGTACATTTGAACATCAAGATTACGTGCGGTGAGTTGTTTTAGAGATGTTTGTATATTTTTCAACAAATAAACCAGTAATTAACTACATTGTGTGTATTTCATTTCACCATGTAGGACAATTAATTTAAATTGAACACAGTTCTTCAACTATCGGTACGCAAAAGATAGTCATTAGTATTAAAATATAAAATTATGTGTAAAATACTGATCACTGATCTCCAAGAACAAATTAATTAATTAAATTCGAAACCCATTTCATGTTTTTAACGAATCTTAAAAGAAGTAAGTAAAAACGACAAGTATATAGGCTAACTAATTTCAGTATAACTTTTATTATGTAAGCCATTAAAATTGTAGTTTTATCTCAAATAAATGAACTTTATGTTTAAAAGAGATGAAAACGCCATTTTTAGCCTACTTTTGATTTTTGCAAAAAATGAAAGTAGACATGAGATCAACACAGGGCGAAAAAAGTGTGTCTGTCTGTGTGTGTGTGAGTCTGTGTGTGTGTGTGTGTGTATATGTGTGTGTGAGTCTGTGTGTGTGTGTGTGTGTGTGTGTGTGTGAGTGTGTGTACTCTGAATGTCTGTCCCCCCCTATCAATTCGAACACCTCAGTGTCATGTTTTATATCGCCGCCATCTTTACTAAAACTGAATGGCGGCCACTCAAACGTTCAAAACGTAAAATCAAATAACGACTAACCAAAACATCCGATCTCTACCAAATTTGGTAACAACATACCTTCGTATAGGATGCGTCTTGTGACCAAACTACAAGGTCGTCCGCCATACCATTTCAGGATGGCGGCCGTGCGAATTATGCAAACTTTATAATCCATATCATGGGACCCACCAGTTCCGATTATCGAGCCGAGAATCGTTTTAACTGTTCTAAAGGAAGAGGCACGTTCGAAATTAAAAGTTTATTTTGTAATAATATAGTGCAGACGTGATTTTAAAAAGCTTAGCTGATTCAGTAATAAGACAAGATGGCAGCGGATATCTTGTGCCTGACTTATATTTCACAAATTTGAGTATTGCATGCAATATAGCGTACTGATACAAAATAAATAAACTTTGTATGAAGTGCTTTATATATAAATAATATACTCCAGTGATGAAATCGTTTAGTATAAATCATTATTTGCTAACAAGTTCTATGTAAGTCATTTTATATAGTACGATATTCGTTGACACAATTAGCTCAGTGGTAGAGCGTTAGCCTATCGCTTAAATGCCTATGGTTCAAACCCGATCAGAGCTAGGTTTTTTGCTTGAAATGTTATATGTTTATTCTTTTGTAATGACTCAGATGTTTTAAAATTAAGCGTTATATTGTGCATATTATGGTGTAAAATATATATTTAATTAAAACATAATTCGCCAGCAGATTTACTCGAGACATCTAGCTGCCAAAAAGGTAACTAGATTAACTTCCAAATTTTATTGACAAGTTTCTTCTTCTGGCCGCTAGAATGCACTCGCTCTGTTAGGATTATATTGTTCGATATTTCACCACTAGATGTCACGACTAGTCTACGTGGGGCTCCATTGATCACTGCACCATTGGTATTCTATGCGCATCGAATTTGAAGAATGACAAGATAATACTACGATACATTTTTACTTTTTATTTTAAAGGGTTTGTAACAGCCTATTTTGCGTTACTTGAAAATGTTATTTGAATTCAATTAGGGTTGTGAAAGCCATGCACAACCAGACGTGTAAAGACATGCCTCAACTCAAAGTTGGATGTTGCCCACGGCAGGTCGTGTATGTAATAATAATAATAATAATAATAATAATAATAATAATAATAATAAAAAGGAAGGAAGGAAGATTGTAGTTTTACGTGACCGTGAATCTTGTGATTATGAGCCATGGGACCTCCTTTTTACGTGGAATCCGAACCACAGGACATGGCATTTCACATCGAAAATCTCACATGCATTGACCGGGAATCGAACCCGGACCGCCTTGGTGAGAGGCATACAGCTAGACCGCTGAGCCACCACGCTAATAATAATAATAATAATAATAATAATAATGTTATTGGTTTTACATCCCTTTTAACTACTGCTGCTTTTAGAGACACCGGGGTGCCGGAATTTTGGCCCGAAGGGGATCTTTAACGTGCCAGTAAATGTACTGACACGGCTCCCTCGCATTAGTGCACCCTCAAATGCCAGCTGACTGCGCCAGGATACGAACCTGCAACCTAGGGCCCAGCAAGCGAGAACGTTATCGCTGAGCCCCGCAGCCAGTCCGGTCGATTATGTCTCCAGATCCATAACATTCTTGATATACTTCTTATCTTTCTTTCTTCAATGATGGTAGCAGTTTTTATCTAGGTTGTGGCGTTTGGTAGAGGTAAATCGTTTCTAAGGTCTTCAACAAAGAATAGTTCTATTATACTCTTTGATAATAACAACGAGTTATAACTATACTCATACATTTAGGAGAAAGTAGGCTATATGTTCTTTACTGAACATCTTGTTTAATTTATCGTATGTCATTAAGTGCCGGGAATGTCCGAGGATATGTTCGGCTCGCCTGAGTCTGTAGCTGCTTCCAGCGGACACCCTTAGTAGGGTGAGCTACAAGTTCCGTTCAATTTCAAGTAGTTCCAACTTTCGCTGCCAGATATCAATGATACCTAGTGGCGAACGTTGGAACTATGATAGAGCGTTCTGGCGAAATCTAACCTAACAATTTCGTTTTACACAAGTTTAGTCTGTGAAAGGATAAATCTATGACATGGGACCGCCGGCTTTACTTCCCTTCCGAAGGAAGGCATACTGAAGGATTGTTAACGCTCTTAAAAAATCCGACGACTTCGGCCGGGTTTGAACCCGCTATCTAGGGCGCAGCAGTTCAGCATGCTACCAACTACGCCACCGAAGCCGCTAAAATGCCAATGAAATCTATCCTTTTGTTGTATAAAACAAATGTATTAAGCAAACATGAACTACCGATTCGAGGGGTGGCGGCAAATAGACTTAAGAGCCTATAGGCGGCATACTCTTAAATCCGGCCCTGGGTGAGAGGTGAATCCCTAGTAATTTCAGCACTTCTGAGAGAGGGAGGGAGTGATAGGCAAAGGAAAATAAGGCGCATGCTTGTTGTATTATTATTAATACTAGGGATCCTGTGCGAGAAATCTCGTATGTTCATTAACTACCCGCCCGGCTTTACTGTTATGCGGGATTCTATAAATATGTTTATTTGTTTAAACGCACTTTTTAAATAAATTGTCAATATTTATGAAACCAGAGTGCGATTCGTCACTGCTGCTGGTTGCACAATGGGTTGTGAGCGTCCCATGAGTATAGACTACCCACCTGGAACAATGGAATGCGGGCTGGACGCGACCCAGTTCAGCAAGGGGCTATCGTCTTGTTTATTTGTTTAAACACACTATTTAAACAAATAAATATATTTCCATTGACTTTTCAAGAAATGCCAGATTTTTCCTGTATTATTGAGACGATTTGGAAGATTTTGGCACAAACCGCACCCCTGGTTTAGGAGCTTGAGTTCTTGTCGGATGAACTTAGCGAATTATACATATATATATACATATTCGATGTAGGTTAATGGTGAACGGGTACTTGGTATGGCATGAGTCTCATAATGGTTGAGAACGCCTGCTCAAGGCCATAATGTTACAAATGCACTCACAAATACAGCCATCGTAATATGACAGGTTATCAGATATATTCTACACTCACCCAAGTACACAGGGCTACATGACCACGACATTTCAAAGTCCTTATATGAATCAACAAAAATATAGGCCATAAGGATGACTCTCCAAAATTTGGCAATGGGATAAAAGAGCCTGGCGATAACTCCTGCGCTCGGCCAATGGCTGTCCCCACTACCTAACTGCTTTGTCCCACCATGCATAACAACCTTGCTTTCGTTGATCGGCGAAATGATAGCGGATATCACCTCCCTGTGACAATATACCAGGTGTATCACCTAAAGGTCTGCAGTGTCATCTTTCGGTTTCGGGGTACCGTTAAACCTCAGGATCCAAAGGTGCTGGGTTCGATTCCCAGCTCTTCCAAGAAATTTAATTCTGGCCTGAGGGTTAAAATGACATACACTTAGCCTTGTGAGGCAGAGCTGAGAAGAGGTAGATTCTATTCCCAACTCAGCCATCCTTAAAGTGGTTTCCCACTCTCACACCAGGCAAGTTCTAGGTGGTATCTAACGCAAGGCCACGGTCGCTTCCATACTACTCCTTATCTCAATTAAAAATACACACTTTACTACAGACACCCAAGCCTCCGTGGTAGGCAGCCACACGCCGGCCTCTCACCACTGGATCCGCAGTTCAAATCCCGTTCACTCAACGTGAGATCTGTGCTGCACAAAACGGAGGCAGACAGGTTTATCTCTGGGTACTCCGGTTTTCCCCGTCCTAACTTTCAGTCCAGCAACACTCTCCACTATTATTTCATTTCATCTGTCATTCAGTTAATCAGCTTCGGCAGCCGGCACAGTTCATATCCTCGCCGCTAGATGGGGGAATCATTCATTCCATCCATGACCCGGTAGGTCGACTGGAGGCAGGCTGTGGATGTTCACTACAGACACCCAAGTAGGTAGTCGTGAATGACCACGATTTTGCAAGCACCTAAATGAATGAATAACAATCTCCCGAGTTTCTGTAGATATTTTCAATTGAGTTTTTTTGAAAAGAGACTAGTCTCCCGACATCACAAGCCACGTTACACTGCACCACACCTTGCTTTCAACAAACATCCCTCAGTCGTTGCTTCAAATCGTTTGAGACCACCTCGTGGTGCAGCGACAAGAATTCTTGGCTGTCGCCCCGGAGACCTGGGTTTGATACCTGGTATGGTCAGTTGGCTGGAACGTGGTACTTTCATCCGCGTGAGACAAAACAGAGAAGAGATGGATTCAATTCCCACCCCAGACAACCTGTAATTAGTATATTATATCCCCACTTCTATTCCAAGCGATGGTTCGTAACTTTAGACCACGGTCGCCTCTTTACCAATCCTTAATTGAATTACAAATACACACAATACTATAGTAACTACAACAACACAGGCTATCAGTCATATATATATATATATACCTACAGAATATATAGAAGTTATAGGCCTACAAACGCAGACCTAAGTACATGGTGAAACAACAATAACAAAGGACATATAGTTCCTCAACTGATCGTGCGCCAATTCAGATCTGCGTAGTGGCTAGCGATTTTGGCTGTCACCGTGGAGGCCCGGATTCGATTCCCGAGTCTGTCAAGAAATTTAGATCTGGTCTGAGTGCTGGAATAGCCTCGTGAGGCAAAATGTAGAAGAGGCAGGTTCGATTCCTACCTCAGCCAACCTGGAAGAGGTTTTCCGTTGTTTCTCACCTCTACTCGGGCAAATGCCGGGATGGTTCCTAATTTAACGCCATGGCCGTTTCCTAGCCTAATCCTACCTCCATTACAAATTCACACACTAGTACAGAAATCACAGTGCCGCAGGTTAACACACAGATTCTACGCAGACCCAGGTACAAAGCCGGACGTTTGTTTTAGACGATTGCCCTTGACCTTGAAGCTTGCGGGTGAGCCTGTACACAGTCACTCTCTACCCTGTCGCTTTACATTTCTCACCACCGCTTTGATGTAATGGAATTCCAGACTTGAGCACGTGATGACACCGCCCTGCAGACAGTACAGTCCACGTCGAAGTATTGAGTGACGCGGAAGTACACGTAACATAGTTATGGACAGAACGGCATTATATTTTCCAATGACTGTACTTCTGCAATAGTGTGAGAGAGCTTTGTCAATCATCGGACCGCTTGGGGCATCTGACAACAGCACAGGTACTGCAGTAACTCGCCTCCAGGCTTCCATTAAGATTTTTCACTCGTCTAAAACAAACGTTCGTCCTTTTTATTTTTTTGTACATGGGGCTACATGACACGCTGTCGCAAAGTCCCTGATAGAATCAAAAACAAATAACAGTTTCATAAGATAACGTTAGTTATTTATGATCAGAATAAATATTGGTTAAAGGATAAAATCGAATACCTCAGAATCGATTACTACTATAAAAAATCACTCTCAGCCCACCGGAATGTGGGGGTAAAGTTTACTGGGCAAAGAAACAATATTTCGAATTCACAAAATGCGTCAATTTTTGTATAACTACAACAGTCCCACAAGTTTATCATACGAGAAATCCCATCTTATAATTCCGATAACATTTTGCTCACCCCTTGGCGTAAAGGTGGGTCATATCAAAAATTCTTTCAGACAAAAGATTTAGGTAATGTTTAGAGGACTATCGGTCATCTTAAACGGATTTGATATTGTGTTTATCAATTTAGGTATACGTTTCATTTTCTCAAAGTTCCATATTGTCCACGTCTTTGGTCAGTGGATACTGGTTAGTGCGATCAAGAAACTTAACTGACTTCCGTTTTTGGCCCTTATACGAAGAAAATAACGAAATTTGAATGGATTAGATTTTTCACACACGGTACTATGAATGTTATAGCGATATTTCACTTTTTCGAAAAAGGCCCGCTATTTCCACACCTTTGGTCCGATTTTGCCCATTAACGAACTCGACAGAGATTTTGAATGGTCATACAGTATATTGCGTTATAAATTTATTGCGTTTGATACCTGGTATGGTCTGATGGCTTCAGAAACGACAGCAATCAACGGACGAACAAAAATCAAGGGATTTGAAAAACAAGAGAGAAACATTCTGAGAAAGATTTACGGGCCAGTTTAGAAAGAGGGAATATGGATAAAGAGGCCGACAATAGAACTGTACGAACAGACAGAGACAATTACAAACAACATTACGAAACGAAGGTCAAAATTTTATGGACATATACATACAGTAGAATGACCAAAGACAGACCAAGAAAAATTGTAATATAGCTACGAATAGTACACTAAAAACCAATTTGGTAAAGGAAACCGTGGAAGACCTCAAGAAACTAAACATCTCTACAAAAGACATGACAGACAGATGCACATACAGAGAAAAACTTAGACAATAGAAGTTTGAGCAAACTCCCAAAGAGAGACAACCGGAAAAGATGTGGGCAGAAGAGAGAAAGAGGAAGCATATTGTATATATGAGAGGTTTTTGGGAAAGAAGAAGAAAGGGCCAGAATAAAACATGAAGATTGATTGTGTTGTAACGCTCATCTTATGGGGAATTAAGGAATAAATAATTAAATTATGTGTATAAACATTTGAACTGATGGTGGTTTTGGGGTCGGGGGGATGTGAAACGCGAAGAGGTGTCGACATTTTCTAGGAGTCGCATCATGCTGCCCATTGCAATAGTTAGCTTTCTTATGAATTCTACCTAATAGACACGTAGATTAAATGTTCCCCTTTCGCTTGAAACACGAAGGGTTATTTATGATCTTGCTATAGCTGGAAATTAATCTTGCTGATAGTGGGCTGATGACGGCTTGCTATTATTGGTGCTGTGTCTGCTCTACACCGCTTGCTCGCTGCAGACGAGAACAGCTGTAGACGTGAGTGAGGAAGTTGTTGATTACCTACTGTGAGATAATTTCACCAGCCTAGCAGTTGAAAGCTTTCCCACCCTCACCCTATCTCGAGAGAACTTCCTCCAACTTCAATGTGGCTATTGTTATTGACCGACCACAGCGATATCGATTCCATTCGACTGTACGGCAGGCAGAAACATCTCATGAAACTCTGATTGTCATCGAGCGCTTCTTCACATCCACGGGAAACATTCTATTCACGAGCCAAGTTCCTGCTTTCTTGTGATGTTGCTGTTGTTGCTCATTTTAGGAGCTGCGGCATCGAGGTCATCTAATCCCGAGTATTTGGGTGCGTGTGTAATTTGTGTGATAACCTGTGATATTTTGGTGACTGTACTAGTGTGTGCATTTGTTAATTATATACAAATCGCAGCCAAGGGTGTTTAATTGAAAGCCCTTAGTCTCCCTGCAAGTTCAAATTTCAAGATGTTCCAACTTTGGCTACCAGATGCCACTGTCATTGACACCTAGCGGCAAACGTTGGAACTTGATAGAGCGTTTCTAACCAAATAACCTACAGATTTGCCTACACACTACTAATTCTAGTGCTAGGTTCATTTACATGCCATAAATCTATGATATGAACCCACCGGCTTTACTTCCCTCCGAAGGAAGGCATACTGAAGGATTTTAATGCTCTTATTAATCCGACGACTTCGACCAGGTTTGAACCCACGTTCTTGGGCATAGCAGCTCAGCATGCTACCAACTACCCCACCGAAGCCGCTATTTGTTAATTGAGGATAGGATTGGGAAGGAGGCGGCCGTGGCCTTAAGCAATGTGCCATCCTGGCATTTGCCTGTTATTGTTTCATTTGAGGGACTTGGGCATCGTGGTAATTTAATCCCGTGTCCACGGTGGGTGAGTGGATAGCGTATCGGTCTACTAACTCCAAGATTGCAGGTTTGCTCCTGGCCGTGGTAAGTGATATTTGAAAGGCGGCAAAAATACGACACGCATGCCATACGATGTTGGCATGTCAAAGAACCCATTTGAATTCAGTAGGCCGTGTTCATAATGGCAAATTAATCTCGGGAGTTTCCGCCAACACAAAGTTCCTCATTTCTCTACAAGAACGCGCTATAGCGTTCAAGGAGCTTAGATATCTAACCTCCTTGACTTTCATAGTGATTCAAGGAACAACGAAATTTGACATGCAAGCTACCCTCTGGGTGTCAAATTACAAAGCTTGCACCCGGCACCCGAGGGCATACGATATTATTATTATTATTATTATTATTATTATTATTATTATTATTATTATCCCGTGTGTTTGGGTGTGTGTAGAATTTGTCCAACAGTCTGTGTCTGCAGAGAACTGTTAAACCACTCACCCGGCTGTAATGTTATGCGGGCTGCATATCACCGTTCTGGCAGGGGCTATGGACTTGTTATTTGTTTAAACAAATTGTCCATATTGATGAAATCAGTGTGCAATTCGTCACTGCTGCTGCGGGTAATTCTCTTTCTTATGAATGTTCATTTGCTAAGCTCGAGTACTTGTGTGCGGGCTCGACGCGAAACATATCTGGCAAGGGCTATCGTTTTGTTTATTTTCCTATACACACTTTATAAACAGTCCGCCTCGGTGCGTAGTGGCTAGCATTGTTGACTGTCACCGCGATGGCCCGGGTTTGATTTGCGGCTCTGCCAAGTAATTTGATTCTGGTCTGAAGGCTGGAACGGGGCACACTCAGCCTCGTGAGCCATACCTAAGAAGAAGCGGGTTGGATTCTCACCTCAGCCATCCTGGAAGTCGTTTTCCTTGGTTTCCGACTTCTACTTCTGGCGAATGCTGGGATGGTTCCTAAATTCAGGCTATAGCCACGTCCTTGCCAATTCTCGTCAGAATTACAACTACGCACACTATTACTGCACTTACAATAATAAAGGTTATCAGACAAGTTCCACACTCACCCAAGTACACGGGGCTACATGACCACGATGTCGCAAAGCTCCTAACTGAAACAACAACAACTGCAACAACTTTATAATCAAATATATTTCCGTTTACGTTTAGAGAAGTGCAAGATTATACCAGTGTACTATTGATATTTCGGCCTGTATAAGGACAGTTTGCCATCTCTTGATGAATGCAGTACATTTGCATTTGTCTGTTGGCACAGGCTAGAGTAAAATGTGGCTTTTCACCGATGTCTCAGTCTCACTCATGGCTGTGATTATATAGAAGCTACTGAGGTATGGGTGGTGCTAATTAATGCCATCCAGGGCACAGTAAATGTCTGTGGATGCTGTGAAAGGTTCTACTCATAGGGTTAGTACTGCAGATCTGACTCAGTGAGGAAAGCAGTAGCAAACTACCTCACTACTCATCTTGCCTAGTATCAATATAGCGCTGCGTTGGGTTTTTGTGGGTATCTACCCACATAACCTAACGGCGGTGCTTTTTGAGGATCCAACCAGCCTTCCGGCTGACTACCTAACAGACAGACACTATTGATATAATATGGAAGATTTGGCGTAAACCGCAGCATGAGCATGAGTTTTTGGAATCATACACTATAGCATTTTATGATAATAATCGAAATAATTATATCCGTAGTAGTGGTAGTAGCTGTATAATGAACACGTTAAATCTTATATATAAAAGTGAAAGTCTGTATGTATGTATGTGGGTGGGTGGGTTGGTTCCGTATACAAATCTACACCGTTCCACCAATCTCAACCAAATTTTTCCTACACATAGTTTAGGACCCAGAAGGAACCGCTGGCTACATGAATTTTCGATACTCTTTATCATTCTTCTGATTTTGGCCTTTTTGCACTCAAGCACAGGCTAATCCAATCATAAAATATACTCATGAAGGAATGGCAAGGCAGATAGTTTCCATGGCAACATAGCTCAAGTCGAGACACAGCCGTCTGGATGCCAATTGCGCTCTGCACTACTGGTATAGAAAATGAGCATCTTTACTTGAAATCCCGTTAGTTACTCACCTACTCACACAGCACTGTCAACCGAGTTTAGCATAACAAAGACTTGACACTATCTTCTACTATATATTTGTCACATACCACTCACTCACTCACTCACTCATTCATTCATCACGAAATCTCAGAAACCACCGAACGGATTGGAATGAAATTTGGTATGCTGCTTCCCCAAGGGCAGCAAATGCCCACTAAGAGAGGATTTTTGTATATTCAGGTTCTAAAGGGGTGTTAAGGGGGTAGAGCTGCATTTCATTGAATAGCAATATCTCCCGATTGGTTTCATTGGGGGATGTGATACTCGGCACATAAACTCATCATTAAAAATAAGAAGACACGAGTCTGAGGGTTTTTCGATGTGGCGTATATTATGAGGTGAAAGGGGTGAAAAGTGGGGATTGAAAGAATCCTAACGGAGCGTGTATCTCTTAAACGACATAGGCGAGGAGTTTGAAACTCAGCGGAAAAAAATCAGCATAAAAAATAAGTAAATATGTGTTTGACCGTTTATTCATAAATCCAATTTAAGGGGCCCATGGGGAGGGGTCACATTCTGGGGGGGAACAGGAAAGAAAGTATCCTAACTGATTATCTGACTGACTCACTCATCAAACTCAGGGGGAAAAACTGCTTTAAAGTAAGTAAATAGCTGTTCGACATTTTTTTTTCATAAATCAAATTTAAGGGGTTCATGGGGAGGGGTGAAAATCTGAAAAAAGAAAATTGAAAGAAAATGTCCTGTCTGACTCACTCACTCATCACGCCCAGCGAAAACTATTAAAGTTGGAAAAATGAAATTTTGGGAATATGTTCGCTGTATGTCGAAAACGTCAACTAAGGAATGATTTTGTTTATTCGGGTTTTAAAGAGATGTTAAGGGGGTAAACGTGCATTTCATTGAATAACGATATTTCATGAGTTGTTTCTTTGGGGATGTGATATTCAGTATATAAACTAATCATTAAAAATAATCAGACATAGCCTATATCTAAGGGTTTATCGATGTGATGTATATTATGAGGTGAAAGGGGTGAAAATTGGGGGTTGAGGGATTCTAATCGGAGCGTGTATCTCTTAAACGACATAGGCGAGAAGTTTGAAATTCGGCAGGAAAAACAGCTTAAAATACAAGTAAATAGGTGTTCGACCGTTTTTTCATAAATCCAATTTAAGGGGCCCTTGGAGAGGGGTGAA
Source organism: Meconema thalassinum (assembly GCA_946902985.2). NCBI lineage: Eukaryota > Metazoa > Arthropoda > Insecta > Orthoptera > Tettigoniidae > Meconema > Meconema thalassinum. The sequence goes on from OX336388.2 coordinate 352,423,688, forward strand.
AGTCTGGGGAAAAAAAACAGGAAAGAAAGTGTCCTAACTGATTGACTCACTTACTCCCTCATCAAACTCAGGGCGAAAACAGCTTTAAATAAGTAAATAGGTGTTCGACCTTTTGTTTCATAAATCCAATTTAAGGGGTTCATGGGGGGGGGGGGGGGTGAAATTATCAAAAATAAATGAAAGAAAACGTCCTGACTCACTCACTCACACACTCATCATCGCCAAGCAAAAATTATTGAAGTTAGAAACATGAAATTTTGGGGATATGTTCGTTGTATGTCGAAAACGTCCAATAAGGAGAGAGTTTTGAATATTCAGGTTCTAAATAGGTGTTAAGGGGGTAAACGTGCATTTCATTGAATAACAATATCTCACGAGTGGTTTCATTTGGGGATGTGATACTTGTCATATATACTAATCATCAAAAATAAGCTGACACATGTCTAATGGTTTTTCGATGTAGTGTATATTATGAGGTGAAAGGGATGAAATGTTGGGGTTGAAAGATTCTTAACGGAGCGTGTATCTCTTAAACGACATAGGCGAGGAGTTTGAAACTCGGAGGAAATCAATCAGCTTAAAAATAAATAAAAAATAAAATAAATAGGTGTTCGGCCGTTTTTTTCATAAATCCAATTTAAGGGGCCTAAGGGGAGGGGTGAAATTCTGGAAGAAAAACGTCCACTAAGGAAGGATTTTTGTATGTTCACTCTCATCGACCAACCCAAACTATTAATGTTAGCAGAATGATATTTTGGGGATATGTTTGTTGTGTGTCGAAAACGTCTACTAAGGAGGGATTTTTGGATATTCAGGTTCTAAAGGGGTGTTAACGGGGTTAAACCTGCATTTCATTGAATAACAATATGACACGACTATGACCCGAGCAAATCGAAGCTAAAAATGAAATGGTGTGTGTCTGTGTATTACTCAATCACGCAAGTACCACTGGTCCGATTTACCTGAATTTTACATGGAAGTAGCTGATTTACCTGGTTAACATATAGGTTACTTTTGTTTTCAATACTTTGCACTATTTAAAGATGGCGACCATTTTAGTGACGTCACTACACCCTTTGGTTTCAAACTTTCATATTTCCATTTCAAATAAAAAGAGAACGCTAAGAAATAGCAATATTTTGATGGCATATACGAGGTTTAAACTTACATTTCCTGTCCGAAAGGTATCTCCAACCGTTAGCGAGTAAAACCTAAATTTGTGCTATATAACACGGTCAACGCCGAGCGGTGTAGTTGGACAAAATGTTCCATCCTTAATCTCCCTCTGCGCAGCACCTCGCCTATCCCCTGTTTTAACTGTCACTTTCATATTTTATTTTATTTATCACGCGTAGCGAAGCACGGGTACTTCAGCTAGTAACTTATATAAGTAACATCGGACAGCAATAGCACACAGCAGCACACAGCAGCTATCTGTGATTGATGATCCCAATGTCCTTATCTCTTATAATGAATCAACAAAGAGCACACCAAAATTGGTAGGCTATTCATCGGAAATAAACTTCAGGAAATCCTAAAGTTCTGTGATAACGTTTTCTATTTTTTTCCAATGTGTCAGGACACCATTGCGCATTATTATAAATTCCTAAGCTATGACCTTTAAAAAAAATCCCCTCGGAAGGCGGAGGTAGATTTTTCCGGGCAATCTAGGGAATAGGCAATAATAGGCAAAATATGTAGGTTTTCGTAGAAGGATCACACCTCATTTATTGCGAGAAAGTATTTTACAATGTAATTGAAGGTCAATTAACTTTTCTGTCGTCTTACTCTGCATATTTTTAACATTTTCTTTTCTTAGGGGAACGGTAACCTTCCTGTCATTTGGGGTCCATTTTTAGCCTATTTTCAATTTTGAAAAAAATAGGCTTATGAGATCACCTTTTGTGCGCGTGTGTGTGTGCGTGTGTGTGTGTGTGTGAGAGAGAGAGGTGTGTGTGTGTGTGTGTGCCCCTAATATAATCTAAACGGCTGGAGCTGAAACTCGGTAAGTTCATAGCACTATTCCCGGCGACCTCGACCGTGCCCTTCAAATTTTGTTACGTCTCACCAATCCAACATGGCGGCTGTGCGAAATATTTCACTAGCATTCAATATCACCGAAACTATTACCAATATCGCCCTGAAATTGTGTACGGTGATAAAGGGCACTACTAGAAGTTCACCTATGAGACTTTCAAAAACCTGGTGACTACAAAACCAACATGACGGTCAAGCGAAATTGAGACATTTAAATAGACATTTCTCGCGATTTGACAATCCAAACGTAATGAAACTAGGTACAGCAAATGTTTATACTCATTGTAAAGCACTGGAGTCTAATTTAGTTCAATTGTTTACATAACCTCAAAATGGCGGCTGTGCGAAATATTTCACTGACATTCTATATCTCCGAAACTATTACAGATATCATCATGCAATTTTGTACGGTGATAAAGGGTACTGATACAAGTTTACCTATGTATATTTCATAAACCTGTAAAGTACAAAACGAACATGGCGACCAAGCGAATTTGAAATATTTTAATAGACGTTTCTCGTGATTTAACTCTCTGAGCGCAGTGAAATGTGGTACAGTAAATGATTTTGCAGATTGTAATGCACTGCCATCTAATTTAATTCAATTGTTTACATAACCTCAAGATGGCGGCTGTGCGAAATTTTAAAATTAGGTTTTTATTCTTGTGTCGTAATCATGCGATCGAAGTGAAAGTTTGAATAATGAAGCTAGGCAATAATTGTCCTCGAATGGTACATAACTCTATGGCCTATACATATAACAATCCTAAATGGCGAGCTTTCGAAATATTTAGACGGTTCTCAATATCTAAGAATCTTTTACAGCAACCAAAGTGAATTTTTTTATGTTCATAGAGACTATGAACATAAGTTCACCTATAGGACTTTCAGTAACCTGGTGAGCACAAATCCAACATGGCGGCGACGCGAAGTATAAATATTTAAATGGACGTTTCTCGCGAATTAACTATCCGAGTGCCGTGAAACGTTGCACGTTAAATGCTTATACAAATGTTGATCCACTGGCATCTAATTTATTTCAATTGTTTGCATAATCACTGCATAATGGCTGCTGTACGTAATTTTAAAATCTCGTTTTTACTTCTTGTGTTCTAATCATGCGATTGAAATTTGAATACCACACGTACACAATAATCTTAATGTAATAGTACAAAAATAAAAATCCATCCTGGCGACCATCTGAAATATTTAGACGGTTCTCAATATCTACGAATCTGTTACAGCTATTAAACTGAAATTTTGCATGTTGATAGAGACAATTAACATGAGCAGGATATATGAAAATAGGCTGTATAGTTCTTCACGGAACTACTTGTTATACTTGTGGTATCACCGTCCTTATGCAAGGTTTGGAACTGATGAGTAACTATCTAACAGTCTGTTACTTCTTCACGTCAAATTCTATCTCCCGCAGAGATGTTGGTTGATTCCTACGTTTGGTTGGTTGGTTGGTTCCTTAGTTTAGGGGTTGCGACAACGCAGTCATGTAGCCCCGTGTACTTTGGGTGTGTGTAGAATCTGTCTGATATCCGGTGTTAATTGTGATGACTGTATTAGTGTGTGTTATCTGTTTTCAATTCAAGTGAGGACTGCAGACATTTAATTTCAAGTAGTTCCTACTTTTGCCGCCAAACGCCACCGTCAACGACTACTAGGACTAATTCAGAACTTAGCTACTAGACGCCACCGCAGTCGTCTCTTGGCAACGAACGTAGCAACCTAAGAGCGTTGTTTACATTCCTAACCTACACAATTTGGTTATACACAGGTGTAATTAGTGGAAAGTTCTTTAACATGCCATAAATCTATGACATGAGACCGCCGGCTTTACTTCCCCTCCGAAGGAAGGCAAACTGAGGGATTTTTAACGCTCTTAAAAAATCCGACGGCTTCGCCCGGGTTTGAACCCGCTATCTTGGGCATAGAAGCTCAGCATGCTACCAACTACGCCACCGAAGCCGCATTCCTACGTTTAGGGCTACGACAACACGGTCATGTAAGCCCGTGTACTTTGGATGTGTGTAGAATCTGTCTAATAAACGGTGTTAGTGATGGCTGTATTGGTCTGTAATTCAGGTAAGGACTGCAGACGGTCAATTTCAAGTAGTAGTTCTTAATGTTGGTACCAAATATACCGTCAACGACACCTAGCTGTGAAGTTGGCTACTAGATGCTACCGCAACCAGTAACTTGCAACGAACGTTGGACTTCCCCTCTGAAGGAAAGCATACTGAGGGATTATCAGCGCTCTTTGAAAATCCGACGACTTCGGCCGGCTTTGAACCCGCGACCTTGGGCATAGAAGTTCAGCATGCTACCAGCTAGGCTACGTCACCGAAGCCGCTTCCCACATAGTCAGATGGTAAACTGAATGTGATCTCGTTGTCATGGCAACCTCTGATAGCTCATCCCTCATCAATTTAGAAGCGTTGTCATGGTAACCTCTGATGGCTCTTGGCATTTTTTTCTAATTCCGAAATCATTTTTCTCGTCCTTTGGCGTAATGGTGAGTTGTATCAAAAATTATTTCAGACAAAGGTTTTAGGTAATTATTAGGGTAATATCGTCCATTTTGTACGGTTTAGATATTGTGCCTATTAAGAGAGATATGATTAATGTTTCCCGAAAAACCCACTTTTTTCCACCCCATGGGTCAAAGGTTGGTGCTATCAAAAAAAAACGGTTTCAACATATATTTTTGGCACTTATCCGACACATAATATGAACTTTGAAAGGATTCGATAATTCACATATTAAGAGAGTTATAGTGATTAATCACTTTTTCGAAAAAAAGACCCCCATTTTTACCCCCTTCGACCGATTATGTCCATTAACGAACTCGACCGAGATTTTATAGGGGTACATATTATGTAAAACATTCAATGTGATTGGTGCAAAATTACGGCAGTTATCGTGTCCGCAAGAAACTGATATATATATATATATATACACATAAATCTATATATATATATATATATATATATATATATATATATATATAAATCAATGTTACGTGATTGTATGTATGTGGGTGTGTATGTGTCCTATGCGTTCATACACTACCCATCCGATTGCCCTGAAACGTGGGTGAGATGTTGATTACTCTCCAAGGAAGGTTTCTGGCTGAGTAAATCCATTTTACAATAGGCAGCGCACGAGTAGATTCAACAAATGTGCGACGACGCGCGAAGCATTTCGACACAGTCCCGTATTTGTTCGTAAACCTTTCACCCGATTGCGATGAAACTTGTGTGAGAAGTTGTTTACACTCCAGGGAAGGTTTCTGACTTAGTAAATACATTTCACAGTAGATAGCGCACGAGTAGATTAAACAAATAAGTGACGACACGTTACGCGTTTCAACAAAGTCCCGTATGCATTCATATACCATTCGTCCGATTGCTATGAAACTTGGGTTAGATGTTGTGTACACTTCAGGGAAGGTTTCTGGCTTAGTATATCCACTTTACAATAGGCAGCGCGTGAGTAGATTCAAAAAATGAGCTACGACGCACGAAGCGTTTCAACAAAGTCACGTATGCGTTCATATACCATTAGTCCGATAGCGATGAAACTTGGATCAGATGTTGTGTACACTCCAGGAAAGGTGTCTGGCGTAGTAAATCTACTTTACAATAGGAAGCGCACGATTAGATTCAACAAATGAGCTACGACGCGCGAAACGTTTCAACATAGTCCCGTATGCGTTCATATACCATTCGTCCGATTGGGATTAAACTTGTTTGAGATGTTGTGTACACTCGAGGAAAGGTGTCTGGCTTAGTAAATCTACTTTACAATAGGCATCGCACAATTAGATTCAACAAATGAGCTACGACGCGCGAAGCGCTTCAACAAAGTCCCGTATGCGTTCATATACCATTCGTCCGATAGCGATGAAACTTGGGTGAGATATTGAGTACATTCTAAGGAAGGATTCTGGCTTAGTATATCCACTTTGCAATAGGTAGCGCACGAGTAGATGCAACAAATAAGCGTCGACGCGCGAAGGGTTTCAACAATGACCCGTACGCATTCATATAGGCCTACCATTCATCCGATAGCGATTAAACTTGGCAGAGATGTGGTGTACAGTCCAGGGAAGGTTTTTGACTTAGAAAATCGATTGCACAATAGGTAGCGCACGAGTAGATACAACTAATGATCGAAGGCACGCGAATTGCTTCAAGAAAGTCCCGTATGCGTTCATATAGGCCTACTATTCATCCAATTGCGATGGAACTTGGGTGAGTTGTTGAGCACACTGTAGGGAACGTTTCTAATTTACTAAGTCCATTGTATAGTGGGTTGCGCACGAGTAGTTTCAACAAATGAGCGACGGCGCACAAACCGTTTCAACAAAGTTCCATCTGCGTTCATATACCATTCATCCGATTGTGATGAAACTAGGGTGAGTTTTTGTGCACACTGCAGGGAAGGTTTCTGACTTAGTAAATATATTGTACAATAGGTAGCGCGCGAGATGATTCCACAAATGAGTGACGGCGCGCGAATCATCTAAACAAATTCCCGTAAGCGTTCATATGCCATTCATCCGATTGCGATGAAACTTTGTTGATTTGTTCTGAATACGCCAGGGAAGGTTTTCGACTTAGTAAATCCATTTTACAATAGGTAGCGCACGAGTAGATGCAACAAATGAGTGACGATGCGTGAAGTGTTTCAGCAAAGTTCCATCTGCGTTCATTTACCATTCATCCGATTGCGATGAAACGTTGGTGAGTTGTTGCGCACGCTCCCACAAATGTTTCAAAATTAGTAAATCCATTTTAGGATAGCTTAGAGGCAGTTAACGGAAATTGAGGAAAAAATTGTGTATTCTAAAGCACTTCAAGAAACCAAATTACAATGCCAACACTTTCTCTGATTGGCATTGCAACGCATGCCGGGTACAGCTTGTAATATATAAACTTTTGAACTGACGGTGGTTTTGGGTTCTAGGGGATGTGAAGCGCGAAGATATGTCGAAATTTTCCGGAAGTCGAAACATGGTACCCATTGCAATAGTTAGCTTTCTAATGAAATCTACCTAATATGGTATATTGGCTATCACTGCAGAGGAAATAAAACCAGCAATTTTTCATGGTTTTGTTCACGAACACCGAGATAGGCTCATCAACGAGCTCTTGTGTCCGTGACCGGATTCCCACAGGACTAGCGAACTGCCCGCTACCTCCTTTCTTATCATGCGCCACTGCGCATCTTTACTTAAGCAGAGGCTTCCCAAAAGATGGTAAGTTATGTTGGCTTTCGCCGCCAAGGAATTACAGTAAACTCAGCAATGATTCTAGGTTTGAGCCTTTAGCTCTCGCAGTAAAAGAAGCACACGTGCGATTCATAAGAAGACATGTTGCACGCAGTTCGCTACTTCTGTGGGGGTCCGGGCACGGACCCCAAGAGCCCGCTGGTGAGCCTATCTTGGTGTTCTTAGGCGAAACCCCTCTTAAGACACGGCAATAAACCTAGAAAAATTGCTGAGTTCGATAATATTTAAGTTGGACCCCCTTAAAACAACAATTAAAAGCATCACAAATGTCGACATTGAAAACTTAATTTGTCAGTTAATATATTTTCTGTTCTTCTGTTATGGTGGCAGAGGTGTTCGTGCTGGTGTCATACTCCTGAAGCTCAGGTGGGAGCCTGGTACGAACTTTGTAATTAGCTGGTAAATTGAATAAAAATCAGCCTGGGGCCGAGAGAAATGAGTAGCGCTCGCTGAGTGGATTCAGAAAGTAATTTCAGCTCAGGCGTACATCATCTCTTCGAGCAACAGGCAAAAGTGTAAGCGCTTCTCATTTGAACGAATGGATTTCGGAAGTGCTTCTAATTCTACCGCTTTACAGTTAGCGATAGAATTGAAAGGCTTTTATCAAGTCCAAGTCGTTTCAAAAGCTGTAATATTCCTTCAGCAGCGAAGCCGAGCAAGTTAATTCACGCTCCAGGACTACAATGTGCAGCCTCCCAGGGGCTCGCATCTAGTGGGAAGAGGGTTGGCGACCACGGGGCCCCAGCTGAGTCCGGCATTGCTTCCATTTACTTGTGCCGGGCTCCTCTCCGTCTTCTTTCCTGTTGACCTTACTTGGTCAACTCTTGTTCTCTTCCGACCCCGACGGTATTAGGGTATCCGAGGCCTAGGGAGTCTCTTCCTTTCCCGCCTTAATTGGCCCTTGTCTCATCATTTCTGATACCCTCCTTCTGCGATGGGTCAGCCTTCTGTTTCTTTTCCTGTTATCTCCTGCCTTCAGCTCAAGGCCCTCGAGGAGGCAGGGTGTATGTAGCCCCACCACTTCTGGTGCACCCAAGATATTGCTACACCCTCAGGGGCTCCCGGCTGGTGAGTTCGGGAGTTGGCGACCCCGAGGGATTCCTGAGCTGGGTCCGGTTTTCCCCCTTTTATCCGTTACCTGTGGGGCGGACCCTCTCCTCTTTCACTTTCCTATCTGCCTTTTAGGGCTCTCCTTCCTTCCAAGTACCTCAATGCTCATTCTTCGAGGGTTGAGGGCATTTCTTTTCCTCCTGTCATTTTTCTTGCCTTATTCTCCTTTTGTTTTCCATTTCTTCTTCTAGTATATAAGTTAGTAGTTACTGTAGTTTTAGTTATAGTTTACATTTCATTATCATCTTCACGATCACCCAAACCATTAAGGGCCGATAACCTAGATGTTAGGCCCCTTAAAACAACAATTATCATCATCATCGTCTCAATGTGGAGCTGCGGTTTGAAGATCCCATGCTCAAATTTCAGTGTTGACAACCTCTATCCTGAGTGTTTCTTTCCAGTGTTTTTTCAAACTCATTCCTAACAAATATAAGAATAATAGTAAAATATGACCCAATAAAAGTTTCCATTTATGACTAAAAATCCCTCTAGGCAGACATTTAGGTGGCTTCGGTGGCGTAGTTCATAGGATGCTGAGATTCTATTCCCAAGGTCGCGGGTTCAAACCCGGTCGAGGTCGTCGGATTTTTAAGAGCGTTCCTTCGGAGGGGAGGTAAAGCCGGCGGCGGTCCCATGTCATAGATTTATGGCATGATAAAGAACCTCCCACTAATACTAATAATATCGTATGGCCTCGGGTGCCGGGTGCAAGCTTTGTAATTTGACACCCAGAGGGTAGCTTGCATGTCGAATTTCGTTGTTCCTTGAATCACTATGAAAGTCAAGGAGGTTAGATATCCAAGCTCCTTGAACACCATAGCGCTTTCTAGTAGAGAAATGAGGAACTTTGTGTTGGCGGAAACTCCCGAGATTAATTTTGCCATTATGAACTCGACCTACTGAATTCAAATGGGTTCTTTGACATGCGAACATCGTATGACATGCGTGTCGTATTTTTGCCGCCTTTCAAAAACCACTTACCACGGCCAGGGGCGAACTTGCAAGCTTGGGGTTAGTAGACCGACACGCTATCCACTCACCCACCGTGGCAAGCTAATTACATTTGTTTGAATCTAAATTATGAGTTATATTTGACCAACGCTCTTAGGTCCCAACGTTCGTCCCCAGGAGCTAACTGCGGTGGCATCTAGTAACAAAGTTCAGAACTAGTTGGTCGTTAACGGTGGCGTTTGGTAGCAAAAGTTGGAACTACTTGAAACTGAATGACTGCAGTCCTTACTTGAATTAAAAACCGTTAACACACATTAATACAGTCATCATAATTAACACCGTTTATCAGACAGATTCTACACACACCCAAAGTACACGTGGCTACATGACCGCGTTGTCGCAGCCCCTAAACTGAGGAACCAACCTCAAGGCTCGCCGGAATACGGAGGTAGATTTCACCGGGGAAAGAAAAATATATTGAATTCACTTAATTTGCCAATTGTCGTATACCTTCTTAAGATCCACATATTAGGCACACCCTTTATGGGATAGTGGTCTCTATATTAACCACCTGTCATAAGGACAGTTTATGCTTTCAATGTTGCTGATAGTTGAATCTTTCAGCCAAATTTCGGAGAATTCTCATGCCGAAGGGCTAGTATTTCTAAAAGTCAAATATACCTACGTATATACGTGACGTAATGTGTGGGATAAAATTGAAAGAAAAAAAACATTACCAATTAAAGTGTAAAAATGAAATATAAATACATAAATCATAAGAATGAAATTACAATATTAAAACAAGTAGTTCCTTGAAGAACTATATAGCCTATTTTCAGATATCCTACTTATGTTAAATGCCACCATAAATATACCAAAATTTCAGTTTAATTGCTGTAATGAATTCGTAGATATTGAGAGCCGTCTAAATATTTCTTTTTTTATAAATTTTTATATTTTTATATTTTTATATTTATGTAGGTCTAAATATTTCGGGTGGTCGCCATGTTGGACTTTTATATATGTAGGACTTAGAGTTATGTACTGTTACATGAAGATTATTGTGTACGTGTAGTATTCAAACTTTAATCGCATGATTAGGACACAAGAAATAAGGACGAAATTTAAAAATTTTGCACTGCTGCCATCTTGTGGTTATGAAAACAATTGAAATAAATTAGATGCCTGTGGATTTACATTGGTATAAGCATTTAACGTGCAAAGTTTAAATATTTATTTCGCGTCGCCGCCATGTTTGATTTGTGCTCACCATGTTATTGAAAGTCCTATAGGTGAACTTATGTTCATAACCTCTATGAACATTTAAAAAAATCAGTTTGACTGCTGTAAAAGATTCGTAGATATTGAGAACCATCAAAATATTTCGGATGCTTGCCATTTTGGATTGTTATGTGTATGGGCCATAGAGTTATGTACCATTGAAAGAAAATTATTGCGTAGCTTCATTATTCAAACTTTCACTTCGATCGCATGATTACGACAAAAGAAATTAAAACTTAATTTGAAAATTTAGCACAGCAGCCATCTTTAGGTTATGTAAACAATTGAACTAAATTAGATACCTGTGCATTACGATGTATAGAAACATTTGCTTTACCGAGTTTCATTGCGTTTGGATCATTAAATCGCGAGAAAAGTCTATTTAAAACGTTCACGTTCACGTGGCCGCCATGTTCGTTTCGTAGTTAAGCGGTTTTTGAAATACTCATAGATGAACTATCAGTAGTGCCCTTTATTTTCGTACAAAATTTCAGGGTGATACCGGTAATAGTTTCAGAGATATAGAATGCTGGTGAAATATTTCACACTCCCGCCATCTTGAGGCTATTTAAACAATTGAACAAAGTTAGATGTCGGTGCATTACAATGTGTATAAATATATACTGTACCAAGTTTTATTGCGTTTGGTTGGTTAAATCACGAGAAACGTCTATTTAAAAGTCACAACTTCACTTGGCCGCCATGTTGGTTTTGTAGTTACCAGGATTTCGAAAAGCAGATAGGTGAACTTCTAGTAGTTCCCTTTATCACCGTAGAAAATGCCAGGATGATATCGGTAATAGTTTCGGAGATATTGAATGCTGGTGGAATATTTCGCACAGCCGCCATTTTGAATTGGTGAGACGTAACAAAATTTGAAGGGGTCGCGCGGAATAGTGCTATAAACTTACCGAGTTTCATTGAAATCGCTCCAGAAGTTTAGAAGTTATTAGGGGGGACACACACAAATCCTCACACGCACACACACACACGCACACACAGACACACGGACAAAAGGTGATCTCATAAGCCTATTTTTTTCATAAATGTAAATAGGCTAATAAAAATAAAAGTGAAATTTATTAACATAACTATTAAAAATACGAAAATATTTGTAAATATTAATTCGAAATTAGTTAATTAATTCAATAAAAATGTCAAAATTAAATCTATTAGAACATGTATTTAAAATTAGATATAAAAACATAAACATTAAAATTAGAGGAACAAAAAATAACATTATTAATTATAATAATTAAAATAAATTAAAATGTAAACACACATAAAACAGAACATAGTTTTGCTCTATTAAGGTTTAATTCAAACCATCAATTACTATGAAGTTATGTTGTCGCTGAAAACTATAAAATCATTGGTGTGTTTTATTCGTCTTTACGCAATATAAGAACCGCCTTTGATTTCCATATGGTGATCACCCTCGCTTCACCGAGTAGGAATTAAGTGCGCTTGCTCTTGTTGCCATGGTAACTAGGTGTCGAAAATGTGTTCACATTAGAATTTTGCACGCTACTAAGTGCGCTTCACTTGTTGCCATGGTAACTAAGTCTCAGAAATGCGTTCACAATAAATCGTGCACGCTACTAAGACACTTGTACTTGTTGTTATGATAACTAGGTGTCGAAAATTTGTCTACCATAAATTGTCCACGCTAATCCCAGCTCAAAAAAATATGTACATGTTAAAATCCTTGTAAACTTCCTAGATGATTTCGTGTAGGGTCGGTTCTACTGAACTGAGCCACTGCTGTCATATCAGCAGCTGAGGTCTTGATTTGCGGCTCATCTTCCTAATGTGCATCCTGCTATACGCTACAGACGTTATTCCTGCTCATCAAGTTCTCATATTAGGTCACTTAACTGGCTGGTTCCTTTCTCATGCTTAAACTCACTTCTTACCTCCTAATTGATTTTGCTCTATATTGTTCCACCATACTCTGTTCAGGCACTGAACATGACTTTACAGGTTTCCCGCATCTCGCAAGATATTCAACGTACAGTACGCTGTAATTATCTTGCAAAGCCATTGTTAACTTAATCCCATGGCAATAGACAATGTCATCAAAGTGCAAGCCAAGTGAAAAGTACAGTACATTGCGCTGACAGGATCATAATGAAAATATGTAACCTTGTCACTACATAGATATTTCTCAGCACCATCATTTGGATACTCTTCATGTAAAAACTTTTAAATCTCTGCCGATGACCTGAAATGGCCAATTTATTTTAATAGCTTGACTATAACGAAATTTTGTTGAGTTAATTTTGAATTTGTGTTGTGCTATGTCATTGCCTTTTAATGTAGTCCCCTTGCATGAAATTCAATACGAGGGTCAATAAAAACGAGCCTGTACTGTATTGGCCAGTGAAGTTAATTGCAAAATTCAAAGGTGTGTAGAGAAGCTGTCATTTCCATTACACAGTCTGTAATTTCGATTGGATTTATCACGCATTTTCGTAGTTAACACCTTCTGTTTTGATCGCACCCATTACTCTCGCCATATGTGGACATTATTAATGCATTGACAAATGGGCGTGTGTTTTTATTTTATTTTTAGAAAAACACCACTTGGCCGGAGGTATATTCGCAAGGCATTGCCTATCACTATAAGATGCGTCGAGCATTGAAAACTAACAATGGAAACTTGTGTTTGATTTTTGACTGTTTGCAAAGAAACCACCGTCCGTGATCTAGGACAATTCCGACCAGGAATTTTGCATGTAAATACGGTACCTAAATGATTCATCATCAGCAACGGTTCGGAAGAACGATCTACGAGATTGTCGCGTGAGAGCTGGCGCCCATCAATTGTATATGGCCACGCGGATTAATGCCATACGTGTCCACAGAGGGGTACCGGTAGGTATTATCCTCCCCCCCCCCCCTCCCCTCCCCCTCCCAATCAAATTGTTCATACTAGTTTGTGGATATTGTCACCCATTTTGAGATTTATTTAGGATAAAAAAGGATCATGAGATTTCAACCTGAAAATGTGTCTCTCTAAACTATTCTCATTGTCGTTCCGTGACGAACTAAAGAGCCTACTTTTCTTAAAATTAAGATTCATGCCAATGATTAATCTAAAGCTATAATTGTCGTTAGGGAGTATATCCTCAATCATTATTTCTATTGCTCAAAATATTAGATTCGGACAAGGGATTCCAGAATGCTCTGTTGTCGCCAATCGAGTTCACAGATATATTGAGCCTCTTCATCTAGTCTAGAATGTATGGGCTATCGTTTAGTGTAGCCAGTTGCGGTTCAAATGGAAAGCCACAAGATTCAGGTTCAAATCCTAAGGTTTGTCACGTCATCACTTGTTTTAATATTGAATATTGAGTTGCATACGACTGTTTATGTTCGACGATAATTATTGTAACTATTTTATGTTCGAACATAATTATTCATAAATGTCTGTCGAGATTTCGCCAATTTTATGTACTGAACAGAACACATGGGACGCACAGAATACCTTGTATTTGACCATGGCTTCCTCAATTACCCTACGATGACACTAGGCCACGCAGTGAAATTTAAATTAGAAGGCCTTGGAACTCAGCGCAGGTGCGATGCTCTCCTGATCTAATTGGTCAAACAACTGTTTCTTGAGCTCTGATTGGTGGGAGAAACTGTTTCATAATGAAAACAAGAAGTTCCGTGACGAACTAAAGAGCCTACTTTTCTTAAAATTAAGATTCATGCCAATGATTAATCTACAGTTTATGAACCTATCAAGAATATTAGGGTAAAAAAATATAGACAGCATTTATTAACATGTGTCAGCCCTGATTGCTCTTAAGAGTACTTATAGTCATATCTGTTATGTTAAACATAGCACATGCGAAATTTGGATGAAATCCAACTGATAGTATAGAAGTTACATGTATTTAAAAATGTGTCCTATCAGCAGGCTTAGAATCATGTTGGTAGAACTGACGTATATACGTTATTTCAAATTAATCTAAAATGTCAGGTACTAAACGTGTGCATAGTTTAATGCTGTAGGCTTGCATACTTTCTGATATATTGGTATTTGGATAAAAAAGACAGTGAGCAATTATCAACAGTTGGAAGCCCTGGGGGCTCTTAAGAATACGCTCAGTCATATCTGTTTATGTACACATAGCACATACAAAATTTGGTTGTAATCCAATCGATAGTGTAGAAGTTATATGCATTTAAAAATTGGACCTATCAGCAGGTTTATAATCATTTTTGCAACACTGCCATGTATGGCCTCCTGGAAATTAAACTGCAATGTTATTATTTATACGTGTGCCAATTTTGAAATAGCTCCCATTCATACCTTCCAAGATATCCAACATGGGGCTCAAATTTCAATTGCGATTTTTCAGCAGTTGGTAGCACTGACATCATTTTCAAATATGGCCGTGAGATATTCAGGTATAGATCTTTATTCCTACCAAATTTTGTTTCGATTGCTGCAGTCGTTTAGGAGTTGATAGGGGGACACACACACACAGCCAGACAGACAGAAGGACAGCCAGCCAGCCAGACAGACAGACAGACAGAAGGACAGACAGACACACATTTTCCCGGATCGATCTCATAAGTCTACTTTTCCTTCATTTTTGCAAAATGTGAAAAGTAGGCTAAAAATAGTGTTATAATGACCCTCATTATGACACAGGTTTCTGAGATATAATATTTACATTTCGACATCGTCGAACATAAAACTCATTAATGAATCAACAATATCATCCCGCATTAACTCCTTGTGAGGTTGGAAGGGCAACTGGCCGAAACAACCTCCTGCCCCTTGCATCTCTTCCTCCAATCCCGAGTTATCGGAAGTAATAAGGAATGGACACGCAATCTTTAAATAGAATGCCGACTGAATGCTCACCCTACGGTAAATGACAGTGTGGAATGTTACGTGCTGTGCCTTTGCTACATCATTGATGAAATTAACATCACAATAACAGAGCACATTTAAGCACGCAAAAAAGTCTTCTTGAAGTGTTTCCTCACAAACAAATCATTCTTCATTCTTATAGCCCTGCATGTTAATAATTAAGATAAATTACAGATCTTGCTTCTAGTATTGTGCTACATGGATTAATGTCACTTTGCACTTCTGTTGTGGGGCGTGCTGTCTGCATTTCATAGCTCTGTTCTCGCCCGTTCAATCTTAATTATAAGCTACTTAAGACATGACAAGTCAACTTGTGAGCATGTGCAAGGGATTAGGTTTTGGGGCAGACCCCTTTCGTCTCCCAAGAGGGTGGTTCAGTGAATGAGAGATTACAACAAAACTGAAGTTACGCATGGGAATGAGCTGTATACACACACTCAAAGGACACTTTCTACATGACCGCAATGTTACAAAAACCCTAAATGAATCAACAACAACAACAACAACCACCACTGTTAATCTGAAAAATTAATGCCTTATTATTCAGAAGAGTATGATGCGATTAATGCTATTATTTCACCAAATGTCACCACCTTTTTTGTTTCATTTGAGGGACTTGGACAAGGTGGTCATTTATCCACATGTACTTTGGTGTGTGCAGATGTTATCTGATGACCTCCCCCAGGGTCTCACATCTAGTGGGACGTGGGTTGGCGACCACGGAACCGCAGCTGAGTCCGGCATTGCTTCCTCTAACTTGTGCCGGGCTCCTCACCGTATTCTTTCCTGTCGCCCTCCCTTGGTCAACTCTTGTTCTTTCCTGACACCGACGGTATTAGGGTATTCGAGGCCAAGGAAGTCTTTCACTTTCCCGCCTTAATTGGCCCTTGTCTCACCTTTCCTGATCTCTCATTCTTCGAGGGGTCAGACCTCTTGTTTTCTTTTCATTGTATCTCCTGCCTTCTGCTCAAGGCCCTCAAGGAGGCAGGGTGAGTGTAGCCCCACCACTCATGGTGCACTCTGGATTGTGATACACCCTCAAGGACTCACGTCTGCTGAGTTCGGGATTCGCGACCCCGAGGGCTTCCTGAGCTGGGTCCGGTCTTTCCCCTTCTTCCATCGCCTTTGGGGAGGTCCCTCTCTTCTTTACCTTTCCTATCTGCCTTTCTTGGCTCTTTGTTCTTCCAAGTCCCTTAATTCTCATTCTTCGAGGGTTGAGGGCAATTCCTTTCCTCTTGTCTTTTGTTTCCCTTATTCTTATTTTTGTCTTCCATTTCCCCTTCTAGTATGTAAGTATGTAGTTAGTTTTAGGAATAGATTTATTTAATTTACACTAGCGGACGCGTGCAAGAAATCTCTCATGTTCAGAAGCCACACTTTCCCCAATAGGTTTATAATATGAGACTTAAGGAGAAAGGATGTTAAGTTTTTATTTGAACCAAATGATTATAGAACACTATTTTCATTTCAGGCGTCCCTACGGCAAAAATGCGAACTGAACGGCAATTATGTCACCTATTTTCCTACACCAACAGTATTTGCAAATCCCACACTTCTTACAAAAATTGATATTCATGAAATTAGAATGCAATTCGTTACTGCTAAAGTCATTTGTGTACTGAGTCCATTGATTGACTGCTTGGACGTAGCACTCACCGGTTATTCGATATTTATGAAATTATACGATTTGAGTACTCATTCCTTTTAAATTACTGTTTCTGAAAACCATGCAAAATGATAAAGGAAAGACCTCAGAATGTTAAAATGACATAAAACAGGCGTCACAGCGGCCAAAATGTAAAGTGGGCAGCAATTATGGAGCGTATCTTCCTGCAGCAAGAGTATCTGCAAGTCCCACATTTCGTACAGTTTTCTTTTTAGAAATGGTATATATTTATGAAATTAGAGTGCAATGCGTCATTGGTAATGCATATTCTCTTTCATTTGAATGCTCGTTTTTCACGATCGGTCCCTTGTGAGCGCCGCAGGAGGGATCTATACTACTGAAATAATATATATGATTTTCACTACCACCCAAACCATCAGGGGCCGATATCCCAGATGTTAGGCCCTTAAAAAAAATTATCATTATCATCGTCATCATCATCATCACCATATGTCTGATGACCTGTTTAATTGTGTAGTAGTGTGTTAGACAGATGTGGAATAGAAAGGAAGCAGCGGTGAGGTTAAGTTAGGAGCATCCCGGCATTTGCCTGGAGTAGATGTTAGAAACCACGGAAACCCACCTCCTGGATGACTGAGGTGGGAATCAAACCCCCATCTTCCCAGCTTTGCCTCATGAGGCTGAGTGGATCCCGTAATAGCCCTCAGATCTAAATTAAATTTCTTGGCAGTGCGAGGAATCAAACTCTGACCTCCAGGGTCAACACCTTGACGATAGTAGCTTGAATTCTTAGTTCTCAGCCCTAAATTTCACGTTCGTTGCTGGTCTCTGCCAGTTCTG
The DNA here is from genome assembly GCA_946902985.2 of Meconema thalassinum. Lineage (NCBI taxonomy): Eukaryota > Metazoa > Arthropoda > Insecta > Orthoptera > Tettigoniidae > Meconema > Meconema thalassinum. Next base: position 352,441,739 of record OX336388.2, read on the forward strand.
GTCTCAGGGCTGAAACTGAGTACACTCAACCTCATGAAGCAGACCTTGGGAACAGGTCCGTTCGACTGCCACCTCTAATATAGTCATTACAATGACACACGTTATCAGGTGGATTTCACTCACATCCGTATACACACAAATGACCACAAACGATTACGATTACTGCCCAACGGGTCATATAAATGCTTCCCTCGTGATCTAAGACATATTTAATTTAATTTTAGTGAGGAGATCATAATCGCTCGAACTTACATCAGGTGAATACGGTGGATATTTTTCCCCAGGGCCGCTCATTATCCTTCACGACAGTACACGGTTTTACACTGCTAAAGCCGCGATGGATCTCCTGTGTGATTGGCGAAGAGAGGTACTGGAACTCCACCGTATTCATCTGATATAGAAAGCATAGATCATCCCTTGATCTGTTTTTAATTTGCCTCGTCCAAATATACACAGCAGTAAAGTGAACATCCTTTAATAGACCCGATTATTTTAGCCTGTGACTTTTACAGTGCAGTATCTTCACCCCGTTAGCTATTAAAAATATCATAAAATGCGCGTTTAATTATCCGGGATACTGAAACGATTGTTTAATCTGTGTACAATCCTTTTCTTTTATTAAGACCTTGCTCTCGTGGACTAGTCTGTGTATGCGAAGGAGATAATAGAAAATTTTAGGGTAACATTTTGTTGAGATCGTGCAGGGGAAATTTTATGAAAACCATTCCAAACATCTGTTGCCAAGCAAGCGGGAGATAATATTGGTTTCTGCCGCTAGAGCGCACGGCGCATTCACAAGCAGTTCATGACGTTCAGGTAAATGTTTCTCTCCACTCTTCTGAGGTAAGCTACAAGCACACTTGGCGAAGGTGATCTAAAATATTAATTAAATTTAACGGTAATGGCTGAATATATTAACTGTTCAAAGTTACTAGTTATACTTTTAAGTAGTTCACTGTCAAGCGTAAACAACACTGATTTAAAAAAAAAACTCAATTCATTATAATAAATAACATTCTTGAGGAAGATCTTAGGACGCGAAAATAGAAATGATGGTACATGGCGGAAGAGGCGAAACAAAGATCCTTACGGACAAGCAGAAAAAAATCACAGATACCATTCGGAAGAGAAGATTGAAGTTCTATGGACACCTTACGAGAATGAGCGATAGTCGATTAACGAAGAAGATCTTTAATTACATCACCAAGATAAAAGCGACTACAAAATGGGTAGATGAAATAAGAAAGGATATGGAGGAAGTTGGGGTCAATCCAAATGAGATCTGGAATAGAGAGGTGTTTCGAGGTAGGATTGATGCATTCAAAGGGTTCCAGGAAAAGCAAAGGAGAAGAGCCAAGAACATCTGGTCGGAAGAAAGGAAGAGAATCCACAGTGAAAGGATGAAGAGTTTCTGGGAGCAGAAAAAAGGACTAATCAGCAAGTCAATTGTTTCCCGTGGTCCAAAGTAGGCCAAAATCGAACAAAGAAAGAAGAAATAGCATTCTGTATATACATCAATATTTTTTATTTAAGACTAAAGGGTATCCCGCAGAAGCTCACAAGTAGTGATTCTCCGGTTGAATACCATTCGAGCTCCCCTCATTCATGTTACAAGTTGAAATCTCTTGATCAACAATATTGTTCTCCGATCCCGTGAGATAGACAATCTGCCCGACGCCAAATCGGAAGTTGTTCGCATCGATCCACTGAGTGTCAGTAAAATTACAAAAATAATTAAGGAAAATAAATTATGCGTTTAAAAATACAATAAGGGCATATTGGAAGTTGTAAAATATTTTAGTTATATAATATGTGCATTCTTTTACATTTTTAATGACTTAATAGTACATTACAACGAGCCTATAATGGCAATAATTAAGACACGAGTATGTTTATAAAACGAGCGTAAGCGAGTTTTATAATTTCCATACGAGTGTCTTAATTACCATTATAGGCGAATTGCATACGGCCGTTTATGTTCGACGGTAATTATAATTATTTTATGTTCGAACATAATTATTCATAAATATCTGTCGAGATTTCACCAGTTTTATGTACTGAACAGAGCGCATGGGACGCACAGAATGCCTTGTATTTGGCCATGGCCTCCTCGAATACCGCACTATGACACTCGCCACGTAGTGAAATTTAATATAGCGGGCAATGGAATTGAGCGCAAGTGCGATGCTATTCTCACCTAATTGGTCACACAACTGTTTCTTGAGCTCTGATTGGTGGGAGAAATTGTATCATAATGAAAACTTGTACTATAATGAGCCTCAATATAGTACAGTTTTCTGACCTATAATATTTACATTTCGCCAGGGTCGAACATAAAAATATATTTTGATATCACATTTTAAGTCAAAAATAGTTAGATTATATTCATTATTGAATATGGGACCAAACAATAACTAACACATTTTTATGTTTTAGAACATTACACATGCTCACAAACAACTATTATAATGAATCACAATATCAGAGAGTATCCACATACACCAAAGTATACGAGTCTGCGAGACCACGATGTCGCAAAGCCCCTACTTCATTTCATTTTCTTCATTACCAATAGGGTCAGATGAGCTAGTAGATGTTTCGCCCCTCAAAATATAAAATAGTAACCGTCATCAACAGCCTGAAATATTTTTTTTTAAAACAGAGAAACAATTTTAAAAGCACACACTTTCATTAATTAAAGGAATATCATTACGCTTAAAAGATATATCTTTATTTATTTCTGTTGAGTTAGACTTAAAAATGTGACCACACTGGGGATTTAAACCTGAATGTCCTGCTGCCGTGGAGGATATTTCACGTTTATATTTTGGCTCACAGGTAGCTCTGGTGTATCAACAAGTTAGTAGTTCCTTGACGAACTAAAGAGCCTACTTTCCTTAAAATTACAGATACCATATATCAACTGTTGGCAGACCTGGAGACTCTAAATATATTCTTACTTCCATCTCTTAAAATACACAATGCACATGCAAAATTTGGTGAGGTCCAATAGATAGCATGCACGATACATGTATTTAAATATTGAATGTGTCATCATGCTTAATACCAGGTTGGCGACACTGCCATAAATGAGATGCTCAAACTTAAAAATAAATATTATGACCTATATATGTGCCAATTTTTAAGGAACTTCATTTATTAGTACGGAAGTTACATGTGATTAAATATTAAACCTGTCAGCACGCGTAGAATCATGTTGGCAACTCTGTCGTATATCTGTTACTGAAAATAAACCTACATTTGCGTCCTATGTATCCACAGTTTAGAACTGTTGGCCTGTATTCTTTCTGATATAATGAGATTAGGATATAAATATATAGAGTGATTTTTTCAACAATTGGCAGCCCTGGTGATACTAACAAAAATGCTCCGGTGGGTAAATCACATACCTTATTTAGTTGAAATCTAATAGATAGTATGGAAGTTCCGTGCATTTCAAGATTGGTCCTATCAGCAGGTATATAATCATGTTGGCAACACTCTCATATATGGGCTCCTGTAAATAGGTCTGATGTAATATTATCTATATGTATGTCAATTTTGGAACAATTCCCATGCATATCTTCCGAGATATCCAAGATTTGCCTCAATTTTCAATTGTGATTTTTCAGCAGTTGGTATTACTGGCGTCATTTTCAAATCTGGCCGTGGGATATTCAGGCATAGGTCTTTGCTCATACCAAATTTGGTTTCGATAGCTGCAGCTGTTCAGGAGTTGATAGAGAGGGGGACACACACAGACAGACAGACAGACAGACAGACAATTGCCCGGATCGATCGCATAAGTCTACCTTTTCCTCGTTTTTACAAAATGTGAAAAGTAGGCTAAATAATTCCATGTCAGGTTTAGGCAGTGGTGCACAAGTGGCTGTGTGTGTCTCGTTTCGGCGATCAAGGAAATCATTGCGTCATTCCAGCGCCCCTCCATCTAAGAATTGATAGTGTGCCGTGGTTGGAGCGTGACCCCATGGCTGCAAGTGCTTAAACTCACCAGACTGAAGAACAGGACATTAGGGTTCTAATCCCTACTGTGGTATTATTTTCAGGTTAACTCAACAAATAACATAGCCGCTGAATGTGCAGCTATGCCTTAGAGCAGAGGTATCCATACAGCGTGCCGGCGTGTAGTGATGGGCATAATTCTCGTTCGAGATACTCGACACTGACATCAGTACTCTCGATGCAGCTCGAGACATGCTCGAATCGTACTTCAGCGGTGGAACTATGTGTGTAATGCCGTAGCCATGAGCGAACCTGCAAGCTTGGGGTTGGTAGACCGACACGATAACCACTCACCCACCCACCGTGGCAAGATCGGGTGAGTTAGCCGTGGTCGTTACGGCATGACTGCTGGCAGTCGCTCACATCCGGGAGGCAACTTTGAAGATGGTCTTCTGTGGTTTCCCATCTTCCTTCCAGGCAAATGCCGGGGTTGGTCCCTAACTATAGGCCACAGCCGCTACCTTCCAACTCCTCGTCCTTACATTCCCACTTTCCTCCCCAACGGTACTCGTAGCTCTCCCATTGGGTGTCCGTCTAGAAGCAGCTACAAAACAGGCGAGCCGAACATGTCCTCGGACACTCCCGGCACTAAAAGCCATACGCTAAAATAAAAAAAACCGTGGCAAGCATCGTGATCGGCAGGCAAACAGACTACAGCCGAGGAACAGCACACCGCAAGCGCCTGACGTCACGATACGACATCGAGATTGCATTACAAGGCACGGACTGCATCGGTTGCTCAGACTGGATCGAGAGTTCTGCATCACGCTTCCCATCACTACCGGCGTGTTTCTGGCGTGGATGGCCTTGCAACGATGGTCGGAGAAGACTGTCTGTCTCTCTCGCTCGCTTTCCCGTCTCACTCCCTCCCGTACTGCCTTCGCTGTTTTGTGGTTAATCGGTCGAACGTCAAACGATACTCTGTATTATTGTAAACATGAAATCAAATTGAAACAAAATGAAAACAAGGAAAAACAAACAAACAAACAAACAAACAAACAAACAAACAAACAAACAAACAAAGAAACAGAAACAATGTGACCGAAATTGCAATGCCTTAAATGAGTCCCATGCTTCCTTATGAGTATTTCTGACTATTCTATTGCTAAGCACGCGGAGAAGCGCGCGAAATACAATGTAGATGTGTTGGACAACCGACGTATTGGACGTACACTTTGTTTACATTATATTTGGTGCGCTATTGATCCCAACTTAACTCGGTCAGACGGCGGCAGTTAGAGCAGACATCACAGCAATGAGAGGCAGGAGGCAGGCTCCTGGCGTGCGGTGCAGCTAAGTTAGCTAGCCAAGCGTGTAAAGGCTGGACACCTCTCCCCTAGAGTGTATTTGTGTTGAAAGTAACCATTCAATTTAAAGATGGTCATAATGTACTTTTAATGAATAGACTAATCTACTCTTAATCATGAAAATATTAAATAGTTTTAATGGTTAATCTCAAACCGACAGTAGTGGCTACGCTGGCTAAACCGCAGCATTAGGTCGTGGGGCCAAGCTCTCTGCTGACTCGGTAGACGCGTGGGTTCGAGCCCCACCGTCGGCCGTCCTTGAAATGGTTTTCCGTGGTTTCCCATTTTCAACACAAGGCAAATGCTGGGACGGTACCTTCTGACAGGCCACGGCCGCTTCCTTCCACTTCCTTGCCCAGTTTCATTCACCATCATTCATTTCATCTCTCATTAACTCCTCTCATGAGGTTGGCGTCAGGAAGGGCATCCGGCCGTGAAAACCATCGCCACTAAGACTTCCATCGCATCTCATCCCCGACCCCGTTGGAAAACGGGAATAATAAGGGGTAGACATACAATGGTTAATCTCAAGATCAGTATGAGATTAGGAGCTCAGTCCACTCAAGTCACGGGTGTATAGGGGCTTCGGTGGCGTATTTGGTAGCCTGCTGTGCCCAAGATAGCGGGATCTAACCCGGCCGAAGTCGTCGGATTTTAACATTTTAAATGATATAGTCGATGACTTCGTCGTTACGTTACGGCAACGTCACGAAATGTACCGAGATTGCACTGAGGTGTGTGACGTCTTAGTACGATGTAGCAGCAGAGTACCAAGAAGGCAGTGCGAGAACAGAGTTTCAAGAAGGCAGTGCGAGAACAATCAAGTAGGCAGTGAAGAAACAAAATAGAATCTTGAAACTCTGTTCTCACACTGCCTTCTTGGTACTCGGCTAGTAGCATTTAAAATTATATAAAGTGCAGTCTTTCAGACTGACTGTCTCTTCTTTTAAGAGCGTTAAAATCCTTCAGTATACCTTACTTCGCAGGGGAAGTAAAGCCGGCGGTCCCATGTCATAGATTTATGGCATGTAAAAGATCCTTCCACAGACTAAACTTGTGTGAAGCTAAAATTGTTAGGTTGGATTTCGTCGGAACGCTCTATCAAAGTTCCAACGTTCACCACTAGGTATCATTGATATCTGGTAGCGAAAGTTGGAACTACTTGAAATTGAACGGAACTTGTAGCTCACCCTAAAGGTGTCCGCTGGAAGCAGCTACAGACTCAGGCGAGCCGAACACGTCCTCGGACACTCCCGGCACTAAAATCCATACGATAGATAGACGGGAGTATAATCGCTAGAAAAAAACGAGGCCATATTTTGTTCCGGAATTAGAAAGGAAAAGCTCCATTGTGCTGTGTTAGTAATGTAAACCAAGTTATGCAAATACTCAGCTCTGGCGTACGCAAAACAGAAAAATGTAATTAAACAATTTCTGTTTCCCTGCCCCAGTGCATCTGAAAAAATAAACAAGTTAAATTTCTGTATTTCCGTTTAAGATAATACGGGAGGAAATGACATTACTTTGGCTTCTCATTACGTTTCCAATGTTTCGCCCTGGTTTGCCTTTGGGCTAGTTAATTAGGGTGGTATACCTCACCAACTGTACTACAGTATAATTATATCGAGACGTCCAAGCAATTGCTTACAGTTTAAGTTAATAATATCAATTGTTGAATAAATATTCTATATTTCTTTTGAAACATAATATTCTCTATTCCGTGCTTTTTCCAGTTTAGTTCTCTTGTGTAGTTGGTAGTTGGTTTGATACCCTGTAAACCCAGGTTTGATTCCCGGCTCTGCCAATAAATCTAGTCTGACCTGAGGGCTAAAACAGGATACACTCAGCCTGTGTAGTTGGTAGTTGGTTTGATACCCTGTAGAACCCAGGTTTGATTCCCGGCTCTGCCAAGAAATCTAGTCTAGCCTGAGGGCTAAAACAGGATACACTCAGCCTCTTGAGTTTGGTTGGTACCTCAGTTTATAGACGTCGACGACGTGGGCATGTAGCCCCGTTTACTTTGGGTGTGTGTAGTATCTGTCTGATAACCATCCGGTGTTAATTGTGATGGCTGTATTAGTGTGTGTTATCTGTGATTCAGGTTAGGACTGCAGACGATCAATTTCAAGTAGTTCCTACTTTTGCTACCAAATGTTAACGTCAGCGACACCTAGCTGTGAACTTGACTACTAGATGCCACCACAACCGTCACCTGATGGTGGACGTTGGAACTTAATAGAACGCTAATCAAATCTCACTTACAAATTATGCTTAACATAATTGTAGTTAGTGTAAGGTTCATTTACATAAATCTATGACATGGGCCCACCGGCCTTACTTCCCCTCCGTAGGAAGGCATACTGAGGGATTTTTAACGCTCTTAAAATATCCGACGACTTCGGCCGGGTTTGAACCCGCTATCTTGAGCATAGAAGCTCAGCATGCTACCAACTACGCCATCGAAGTTTAAAAGCCATCCTTAAATTGACTTTCAGAGGTTTCTCAATACTGATGTTGTCGGTGCCGTTGTCGTTGTCGTCGGTGGTGTTTATTCCTTTAAGGTCTTTGCGACATCGTGGTTATATCCAGTAGCTTGGTTGTCTCTCATTGTGATGGCTGTTATAGTGGTTGTGTTTACAGTTGAAGCTAGGAATGGGAAGGAGGCGGCCGTGTTTAAAACATTAGGAACCGTCTTGGCATTTGCATGGAGTAGAAGTTGGGAAACCACAGAAAACTACTTGTGGGACATTTCAGGTGGGATTCTAAGCTATTCCTGAGGTTGTGTGACCCTCACAAGAGCGTAGCCGTATGCTTTAGGTCACAATTCTGGATTTAAAAAGAAGTTGGGACTATCGAAACCCTTCGTTGAAAGTGGCCGTCCTGAGTGTAGTTTATTCCTGAAATAGGCCTATGCCGGGTTAGTACAGTATATTTACATTCCTTGAGTCCACATCCCAATCTTCAAACCTAATAATTACTGTCACACAAATACTACAGTCACCACACAGGTGCAGGTTATCAGCCAAATTCTTCACATCCAAGCACATGCGTGTGATGACTAAGATGTCCCAAGCCTCTAAAATAAATTAACTATTATTTTAATAGCAAATAGAAATATAGAGCAGAGCTGTGGAAAGTAGGCTCATGTTCCAATAAAAAGTAAAGAAACATTCCCGACTCCTTTCCACAGATAAATGTGCCTCCTGATCGAAGCAAACTGCAGTAATCCTTGCTGTGGGAGAAGAGAAATAAGCCAATTAAAGTAGCAATCAGCTCGTCCGTGTGTGTGAATACGTGGGTCAGTTGTGCAGTAATTAGAACAGCTAATTGACCGGCTTCCGTTAGACCAATTAGAAGAAGGTACTTACGGACCCAAAGGAGTTTTGTCTGTGGTTATTGGCTGCAATTCCAATCTCCTGAACTCTTCGTATTCCATCAGGTTTCTTGAATGGGACAGTTCTGCTGATATACAGAGGTGTGCAAATTATTAGTCTTGACTCTAGACTTCTGAAATTCCAATTATACTTTTCACGGCTTAATGCACTAAATATGTTTGCAAGGCGGTGAATTAACTTCAAATGTCTGAATTATATTTTGTTTTAAGAAACTCAAAGTAAAATGATATTTTAGAATTTTCACTAACACCGGAGTGAAAATTTCATTTTTATTATTATTACTATTATTATTATTATATTTGCAAATGGGGGTAATTCGCCGGTGGCAAATTGTACAAATACAGAAAATTACCGACAATAACATCAAACACTATATACTGAACCCTTTACCCTATGTTGGATAAATGATTCTACTTTTTATTTCTTCAATTAATAAATATTTCAACCAGCATCATGAAAGGAGCCAGACAGTGATGAGGAAATTTCAAGCATTTGTTGGAGACAGTAGGGATATACCTGCGACAGTTTAACAAAAGGCTAAATACTTGAGCTATGAAAAGAAATAGCATAGCGATGTATCACGAGGGCAGGTGTGGCTACCTCAATTTTAGAAGCGACGCGCGGTGAGACATGGTTCTGGTATGTTCATTGTGATATTCGCGCCTAGAAGAAATATGATGCAGTAACGTGAATGGCTGATGAAGAAAATAGACACTCCCAAGACGCCAAGATCTACTAGAAACCGCCAAATTACAAAAAATGGAGAACCAATGAGAAGAGTATGCCTACTTGCGCGCCAACTCCGGCTGGGGTACGCGGCGGCTAGCATTCACGCGGGAAATCGCCTAGACAAAATCTCTACGATCGATTCTAGGATTAATGAGCATATTCTTGACCTGTGCAATATTACGAGTTCAGTGTTATCTATTTCATTCCTGTATCACAATTATTTCGAGAAATTTTACCCAAGGGCCAGTTCATTTATAAGTGTGTCGAAGAGCCAAGACATTGACTTTTATTTCTGTGTGTCGAGGACACAAGAACTATTATTATTCTGTGCGTCTACGGACGTAGACTTTTATTCTGTGTGTCGAGGACACAAGAGCAATTATTATTATTCTGTTCGTCTACGGACGTAGACTTTTATTCTGTGTGTCGAGGACACAAGATATTCATTGTAAAGTGTTAAATTCAGTGATAGATAGTCATAGTACTATAATTATAGGGACAGTATCGTCGATAATTCGCCAACGAACAGTGACAGGGAATTTAGTACCTGAACAAGCGAATTTAGTAGTCAGACATAAAGTGTATAATAACCTAATTTTTGTATCAGCGCAAGGATGACATCGATGAATGCAGAGGAAGTTTGGAATTCTCAACACTCCGTCCAGATGGCTGATATGAGATAAAGAACCATCCAGTTGGGGAATGGCGTCTGATGTTCTTTGACGGGTGACTACAAAAAGAGATGAGTACAAAATAATATTTTATTATTTATTAAATTAACTTATGGTTTATGGGACATATTTTTTGTAAATACTTTGCTTGTGTGATTAATGTAGTATATTTAGTTTTGATCTGACACATTTTTGTTTGGAAGCAGCTCGCACAATTGTAGTTTTTGGAAGGTTCTTTTCTTTGTGTTGTGTTAACTAACGTATCTATGTGAACGGCCGTGTTCGCCTATGTTACGAAGTGCGGTTAAAAACGTCTCTCGGAGATATGTCGTGTTTCAGAAGTAGGACTGAATTAATATAATTATATAGTAGATTGGAGGGTAATTAAAATTTTGTTGAGATTTATTATTGATCAGATTCAGTGTGATGATTGCCTTTGGGAGCAATGTAATTTGTGACGAAGAGTATTCAGCTCTATCGTAAGTTTTAAATATTGTGTTAAATGTTTGCGAGCTCTAATTCAGCAGACCCGTGTGAAAGGCGGTATGTCAGTCCCAGATGTGTGTATTGTGAGTATATTTTTGTGGTATTACAAGCGGGAATTTCAGCAGAGACTGATTTCTGTCAGCTTGGTACCAGATTCATATTGTATCCTTGCGAGGACAATTATGGATATGTGATTATTGTCTGACCATATGTTGAGTTGGAGGAGATGTTAGTTGCTGTTGATTCCTTGAGATAACAGTCCAGCTGGTCGGCTATTTATATACACTGGAAGGGGGACATGACTGGTAATGTGGAAAGGGTGAGTTGTGGTCACAAGGGCTGGCTGAGTTTCGCAAGCTCATCATTAGTGGAGTGCACGTCCGGCTCCCAATTTACTTGAAAAAAAATATAAATGTGAGAAACTGATCAATGGTAAAATTGTTTAAATAAATGGGAGTTGCCTACGAAACACGATAATCTTCGAAGCGTTTCTTTAACATGCAGTTTTGTTAATATAAAGTAATCTTAACCACTCAGGTTGTTTGTTGTTGTTGGTTTATTCTATGTTTATTTTTCCATGTCAGTGACCCGCGAGTCACGTGCGGCGCTGTTTTTCCTTGTTGTTGAGTATCTGGCCAAGGTGGCAGCTCATTTGGTTAAGTGTGTCACCACAATAATAAGGGTCTCAGAGAGATACCTGTAAATAGTAGAGTTGTAATATGTGTGTCAGAGTTAGATTTAAGGATTTTTTAATTAATGTTATGCCCATATCCATAAACGTTAATTTACGAGATGATTGTTCGTGAGCACTGTGGCTGTTAACCCGTTGTGAATGAATGATCATCCAAGTACTCATTTCTCGTAGAGAGTCACCACGCGAACATAAATTCATATGCAAGGTTGTGGAACTTGGATCCACATTTTATTAGAAAAGGGGAGATCCATCTGACTCCTCAAAGTGATAAATATTCCTGTCAGGGGAAATTCAGGGAGGATTTTGTTATTATTGTTTGTTTTATTCTTTTATGCACAAATTAGTTATTAAATCTTGTTATTATCTTAAGTTTTGTCTCCTTTCTTTCTTAATTATAGTTTTCATCCTATAACCCTTGCCTCAGAAAAGCACGTTGTTTGGCGGACGTAAACACCACACTATGAACTGAACGCGACCCCTTGATCTAAGATTCTTGCATAAAACACTGCTATTCTGAAGGGTTCATAGGTGAAAACTGGCGGCCAACGGTGGGGCTATTCACTGTGGTGTAACGGGGAGATTAAACATGTCAATAGTGGCGTATTTGAGTAAAACTGGCATGCCGCAAGTGCAGGCAGATATGACAGTATTTAATCACCGGGAAGTGATATTTTATTAAAAGTAGTTGAGGCGAAGTGGATACCGCCAAATGTGTGAAAGATAAATTAAAATCAGGAGTTTGCAAAGTAAAATACGGTTCACGTTGTTGTCTTTTAAATTAAAGTAAAATTAAGATGTGATACCGGGCGCCCAATGATAAAATTAAAACTAGATTTGTTTAGAAAGTCAAACTCACGGAAATATTAGGAGGCTGTAGCCTAAAATGACAATTAATACTTTGTTAATTAGTCAGTGTTAATATCAGATCAGGATAACTGTTTAATGACTAAATATGTGCTTGGGTTTAAAGTTAAATTGAGTAAAACTAGAACTACTCAGAGATGCAATCAACTAATGGGATTAAAGGTAAAAATAAATGAACTGAGTAGGATAAAGAAATTAAATGTGCATTGGATTTATGTGCGTGTCAAAGGGCATTGGCGTATGCCATTTCCCATATGTCTCATATAAATTGTAAAACATGGCAACGGTGGCGCAGATCCAGGAGATCATTGAAAGTGCAGCGAGGAGAACGCAGGAATTGTTTGATATTAAATTAGCGGAACAAAGTGAATCGTTGAACACGAAGTTATCTGAACAAATAAATACTAAACTAGCAGAACAGAGTCAATCTATAAAAAGTCCTCTCGGCACGCCGGAAGGCGGAGGTAGATTTCACCGGACAAACTTGGGGATAGGCGAAAATAGGCAGAATATGCAGATTTTCGTAGAAGGATCAGACCTCATTTAATGCGAGAAGGTATTTTATAATTGGAGCTTAATTAACTTTTTTTTTCGTCATTTTATGCTTATTTTAAACATTTTATTGTCTTATGGGAACGGTAACCTTCTTGTCATTTGGGGTCCATTTTTATACTTGTGGTCACACTGTCCTTATGCTAGGTTTCGACACTGATGTGCAACTATGTAACGGTCTGTTACTTCTTCACGCAAAATTATATCTACCGCAGAGATTTTGGTTGGTTCCTCAGTTTAGGGGCTGCGACAACGCGGTCATGTAACCCCGTGTACTTTGGGATGGCTGTATTAGTCTGTAATTCAGGTAAGGACTGCAGACGGTCAATTTCAAGCAGTAGTTACTAATGTTGCTACCAGGTACTACCGTCAACGACACCTAGCTGTGAACTTGGCTACTAGATGCCACCGCAACCAGCAACTCGCAACGAACGTTGGAACTTCCCCTCCAAAGGAAAGCATACTGAGGGATTTTTGGCGCTCTTAGAAAATCCGACGACTTCGGCCGGCTTTGAACTCGCGACCTTGGGCATAAACATTCAGCATGCTACCAGTTACGTCACCGAAGCCGCTTCACACTTAGATGGAAATCTGAATCTGATCTCGTGCAAGTGCGTTATCTTGGCAACGTCTGATGGCTCATCCCTCATCAATTTAGTAGTGTTGCCATGGCAACCACTGATAGGTCTTGGCATTTTCTTATAATTCCGAAATTATTTTTCTCATCCCTTGGCATAATGGTGGGTTATATCAAAAATTCTTTCAGACAAAAGTTTTAGGTAATTATTATGGGAATATTGTCCATTTTGTACGGTTTTGATATTGTGCCTATTAAGAGAGATATGATTAATGTTTCCCGAAAAACCCACTTTTTCCCACCCCTTTGGTCAATGGTTGGTGCTATAAAAAAAACTCTTCAAACATACATTTTTGGGCTTTATCCGACACATAGTATGAATGTTGAACGGATTCGATATTTCACATATTAAGAGAGTTATAGCAATATTTCACTTTTTCGAAAAAAAAGCCCCCCATTTTCACCCCCCAACGACCGATTTAGACCAGTAACGAACTCGACCGAGATTTTATAGGTATACGTATTCGGTAAAAAATTCAAAGTGATTGGTACAAAATTACGGCAGTTATCGTGTCCACAATAAACTGATATACATATACATACATAAATTATATATAACTTTTGAACTGACGGTGGTTTTGGGGCCTGGGGATGTGAAACGCGAAGATATGTCGAAATTTTCCGGAAGTCGAAACATGGTACCCATTGCAATAGTTAGCTTTCTAACGAAATCTACCTCTGGTTGGTTCCTCAGTTTAGGGGCTGCGACAACGCGGTCATCTAACCCCGTGTACTTTGGGTGAGTGTAGAATCTGTCTGATACACGGTGTGAATTGTAATGGCTGTATTAGTCTTAATTCATGTAAGTACTGCAGACGGTCAATTTCAAGCAGTAGTTCCTAATGTTGCTACCAGGTACAACCGTCAACGACACCTAGCTGTGAACTTGGCTACTAGATGCCACCCCAACCATCAACTCGCAACGAACGTTGGAACTTCCCCTCCAAAGGAAAGCATACTGAGGGATTCTAGTGCTCTTAGAAAATCCGACGACTTCGGCCGGCTTTGAAACCGCGACATTGGGCATAGACATTCAGCATGCTACCAGTTACGTCACCGAAGCCGCTTCCCACTTTATCAGGCGGCTTTGGTGGCGTAGTCGGTAACATGCTGAGCTTCTATGCCCAAGATACCGGGTTCAAACCCGGCCGAAGCCGTCGGATTTTTTAAGAGCGTTAATTATCCCTCAGTATGCCTTCCTTCGGAGGGGAAATAAAGCCGGCGGTCCCATGACATAGATTTATGGCATGTTAAAGATCCTTCCACTAATTGCACCTGTGTGAAGCTAAATTGGATAGGTTAAGAATGTATACAACGCTCTTAGGTTTCTATGTTCGTTGCCAAGAGCCGACTGCGGCGGCGTCTAGTAGCTCAGTTCTGAACTTGGCCTCGTAGTCGTTGACAGTGGCGCTTGGCGGCAAAAGTAGGAACTATCTGAAAAATTGTTAGTTGCAGTACTTAAATTAACAAACAGATAACACACACTAATACAGTCATCACAATTAACACCGGTTATCAGACAGATTCTACACACACCCAAAGTACACGGGGCTACATGACCGCGTTGTCGCAGCCCCTAAACTTAAGAACCAACCAACCAACCACTTAATCAGATGGAAATACTGAATCTGATCTCGTGCAAGTGCGTTGTCATGGCAACGTCTGATGGTCCATGCCTCATCAATTTAGTAGTGTTGCCATGGCAACCACTGATAGCTCTTGGCATTTTCTTATAATTCCGAAATCATTTTTCTCGTCCCTTGGCGTAATGGTGGGTTATATCAAAAATTCTTTCAGACAAAAGTTTTAGGTAATTATTAGGGGAATATTGTCCATTTTGTACGGTTTTGATATTGTGCCTATTAAGAGAGATATGATTAATGTTTCCCGAAAAACCCACTTTTTTCCACCCCTTTGGTCAATGGTTGGTGCTATCAAAAATCTTATTTGACATAAATTTTTGGCACTTATCCGACACATATTATGAACTTTGAATGGATTCGATATTGCACGTATTAAGAGAGTTATAGCGAAATTTCACTTTTTCGAAAAAAGCCCCCCATTTTCACCCCCTTCAACCGATTTCGCCCAGTAACGAACTCGACCGAGATTTTATAGGTATACATCTTCGGTAAAAAATTCGAAGTAATTGGTGCAAAATTACGGCAGTTATCGTGTCCACAAGAAACTGATATACATATATATATATACATATATATATACATAAATTATATATAAACTTTTGAACTGACGGTGGTTTTGGGGTCTGGGGGATGTGAAACGCGAAGATATGTCGAAATTTTCCGGAAGTCGAAACATGGGACCCATTGCAATAGTTAGCTTTCTAATGAAATCTACCTAACACTAGTATGTTAGAGCAAAGTGAAGCGTTGAATACAAAATTATCTGAACAAATAAACACTAGTCTGTCAGAACAAAGTGAATCGCTAAATACTAAACTGTTAGAGCAAAGTGAATCGCTAAATACGAAAATGTCAGAACAAAGTGAATCGCTAAATACTAAACTGTTAGAACAAAGTGAATCATTGCGGACACAGTTAAATAACAGTAGAATTGAGCAAAATGAATATCAGGCGGAACAAGCTAGGTTATTAAAGAGTGAAATTAATGACACTATAAATTCACAGTTAGAGGCGCAAAATAATAAAAACACGAACCAATTAGCTTCGTTAACCGCAGAGATGAAAGAGCACACAAACCAACAGATGATATTACTGGCCCGTGATGTAAGCAAAAATAATGAGAAACAATTAGAGCAGATTGAAAAAATGGAGAGTATTTTTGATAAAAAAACTTAGCATTCTCGATGAAACGGTGTTAGCTAAATTAGAGCAGATTGAAATAGCATGCACAATGAATACAAGCGAGGTCAAAATAGCTCAGGATAAGTTGGAAGGTCGATTTAAGGAGATGGAGGAAAGTGGCAGGGTCATTCAACAACAAATATCAGCAGTAGATGAGAACATATCCGGCATAATTAAAGATATGGACCGTCTCGAGATAAAATCAGCGGAACAGTGGAAAAGCCTAGAAACGGAACAAGAACAATTTAAGAGTACATTAGACGAAAGGCTAAGCCAGATAGAAAATAATCAGGATGAAAATAAGAGCCAGATTGAAGAAAAAATAAGCACGATTAAAGAACAGATCAGGAAAGATTGGAAGAAAATGAATATTGATTCTAGAGAGGAAAGATCCACCATTCTTAAAACAGTAGGCGAAAACCACACGCGTATTCAAGCTTTGGAGCAAGAAGTAAAAAATAAACTTAAAGAGCAGACAGACAGGATCATTAAAGCCGAACTCCGCTCATTAGAACTATCGTCTATATTTAAAACGGGAGCATTGAAAGACAAGCCGGATGACTCACATAGTTCCCAACCCAGCATAGCAGGAAGTCAGACTCAAGCAGAGAGCCCATTAACAACAAACACGGAAGGATTTCGCAAGAACGTAGATAGGAGTTCGACACCACAGGACGGTCATCAGCCCACACAACTTATTCAAGTAATTCGCTCAAATGACTACAAGCCGCAGAAATACACAGAAAATTCAGGGGTAACACATAAGGCCTTTATCAAAGAGATTGAAGACCATTTCAATGACACTGGGGTACCTGAAGCACGTAGGTTGAGAATGATGGAGAGATTTTTATCAGGAAATGTTCTCACCTGGTTTTTAAGTTTCAAATACACATTTGGAACCATGTCAGACTTTAATTTAGCGTTTCTGCGCAAATACTGGTCTCCCGCCATACAACAGAGTTTAAGAATGGAGCTTTACTCTAGAAAATACCAAACTACCCAGCAGACAAAATACTCAGATTTCTTTAACATGCAAATGCTAAAATTTCGCGACCTAGATTACCCATTAAACGAAGCAGATTTGGTGACGACAATAGCAAGGCAAATGCCAGTTAATGTACAGCAAGTGCTAGTCGCAGCAAACGTCAGTACGGCCCTACATGCAGAGCAGATATTACGGCAAATAGATGAGACCACATCTCGTAGTCATCTTAGAGAAGGAAGACAACTGGAATTAGTCAACACTACAGAGGTCGTAAAAACAAAACAGGGAAATACTAAAACGCAGGGTACTAATACAAGCACCTCCACACCTAGGCGAAACCAGGAAGAAGGGGAAAACAGACCATATCAGCGCAACGAAAATCACTACAACAATAGATACCAGGGTAAAACTAGATACCAACAGAGAGGATATCAACAATGGCGTGATAATCGAAGGAATGACATGCCTTATGGAAGATACGGTGATTACAATGCCAATCAACGATGGAAAGGAAGGAGAGATCAAAATCAAGGAGATCAACGTAACTATCGAGATGACTGGGATGATAGGCACGCTCAATCACAAAATTACTTAGAGGAGTTACACGCTAATCAAGGTGGAGAGCTAGGAAGATGGGAAAAGGCCATTGGGAACAGAAAGAACCCAGATACACATACTGAGGAAGCTGGAAGTCTACTGAGACAAGAGGAATATCAAGGACATGAGCGACAGAAGGATGATGGGAGTCGAAATGGAGCTAAAAAAAATGTTAATTTTGGATCAAGGAGACAGTCTCCAAACACAACAGTCGGAAGTTGAAGATGGATGGATAGTAGCGAACATACAAGATTGGATTGCTTTACCAGAAGACTGCCTGGAGGAGACGGTGAAACCACGGAACGATGAAATTAGGCAATTACCCATTATTTACGCAAGGATTGGTGGAATTAATATAAGATGTTTATTGGATACGGGGTCACAGATCAGTCTAGTATCGGAGGCCTTGGTTCGAGAGTTGGGACGGACTCAGAATATTCCTGTAATTCCGGTACCACAGCTCAAAGTGAGGGGTGTTATTCCTGAACGCACCGTTACTTGTAAACGTCAGGCATACTTAGAGCTGAACATATTGGAACACACTTTTGGGCAAACATTCATTATCATGGCAAAGATGAATTTCAATATAATTCTTGGTGCAAATTTCATTTGTGACTATCAAGCAGTGATAGATTTACACAAGAATACAGTCAGTTTTAGAGAATATGACCAGCTGAAAAACGTGGGATTGCATATGGATGAAATCACTACCGGAAGAGATGTAAATTCTTGGGCATTGGAAGCAATATCAGAAGAGACGGAAGAGGAGGTACGAAAGGCGGAAGATAACATCGTAGAAGGGGCTGTTGTGGAACTAGATGAGGAGATAGAATCCCAGGAGATATGGTCGTTATTAACAGAAGGAGATAACAGCGATGCACAATTTGAAGAGTTACTACAGGAGCGGCTCAATGACATTCAACTTGGGGGTGAACACAGAAAACAGTTGGAAGAGATTTTAAGGAAGCACAAAACAGTATTTGATACAGTACCTGGGAAAATTTTAAATTTCAAGTACTCTATGCAAGTCGAGGACTGGTCACCTTTCAAAAGCAGATTGTACCCAATTCCTGAAAAGTATCGTGGTCAAGTTAAAATCATTATAGATGAGATGTTAGAAGCTGGAGTGATAAGGAAGACACCTACACCGTATCTAAATGCGATTTTGGCAGTCACAAAACCAAATGGATCTATTAGACTTTGTTTAGATGCCAGAAACCTCAACATGAGACTCATTTTTCCTGAGTATGACAGAGCGCCAATTATCAGAGACGTATTAAAAGGCTTTAAAAACAAGAGCATTTATTCATCAGTCGATCTGACGAGCTCGTTCCACCATCTTGAATTGGATGAGAAGTCACAGCTTCTAACTGGCTTCTTATTCGATAACCAGACATATTGTTTCGTCAGAATGCCTTGTGGAGTCAAAACAGCGGGCTGTGCTTTAATCCGAGCACTGGACCGGAACCTAACCGAGGAAGTAAAGGAGATGACGGTGCGATACATCGACGACATTCTGTTGGCATCCGACAACATTGAAACTCACATGGAAAATTTGGATAAAGTATTGGGCAACTTGAATGCATCGAATTTCAAAGTAAACCTGAAGAAATCGCATTTCTTCAAGAGCGAGATCTTATATTTGGGTCACGTCATTGACAAGGAGGGAGTGAAGCCAAACCCAGCTAAGATTGAAGCGATAAAGAATTTCCCTACACCAACGAGAGTCAAGCACATTCGGGCTTTCTTAGGCGTAACGGGATTCTTTAAAGAAAACTGTCCAGGTTATACAGAGACTGTAGCTCCAATGCAAGAAATGCTCAAGAAAAATAACAAATGGTCATGGAACGCGGAATGTGAGAAGGCATTCCAAGCAACAAAACAGCTATTGGAAAACTGCATTAAATTAGGATATCCAGATTTCAAGCTCAAATTTATAATCCAAGCGGATGCTTCACTAATTGGGATAGGTGCTATGCTCTACCAAGAGGATCCAGCAAACCTGCAGCACAAAACATATTTGGCATTTGTCAGCCGAAAATTGCGTAAGCACGAGCGAAATTATACTGTAACCGAGCTAGAATTGTTGGCCATCCTTCATGCGCTCCAACAATGGAAACGAATAATATATGGTTACCCGATTGTTGTCAGAACTGACCACAAGGCACTAACATTCTTGTTTAAGACGTCAATGGCAAGCGAACGTGTGACACGTTGGTCTATATACATTCAGCAGTTCAGCATTGAAATTGAACATTGTCCAGGGAAGATGAACGTGATACCGGATGCACTCAGCAGGAACCCAGAGCCTGATAATGAAGAAACAGCGATGGTACAACACTTGGAGTTAACACCGAAGGACCGGGAATTCTTGGAGGAGTTACGTGAGATACAGCGAGAACAGGAAGCGGAACCATGGATGATGCTATTAATTAAATACTTCAAAAAGCAACTACCTACAGGAACACCTGCATTTCGAGAAGCGAAAGCCAAAGAAGGAAGATATGTTTATGTCAACAATTTGCTGCACAAATGGGTAGATAATGACCACACCAAGTTACGCATATTAGTACCTGCATCGTTACAACGAGGATTGACATGGCATACGCACGAAAGTTACGGTCACGTGGGCTTAGACAAGTGCGAAGCAACAATAGGAGAGACATTTACATGGCCACGTATGAGAACAACTATATGTGACGTCATTACAACTTGCGACCCGTGTCAGAGAACAAAGCCAAATAATTATTTACTGAGGCAATATCCTAGACCATTGCTACCTCAGAAACCATGTGAGCTACTGGCGGTGGACTGTCTTGGTCCAATTCCGAAGGGAAGGAGAGGTTGCCGTCATTTGCTAGTGTGCATTGATGTATTTTCTAAGTTTGTAGTACTATGCCCTATTCAGAAAACAACATCGAAGCAGGTACTCAGTCGCATTCGTAATAGAGTTATTCCAACCCTTGGAAAACCAGAGTTTATATTATCAGATCATGGCAGTTATTTCACAAGCGCCGAATTCAAGAAAGGAATGGAAGACATGGGTATAAAACATGTTTTAAGCAGTATCCGACATGCCCAAGCTAATCCAAGTGAGAGAGTAATTAAATGTGTAACTTCATATTTGAGAATCTTCATTCCGAACGAACACCACAAATGGGTCGATAAAATTAAGGACGTAGAGACATGCATGAATTCTACCAGGCACGAGTCAACAGGACAAATCCCTATGGTCCTACACAAGAATGAGTATCCAGAAAGAAAGTGGAAAAGCATCATTAACTGTCCAAAAGATCCCATGATAGCACCAGACCTGCGAATTGAAAGAACGAGAGAATACATGAGGAAACAAGCAGACCGCAGATTACGGCGAGTAAGAAATAAGAGGTTTCACGGTGATCTTGAAGTCAACCAGCTCGTTTTGGTAAAACGACCTGCTACATCGGACCCAGAAAAGAAAATCTTTAGTAAATTCTGCGAGAAATTCATAGGACCCTATTCTATCGTAAGAAACCTTGGAAATAATGCTTACAGAGTGAAAGAATTGAGCACAGGAACAATGTCAGTTTACAACGCTGCCAACCTAAAAAAATATCGTCGAAGTGAACCATGGTAGCGCCGAAATAATGACGCTGTTTGAATATACGGACGTCCTACTATCAACAAAGTCAACGGGGGGCAGTTGAGTACGGCACGTGATGAAGGAGGAAATAGAGTTGTTGTTGACAAACATTAACGAGGCGAGTAAGGTGTTGCCGCAGGCATCCGAGCGTCACGCAAGATTGGAAGGGGAAGATACAAGCAGGATATGAAAACGAGTAAATGCCATTGAAGACAGGAGCGACTAGACCAAGTAAGAAAAAGGGGTGATTCTGGAATTAAAACAAATTGGCCTACGGAAGTATTGTAAAATTGTCGACTTTATTCCTAAGTTCGAAATTTTGTGAGTGGGAGAGTTGTGAACCCTTTACCCTATGTTGGATAAATGATTCTACTTTTTATTTCTTCAATTAATAAATATTTCAACCAGCATCATGAAAGGAGCCAGACAGTGATGAGGAAATTTCAAGCATTTGTTGGAGACAGTAGGGATATACCTGCGACAGTTTAACAAAAGGCTAAATACTTGAGCTATGAAAAGAAATAGCATAGCGATGTATCACGAGGGCAGATGTGGCTACCTCAATTTTAGAAGCGACGCGCGGTGAGACATGGTTCTGGTATGTTCATTGTGATATTCACGCCTAGAAGAAATATGATGCAGTAACGTGAATGGCTGATGAAGAAAATAGACACTCCCAAGACGCCAAGATCTACTAGAAACCGCCAAATTACAAAAAATGGAGAACCAATGAGAAGAGTATGCCTACTTGCGCGCCAACTCCGGCTGGGGTACGCGGCGGCTAGCATTCACGCGGGAAATCGCCTAGACAAAATCTCTACGATCGATTCTAGGATTAATGAGCATATTCTTGACCTGTGCAATATTACGAGTTCAGTGTTATCTATTTCATTCCTGTATCACAATTATTTCGAGAAATTTTACCCAAGGGCCAGTTCATTTATAAGTGTGTCGAAGAGCCAAGACATTGACTTTTATTTCTGTGTGTCGAGGACACAAGAACTATTATTATTCTGTGCGTCTACGGACGTAGACTTTTATTCTGTGTGTCGAGGACACAAGAGCAATTATTATTATTCTGTTCGTCTACGGACGTAGACTTTTATTCTGTGTGTCGAGGACACAAGATATTCATTGTAAAGTGTTAAATTCAGTGATAGATAGTCATAGTACTATAATTATAGGGACAGTATCGTCGATAATTCGCCAACGAACAGTGACAGGGAATTTAGTACCTGAACAAGCGAATTTAGTAGTCAGACATAAAGTGTATAATAACCTAATTTTTGTATCAGCGCAAGGATGACATCGATGAATGCAGAGGAAGTTTGGAATTCTCAACACTCCGTCCAGATGGCTGATATGAGATAAAGAACCATCCAGTTGGGGAATGGCGTCTGATGTTCTTTGACGGGTGACTACAAAAAGAGATGAGTACAAAATAATATTTTATTATTTATTAAATTAACTTATGGTTTATGGGACATATTTTTTGTAAATACTTTGCTTGTGTGATTAATGTAGTATATTTAGTTTTGATCTGACACATTTTTGTTTGGAAGCAGCTCGCACAATTGTAGTTTTTGGAAGGTTCTTTTCTTTGTGTTGTGTTAACTAACGTATCTATGTGAACGGCCGTGTTCGTCTATGTTACGAAGTGCGGTTAAAAACGTCTCTCGGAGATATGTCGTGTTTCAGAAGTAGGACTGAATTAATATAATTATATAGTAGATTGGAGGGTAATTAAAATTTTGTTGAGATTTATTATTGATCAGATTCAGTGTGATGATTGCCTTTGGGAGCAATGTAATTTGTGACGAAGAGTATTCAGCTCTATCGTAAGTTTTAAATATTGTGTTAAATGTTTGCGAGCTCTAATTCAGCAGACCCGTGTGAAAGGCGGTATGTCAGTCCCAGATGTGTGTATTGTGAGTATATTTTTGTGGTATTACAAGCGGGAATTTCAGCAGAGACTGATTTCTGTCAGCTTGGTACCAGATTCATATTGTATCCTTGCGAGGACAATTATGGATATGTGATTATTGTCTGACCATATGTTGAGTTGGAGGAGATGTTAGTTGCTGTTGATTCCTTGAGATAACAGTCCAGCTGGTCGGCTATTTATATACACTGGAAGGGGGACATGACTGGTAATGTGGAAAGGGTGAGTTGTGGTCACAAGGGCTGGCTGAGTTTCGCAAGCTCATCATTAGTGGAGTGCACGTCTGGCTCCCAATTTACTTGAAAAAAAATATATAAATGTGAGAAACTGATCAATGGTAAAATTGTTTAAATAAATGGGAGTTGCCTACGAAACACGATAATCTTCGAAGCGTTTCTTTAATATGCAGTTTTGTTAATATAAAGTAATCTTAACCACTCAGGTTGTTTGTTGTTGTTGGTTTATTCTATGTTTATTTTTCCATGTCAGTGACCCGCGAGTCACGTGCGGCGCTGTTTTTCCTTGTTGTTGAGTATCTGGCCAAGGTGGCAGCTCATTTGGTTAAGTGTGCCACCACACTAATAAGGGTCTCAGAGAGATGCCTGTAAATAGTAGAGTTGTAATATGTGTGTCAGAGTTAGATTTAAGGATTTTTTTATTAATGTTATGCCCATATCCATAAACGTTAATTTACGAGATGATTGTTCGTGAGCACTGTGGCTGTTAACCCGTTGTGAACGAATGATCATCCAAGTACTCATTTCTCGTAGATAGTCACCACGCGAACATAAATTCATATGCAAGGTTGTGGAACTTGGATCCACATTTTATTAGAAAAGGGGAGATCCATCTGACTCCTCAATGTGATAAATATTCCTGTCAGGGGAAATTCAGGGAGGATTTTGTTATTATTGTTTGTTTTATTCTTTTATGCACAAATTAGTTATTAAATCTTGTTATTATCTTACGTTTTGTCTCCTTTCTTTCTTAATTATAGTTTTCATCCTATAACCCTTGCCTCAGAAAAGCACGTTGTTTGGCGGACGTAAACACCACACTATGAACTGAACGCGACCCCTTGATCTAAGATTCTTGCATAAAACACTGCTATTCTGAAGGGTTCAATACACAATTCGTAATTTAGGAACTAGAGTAATTACATCGTAGTATTTACACAAAATTTCAAACTTCTCTTAAACACATCAATATGTTAGGGGAAGGCTCTAAGGTGAGGCAGATAATGAGTTCCAATTATCAATGAAAATCCACAGCCTGCTTCCAGTCATCCGACCGGGTCAGGGATGGAATGAATGAAGCCCCCATCTAGCGGCAAGGATATGGACTGTGCCGGCTGCCGAAGCCTGTCGCACTCCTCTGAGGCAATGATTAAATGAATGAGAGGTGAAATGAAATGATAATGGAGAGTGTTGCTGGAATGACATTTTTTACAGGGAAAACCGGAGTACCCAGAGAAAAACTTGTCTGCCTCCGTTTTGTCCAGCACAGTTCTCACATGGAGTGACTTGGATTTGAACCACGGACCCAGCGGTGAGAGGCCGGCGTGCTGCCGCCTAAGCCACGGAGGCTCCCCAATTACAATACCACGGTTAATGAAAGAATATTTCTCATAATTTGTACGCTGATGTCGGACCCTAATTTTATGTGGATGCTCTGCCCTACTCAGGTAGTTGGGATTTCCCAGACGTTTGCTTAGTTCTCCCCATGCTGGCCGATTAGTGTAAGTGTTTAACAGCGCGTATAGTCTGGATTTCGTCCTTGTATCTTCCAGAGATTCCCACCCTAGTTTTTCTATCATCCGAGTTACACTACTTCAAGGATTAAAATCGTTGAGCACAAACCTAGCAGCCTTCCTTTGTACCATCTCAAGCTCATTGATGAGCCCTACTTGATTGCTAATGCATAATGTCATACGTTTTGTTTTGATTCATTCGCTCACATTTTCGTGTGAATTTTGAGCCGAGAGATTAGGGTCTAATTTACTAATGATCCACTCCTAAGCTATTCAATCGTTCATGAGCTTAGTTTATGTAGATCTCCGGCCAATTGTCTAGGTGCAGAAGAGTGAACTTATCGACACTCACTTAATTTGAATAAATGCTTGAGAATCTACTAGTTTAGGTCCTCTCAAGTTCTACTCGCGCTGTAGCTTATTATTATACTCACAAAGAAATTGAAGACGTTGAGAATATATTTGTTTATTTAGAATCCAACACCTTATGTAGTTTACAATATCTTACATGAAGCCTGGTAATGAAGAGTCTGTCTAATATAGAGCCCTAGCAGCGACCACTCGGCCTGGTTGAAAGTAATGAAGAAACTATGTCTCGTGGAGAGACATCTCACCCAAGACGATTTGTAATGAAGAGAGCGAAAATGAGCTCTGCATCAGTATATAACATTAGAAATGCTTGATAAATGCTTGACACCAACAGAGATTCACCAATACCGTGTATCTCTAGTGGTAAGAGGGGGTGTCAGCCAATCAGAACATAAGCATTTGTCCTTTCGAAAGCTTGGCGACTGTCTAGAGAGTAGGAATGAGTTTTCTGCAACCAACTCTGTTTAATACTTCTAAGAAATATCAAATGGAAATATGTTTCTTTAGAGTGCTACATGTTCACAATAGTATGCTTTTAACTTATACATGCTTTCCCTGTGGGCTTGGAGTGGACTGTTGTAACGTTCTGATTTCCTTATGAAAATATACTCGGTTTCCTATGAACAATATAAATGATAATAATAATAATTATTATCGTTTAAAAACCAATATTAGTGATTGATGCGTCTTGGTCATGGCTAGTAAGGGGTTTACTGGGTAGCGTACATGACTCATGAACCATGAATTGGAATCACCTGACTTAGAGGGTACATTCCAAAGGCAATGAAGAATAGAAAACGGATTCATCTCAGGTAACCCTCGGAATTCTTAAAGTTTCCAGACGCAATTCCTTTTTGGGAAAAGGTGGAAGTCAATGGAAGAGAAAACATTACTAAAAAGGTGCCAGCAGTTGCTAAAAAAAGAATGATTTAGAATAAAATGTGTGACTGGTTTACATTATTTGATTCTAGTAATTGGCACACCTCTGTAGTGCTGGAGGGTAATTATAATTTTTACAACGATCACATTTTCTCTTAAAATGGAAAATGTTGATTTAATCTGCTTCTTCAAGGTTTTGTTGTTTCCAGTATATATCGTATAGTGTGTACTAATTCTACCGAACAAACTCACTTACGTGTGGAAAAATTGTACCAAAATAATTATACCACACAAAACAAACTAACACACATTGATCACCTCGTTGTGTAGTGGCCAGAAAAATGTAACATTTATAACTCCCGCGCTTGTGCACAATGGCTCTATTCCACCAGAGAAATTGTGTATTCTGCCGCATCTTACTGAGATCTTTGTTTATGCGAATTAAAAAGGGGGGAAATATTGTTGTGACTCCATGGCTCAAACCTTTAGAGTAAGTACTGTATATGTGGAGGCAAATCACTTAATGGGCAGAGAGCTATAATCCTTCGACATGATTTAACACCTTCCGGTAAAACACTCCAATTTTCCAATTTCCAATTCGCTTGGCGTACTTTATCACAATCAATAAAACTCAACGGAAAACTCTGGAACGTGTAGGTCTCTATTTGCCTCATCGAGGTTTCAGTCATGGCCGGTTTTATGTTGTGAAGTCGATCTTTCAACGCCCTTAATGTTGCAACAATGTCAAATTTTATAGTTCAAAAAAGCATATATAGGAGAATCCTTCAGTAAATATTATCCCAATGACCGTCATGTTTTGACGGGTTGAACCCTTATCATTGTGTCCAATAATAATGTTTCATATTATTAAAACAGATGGAAATACTAAATACATGAAATGCTGGATATTTGAGTAATATTGATGTAGCAAGAAATCTGGACTTGGTAAGACATGCTACGTGCTGGCTGGAAATGACCAATAGTTTCACAACCAATGTTATTCTTGGATTTCTGAGAAAATCAGATATGACGTTGTGGCGTACGTGACCATAAAAGGGCAAAATGCTGCGTACAAGGCAAGGAGTGAGAGAGAGGAGAATAGTCGTGACGTCAATATAAGGGCGGGATTTGTAAGGTCAGAACTCCGAAGCCAACTTATCTGACCAATAAGAAAACATGACGCCAGAACATAGCGTCAGTGTGTTTTGCGCGGCAATCGGATATAAAAAGATCTAGCGATCGGTTTGCTTGTTCGACGGCAGATTCGCGACCTGTGAGAAAATACAAGAATTTTGAGAGGTCACACATAATGATAGGCCCATTACTTAAAATATTGAGGAGCTGTTTTTCTCCCACCATTGAAACTTTAGGCTTTCTGTATATATACAAATGTCTGAGATGAATCGGGACACTCCTAATTATTCTTCGACAGTCATTTAAGACGTCCTTAAGACGATAGGGTTTTAAAATTATAGTTGTGTGTCGGCAACGAAGTTGGAAATTTTCATAAATTGTGAGATGGCAATTAGCCATAGAATAGGGAAAGTCGACGATTCTGCATAGGACGATCTGAGGAAATAAAATACTTAGAACGCAGATAGAACAGTTTAAAAACTTTGATTTAATTGTGTTTTAACAGCAGCAAAATGTCGACCATGGAGAGAAGACAGCAAGCTTCATCCTCCATTACCATCAGTGTTATGGGCTAACGGCCTAATGATGGGAATTGATGAGGCGGGAGGCCTCTGGAAAGCAGTTTAAGTGATGAGTATTAAAAAATTGATTTATTGATTTTGGACGAGGGGAATCGCGAGAGATGTGTGGAACTTTGTATAGATTTTATTTGTGTGGTTTAATTTAAATTTCAGGGTTTGATTTCTTAACTGACATGCGTGTAGTAAATTTTGGCATTGCGTGACAAATATGTTGTACAGTAAATTTTGTAATTTAAATGTTTTCCTTATGTATACGTAATTCTTATTGCGAAACGGCCGCATCGATTAACGTATCTATAAAAAGTGTAGCCATGAATGAGAACCTAGGAACGACAATGATAAATGGACTGATTTAATGATATGTTAAACTAATTACTACGTGGGGGGAATATTTGCATTTTGTTGCTTTGATAACTCGGGCTGGGACTGATCCTGTTATTTATTCTTTATTGTCATTTGGACATGTTGTGTGTCATTATCTGAGAGGTGTGCTGATTAATGCTACGACGAGATCTTCGAGAAATGTGCCACGTATTTTTGGGTGTAAGTGATGATGATGAGGAGAGGTAAAGCCTGTCCATGACTGCGATATCATTCCGGCAAACTAGTTATCCGTGGGGATAAGTTTGACCTGGAAATGTATTCTTAAAAATCCCTGAGAGGATGTTTTGAGATAATGTGTTATTTATTTGTACGCGTTTAACAGGTGGCGATTAGCAAAGGTGCTGTACGCTGGCTAAGGGCCAGAATCTATATTTAGCATGGCACTAATTACTACTTGGGGGAAGAAATCAGCCACTCTCTCGGTGATGCGATAACAGGCCCGGTTGTCTCCAGCTCGTTATGACACGTTATGTTTGCTTTAAAGCCTAATGAGTTAAGGTTATTTTATTTGGTTTAATTTGGGAAGTTGCCATGTTGTCGATCCAAGTTTCTTTTATCATTACTACGACTTATTTGTTCATTGTTTTAAAAAAACGCCAAACTTTCCGGCGTGAAAATTAAAAGTTGTATTTTGTTGTTGTTGGCTCTTATTTTTAAGGCCATTGTATTCATTATAAATATAATTTGGCAACCGGCCAAACTTGTTCATGTCATGTTATGCTATCCTAGTGTTTAAGGTATAAGTCGGTAATTCCGCAGCCCTTATTTTAAATAATACACACGTGTATTTGGTTGTGGTAATCTAAGGTTAGAGCATGTCAGTAGTGTATATAATTATGTAATTGTTGTTCCCACATTTCCGTAATTCATCCTTCGCAGTACGGAGTCCGTTCCCGAACCAACTGTTTTGGTCGGAAACGAGCGCCCGTCAAAATGCTCATTACTTGAACTAGTCTTAAAACCCGTGTCGCTCATAAATATTAAATTTTTGTACTATTTATTTGTTTGTTATATTTGGATCTTGTGATCCGTTTTCTTTTGTTACTTTGATTTAAGTGACATTGCAGTCACAATGCTTGTTGACAGCTGTCATGCCATGTCGTCATGGTACGTCAGGCTGGTCAGTGTTAGATCTGTTCACGCGAGTGAACAATAAAAGGGTGGTTATAGTTTTCCTTTTTATGTTTGATTCAGTTAATAAATTTCATTTGTTAGTAGATCCTGTTGTTTTCTTGGCTTTATAATAATAATAAGTTAACCTTATGAACCCTGGAAGTTATGTTGATAGCAAAACCTCTAAATCACATTCACAAGAATCCATTACGACCCCGAAAATTTGAATCTTGTCTACATGCTATTTTCCAAAGGGTTTATAAGAGTTACTTTGGCTTCCGAACGTGTGGCATTTGTGTTTTAGAGTAAAAAAATAGATCACCGGCATGTGATAAGTTTATTAACGTAAGTTAGGCGAAGATAGTACCGCCAAATGTTTGAAAATATAAAGTCATGGAGTTTGCAATAAAGTAAATGTGGAACAAGTTAAGTGTTTGAACTTTGATTAAAATTAGAACAAACTGTTCCAGGCGCCCAATAAAATTAAATTAGCTTTGTGTAGAAAAGCCAAACTCAAAGAATTATTTGACAGGAAGGTTAGACCTTAAAAACTAATTAATACTCTATTAATTGGTTAAAATTTGTAAGTAAAGTAAGGTCAGGAAGATTATAACTGAATCAAAGGGTTAAAATTAAATGGAATAATAAGTAAATTATACTCAGTGATGCTATAGTTTGTGGGAGTAATTTAAAGTAAATGAACTGAGTATGTAAAGGGTTAATGTGTGTATATTTAATATGTGTGAGCGCGCGTATCCAGGGCTCCGCCCTTATGTCATTTCCCTATGTCTCAAATATATTATTGTTGTGATGGCAACTCTGGGAGAAATTCGCGAAGTGATTGAACTAGCATCCGCTCGTACGCGAGAACAACTTAGTGAGATGAGAAAGGACATAACCAATGAAATACAGACACAGTTAGCGGCAAATAGTGAAGAAACGCAGACACAGTTAGCGGCAAATAGTGTAGAAATGCAGACACAGTTAGCTGCTATAAATAAACAATCGGAAGAAATACAGACACAGTTAAACACAAAACTATCCGAAGTTAACGAGAATATAAATCAGAAAATCGCTACACAGAACATTCTGGTTAGTGAACAATTACATAGGCAGTCTGAGAAAAACAATGAAATATTAAACGCACAAGACGAAAGGAACACTCAAAATCTAGCTGCGCTAACGGTAGAAATCAAAGAGCACACAAAAGAACAGCTAATCCAATTAGCAAAGGACGTTAGCACTAACAATACCAAACAATTAGGAATAATAAAAGGTATCGAAGATTCGTTTAAAAAGGAAATAAAAGGAATGGATGAGACTGTTATGGCAAAACTAGCACAAATCGAGCAAGCGTGTTTGACCAGCTCATCTGAAATCAAAGAAGCACACACAAACTTAGAAAAAAGGTTTGAGATGATCGAACGAGGGACACAGGGTATGCAAGATCAGATAATTACAGTAGATAACAATATCACGGGCTTAGTGACGGAACTCAACAAATTAGAAATACAATCAATTAAGAAATGGAAAAAGTTAGAAATTGACCAGGAAGAAATTAAACAAACATTAGAACAGAACAACATTTCTCTGGGAGAAAGGATAGATAAACTTGAAGATAATCAGGAGGCTAATCAACAGGAAATCGAAGAACGCTTTGTTAAATTGAAGGATACTATTAGGAAAGATTGGACCAAGATGAGCGCTGATTCGAAAGATGAACGGCTCGCAGTAAGCAAGAAGCTAGGGGAAAATAACGCGAAAATACAGGCGTTAGAAGAAAATATGAAGTTAAGGTTTCAAATTCAAGAGGACCGCATGATAAAATCGGAGTTGCAGTCACTCGGACATAATACGATGTTTGCGACACTAATGGAAAAGGGGAAAGGGGAGAATGCGGAAAGAGAGCACACAATAGACAGCCACGAGCTTGGGCAAAGTCCAAGAACGGTAGACACGCAAGCATTCCAGAATTATGAGGGTCGTAGCTCGACACCTCAAAACACACAACTTCCCACGCAAGTTATACAAGTCATCCGTGGAAACGAATTTAAACCGAATAAGTTTTTACCAGAGAGCGGAGGGACACCTAAAGCTTTCTTAAGGGAACTGACAGAATATTTTTCGGACCAAAATGTTAGCTCAACGCGACAATTAAGAATGGTTGAAAAATTTTTGGCGGGCTCAGCACTTACCTGGTATCTTGGATTTAAGAACACATTTAAATCAATGGAAGGTTTCCACAAGGCCTTCCTAAGCAAATACTGGAGTGGGTCGTATCAACAAAGCTTGCGAATGGATTTATACTCGCGCAAATACCATTCCACGCATCAGACGAAATATGCAGATTTTTTCGCCATGCAACTTGTCAAATTGCAGGATCTTGATAATCCCCCGAGCGAAATGGAGCTAATAACTACTATAGGAAAGCAGATGCCTATTAGCGTTCAGCAATTCTTGGTGGCGGCAAATATTACGACCGTGGTCCAGGCAGAAGAGGTATTAAGGAAGATAGATGAAACCACTAATTACATCAACCCGAGAGAGAAGAGACAGATAGAGTTAGTTAATGCAGTCGAAGTAGTCAAGACACCGAACAAAAACACGAGGTCGCAAGCTACAAACACTGGGGATAACCAAAGACGGCAGAGCACCGAAGAATATGAGCCGAGATCTCAACCGGGATACGAAAATAGGGACAGAAACCATAACAATCAGGAAGAAACTAACCGCTACCGGAACACAAACAATCAGCAGTGGCGAGATAATAGGAGATACCAAACGTCATACAATAGGAATAATAATAATAACGCACCTTACAATCGAGGATGGCGTGGAGGACACTATAATCAACAATATAGGCCCAGGGACAATAGGCGTTACAATCAACAATATAACGCACAAAATAACCAGCGGTTTAACGAGCAATCGGATCCAAGGGATGATCAGAGAAATTGGAACGAGAGACACGCTGACCCGCAACAGTACCTGGAGGAGCCACGTAACATGGAAGGAAATAATGATAAATGGGAAAGAGCGATAGATCGGCGGAAGAATCCCGACACCCACGAGGAGGAAAACGGAACACATCAAATGTTGGAGGCCATGCATGTAGAAACCCAGAGATATTTGGAGGAGCTGCATGGAGAAGAAGAAAATAGAGCAGCCGACAATAGGAAACAGAAGAATAGCAGGAGAGATTCGCAGACCGTGTCAGGCAAGGGTCTCGAAATATGGTAAAAAAAAAGTTATTGTACGGAATAGGAGAAGAAGAAGGGAGAAGGAAGAAGATGGCAACGCGGGGGAGAAGAAGGAGATGACATCACGGTAAAATGGAGAAAAGACAGGAGCGGCTTAAGGAAGTTCAACTAGGGGTTACGAACTTAGGTAACAACGCCTACAGAGTCCGAGAGGTGAGCACAGGAAACATGGCAGTATATAATATCTCAAATTTAAAATTGTATCATCAGAGAGAGCCATACGAACCGAGAAATAATGTTACTGCAGCAAATTAAACATTCGCGTGATAACATACAACAAAAGATACGGGGGTACTCTAGTGGTTAAAGCGCTCAAAAGACAGCTCTGACGTGTTTACAAGTTCAGGCGGAAGTCGTTAATGAATATGTTGATGTTTTGAAAGAGTGAGAGGGGAGACGAGTAGCAAGGAAAGAGGCCGGAGGGCATAAGTATACAGGAATTTCCTAATGAGTTTGGAACGAGACGGCTACTGAAACAGACAGAGGCGGACAGTCATTATATTTGAGGGTGACCAGCAACTTCAAATTTGAGCCAGAAAAGTAGGGGATGTGAAATTCGACTTCATTTGAGTTCGAATTTCATCAACTAGGGGTCAGATGAACCCTTATCATTGTGTCCAATAATAATGTTTCATATTATTAAAACAGATGGAAATACTAAATACATGAAATGCTGGATATTTGAGTAATATTGATGTAGCAAGAAATCTGGACTTGGTAAGACATGCTACGTGCTGGCTGGAAATGACCAATAGTTTCACAACCAATGTTATTCTTGGATTTCTGAGAAAATCAGATATGACGTTGTGGCGTACGTGACCATAAAAGGGCAAAATGCTGCGTACAAGGCAAGGAGTGAGAGAGAGGAGAATAGTCGTGACGTCAATATAAGGGCGGGATTTGTAAGGTCAGAACTCCGAAGCCAACTTATCTGACCAATAAGAAAACATGACGCCAGAACATAGCGTCAGTGTGTTTTGCGCGGCAATCGGATATAAAAAGATCTAGCGATCGGTTTGCTTGTTCGACGGCAGATTCGCGACCTGTGAGAAAATACAAGAATTTTGAGAGGTCACACATAATGATAGGCCCATTACTTAAAATATTGAGGAGCTGTTTTTCTCCCACCATTGAAACTTTAGGCTTTCTGTATATATACAAATGTCTGAGATGAATCGGGACACTCCTAATTATTCTTCGACAGTCATTTAAGACGTCCTTAAGACGATAGGGTTTTAAAATTATAGTTGTGTGTCGGCAACGAAGTTGGAAATTTTCATAAATTGTGAGATGGCAATTAGCCATAGAATAGGGAAAGTCGACGATTCTGCATAGGACGATCTGAGGAAATAAAATACTTAGAACGCAGATAGAACAGTTTAAAAACTTTGATTTAATTGTGTTTTAACAGCAGCAAAATGTCGACCATGGAGAGAAGACAGCAAGCTTCATCCTCCATTACCATCAGTGTTATGGGCTAACGGCCTAATGATGGGAATTGATGAGGCGGGAGGCCTCTGGAAAGCAGTTTAAGTGATGAGTATTAAAAAATTGATTTATTGATTTTGGACGAGGGGAATCGCGAGAGATGTGTGGAACTTTGTATAGATTTTATTTGTGTGGTTTAATTTAAATTTCAGGGTTTGATTTCTTAACTGACATGCGTGTAGTAAATTTTGGCATTGCGTGACAAATATGTTGTACAGTAAATTTTGTAATTTAAATGTTTTCCTTATGTATACGTAATTCTTATTGCGAAACGGCCGCATCGATTAACGTATCTATAAAAAGTGTAGCCATGAATGAGAACCTAGGAACGACAATGATAAATGGACTGATTTAATGATATGTTAAACTAATTACTACGTGGGGGGAATATTTGCATTTTGTTGCTTTGATAACTCGGGCTGGGACTGATCCTGTTATTTATTCTTTATTGTCATTTGGACATGTTGTGTGTCATTATCTGAGAGGTGTGCTGATTAATGCTACGACGAGATCTTCGAGAAATGTGCCACGTATTTTTGGGTGTAAGTGATGATGATGAGGAGAGGTAAAGCCTGTCCATGACTGCGATATCATTCCGGCAAACTAGTTATCCGTGGGGATAAGTTTGACCTGGAAATGTATTCTTAAAAATCCCTGAGAGGATGTTTTGAGATAATGTGTTATTTATTTGTACGCGTTTAACAGGTGGCGATTAGCAAAGGTGCTGTACGCTGGCTAAGGGCCAGAATCTATATTTAGCATGGCACTAATTACTACTTGGGGGAAGAAATCAGCCACTCTCTCGGTGATGCGATAACAGGCCCGGTTGTCTCCAGCTCGTTATGACACGTTATGTTTGCTTTAAAGCCTAATGAGTTAAGGTTATTTTATTTGGTTTAATTTGGGAAGTTGCCATGTTGTCGATCCAAGTTTCTTTTATCATTACTACGACTTATTTGTTCATTGTTTTAAAAAAACGCCAAACTTTCCGGCGTGAAAATTAAAAGTTGTATTTTGTTGTTGTTGGCTCTTATTTTTAAGGCCATTGTATTCATTATAAATATAATTTGGCAACCGGCCAAACTTGTTCATGTCATGTTATGCTATCCTAGTGTTTAAGGTATAAGTCGGTAATTCCGCAGCCCTTATTTTAAATAATACACACGTGTATTTGGTTGTGGTAATCTAAGGTTAGAGCATGTCAGTAGTGTATATAATTATGTAATTGTTGTTCCCACATTTCCGTAATTCATCCTTCGCAGTACGGAGTCCGTTCCCGAACCAACTGTTTTGGTCGGAAACGAGCGCCCGTCAAAATGCTCATTACTTGAACTAGTCTTAAAACCCGTGTCGCTCATAAATATTAAATTTTTGTACTATTTATTTGTTTGTTATATTTGGATCTTGTGATCCGTTTTCTTTTGTTACTTTGATTTAAGTGACATTGCAGTCACAATGCTTGTTGACAGCTGTCATGCCATGTCGTCATGGTACGTCAGGCTGGTCAGTGTTAGATCTGTTCACGCGAGTGAACAATAAAAGGGTGGTTATAGTTTTCCTTTTTATGTTTGATTCAGTTAATAAATTTCATTTGTTAGTAGATCCTGTTGTTTTCTTGGCTTTATAATAATAATAAGTTAACCTTATGAACCCTGGAAGTTATGTTGATAGCAAAACCTCTAAATCACATTCACAAGAATCCATTACGACCCCGAAAATTTGAATCTTGTCTACATGCTATTTTCCAAAGGGTTTAGGGTATCAACTAGTTATTATTATTATTATTATTATTATTATTATTATTATTTATTTTTCGCATGCGCTTACACATTCTCAGCATTTTCGGGAAAGAAAACATTCATAATCCCAGATACCGTACATATCATAAGGAGCAAATTCTTGGTGACTGCATTCAGTAGTACCTTTACACTCTTTCCCCACTCCTTCAAGCCAGATTGCCCAAGAACAGCCTTACTACGCGACACGTAGAAAGTATGACTGTTTTCTGTTATTATTATTAATTCATATCGTATAGGCTATCGAAGCCTCCGTGGCTTAGACGGCAGCACGCCGGCCTCTCACCACTGGGTCCGTGGTTCAAATCCCGGTCACTCCATGTGAGATCTGTGCTGGACAAAACGGAGGCAGACAGGTTTTTCTCCGGGTACTCCGGTTTTCCCTGTCAACATTGCATTCCAGCAACACTCTCCACTATCATTTCATTTCATCTGTCATTCATTTAATCATTGCCCCAGAGGAGTGCGTCAGGCCTCGGCAGCTGGCACAGTTCATATCCTCGCCGCTAGATGGGGGCTTCATTCATTCCATTCCTGACCCGGTCGGAGACTGGAAGCAGGCTGTGGATTTTCATTCTTTTTTGTATAGGCTATCTATGGACCACGTCATTCGAACTGTCTCCTACAGGCTTTGATGTTTGCCCAGTACGCCCGCATTCGTTCTCGGTGGACTTCCTTCCGTTCCTGGGTCCAAATCTTTCCCGTTTGCAGTTTCGGTTTATCTTGGAACCCATTCCAAGCTTGAAGTTTCATTTTGAGTGGGCCGCGCTCCTGAATGTCTGTTGACGTAATCCCCACTTCTTTCAGATCTTTATCGAGTTCAATGAACCAGGCCCATTTTGTTTTCCTCTCCTGAAAGTAAGTTGTGTTGCGCTTGGTCAGTCTCCCTAGGCTCATTTGTTTCACACGTCCATAAAATGTTATCCTTCTCTTCCGGATGACGTCACTTATCTTCTCCACATGAGTAGGCTATATAGGTCATGGTTATGCCGTCTTCTGTATTCCCCATTGTCTTTGATGGGACCCAATATCTTTCTCAAAATTTTCCTTTCTTTGGCCTCCAGTTTTTCGACCAAGCCTTTTTTGTTCATCGTGAGGCATTCAGAATAATGCAAGACCTCCGGACGGATGACACTGCAGTAATGTTTTAGGTTTGCGTTGAAGGATATTGATCTTTTCTTATAGATGTCCTTAGTTAAATGGTAGGCCATTTACATTTTTCTCATGCGCGATGTGAATGCTTCTTTCTCTGATACATTAGGTGTTTTCTCCCAGGTACTTATACTTTGCAACTCGCTTAATTTTTCCTTCTTCCAGAGCAAGGTGTTTGGGCGCCGGTACGATATTAGTTATAAACACTGTATTTTCAAAGGAGATCTGGAGTCCTGCCTTCGCTGCTTGTGCACTAAGCTGATTAATCTATTCCGTGGCTGTCCCTAATGAACCAGAAATGATTGCAAGCTCATTATTATTATTATTATTATTATTATTATTATTATTATGTCCATTTTAATTTCTGTAGCTTTAAAGCTGTATGGTATCGGAAGTTGACTCTTAATATACCAAGCTCTAGTTCAATAAGTGTACAATTATTGTACGAGAAATCCTCCTACTGTATCCACGATCTTTTGACAAACGGGGGGAATTTGTTGCTGCAGTTCCAGCTCGTACCAAACAGCCACTGGAATGGTGCTAATTTCACCAAATGGACTTACTTTGTAATGAGGATGAGTTTCGAAGCGAATAATGCCTCTTGGTCCGATACCTGTTAGACCAAACGTTATCCCCCTTGAATCAAATAACCACATTTCGTGAGCGGGTTGGGGGCGTTATACCGGCTGATAGAGATATCAATTGATGATGTGATTGAATATCGATACTGTACTCACTGACGCGTCTCGCTAGATAACCTTTACTCGCGCACTGCGATAATCGTTAGCTTCTGAGCAAGGAGATTAAATTCACATAGTTTGGTGATTGAATGCACTACTCAAAGCTATCTGGTAAGTGTCATTTAGCTGGTTCTTCTTACTCTTACATATCGGATCAAAGGTGCAGTTGGTTAATCGTTGGCCTTTTAAACAGAAGGCATCCAGGCATCCGTTGGTGTTTAGGAATACCTATATGCGACAATCCTGTGTCGACAGTGCTCTCTCTGTGAGCCAATTTCCGGCTACATGCGTTTCTTAAGTCACTTCAGTTAAAAAGGAAGTTAATTTTCGGCTGGCGCGTAGCAGCATTGAGTGCTGCCATCTCAGTGTTCTTGTATTATTACCCCCAAGGGGCTCACATCTAGTGGGACGTGGGTTGGCGACCACGGGGCCCCAGCTGAGTCCGGCATTGCTTCCACTTTCTTTAGCCGGGCTTCTCACCGTCTTCTTTCCTGTCGACTTCACTTGCTCAACTCATGTTTACTTCCGACCCCGACGGTATTAGTGTATCCGGGGCCTAGGGAGTCTCTTCCTTTCCCGCCTTAATTGACCCTTGTCTTATCTTTTCTGATATCCTCCTTCTGCGAGGGGTCAGCCTTCTTTTTCTTTTCATGTTATCTCCTGCCTTCTGCTCAAGGACCTCAAGGAGGCAGGGTGTATGTAGCCCCACCACTTCTTGTGCACCCTGGATATTGCTACACCCTCAGGGGCTCATGGCTGGTGAGGTAGGGAGTTGGCGACCCCAAGAGATTCCCGAGTTGGGTCCGGTTTCTCCCCTTTTATCCATTCCCTCTGGGGCGGACCCTCTCCTCTTTCCCTTTAATATGTGCCTTTCATGGCTCTCCTTCCTTCCAAGTCTCTCAATCCGCATTCTTCGAGGGTTGAGGGCATTTCTTTTCCTCCTGTCCTCCATTTGCCTTATTCTCCTTTTGTTTCCCATTTCTTCTTCTAGTACATAAGTTAGTAGTTAGTATTAGTTATACAGTAGTTAACATTTCATTATCATCTTCACGATCACCCAAACCATTAGGGGCCGATAACCTAGATGTTAGGCCCCTTAAAACATCAATTATCATCATCATCATCATCATCATCATCATCATGTTCTTGTATTAAATCGGAGTACGGTAGGATATTTGAAGTGGCCAGGAACTTCAGTGTTCACAGATAGAATCACTGGTAACATATCCAGATGTCTTTTATCTCCGTTCTACGAGGGTTGATCAGAAACTAATGTTTCAAGGCTGATATTCCTGTAGTTTTGTCTGTTATAGAGAAATGAGTAGTCTAGGGTAATTCGAATGCATAGGTTAGTAACTGTGCAGAGCTTCAACCACGTGCCACCTACAGCTCTAATTGTAGGTAAACAATTAATGGCGATTTTTTGGGGGAAACTGGTCTCGCAAAGAGATTCGATTTCTGTGGGCGAAACATGTAACCGCGGCCTGGACTTCTCACCGAGGGCGTCATCTTCTTTCATGAAACCGTACGACCTCATACAGCCCAGAAGTCCCCCACGCGGTTTCGCTCGGACATCATTGACCACCTTCTGTGCAGCCGGACCTTGCTCCATGAGACTTTCACCTGTTTCTTCAGGAAGGAGCTCCTAGGAGCACCTAGCTTCATACGAGGAGGTGAAACAGTTTGCGACAACGTGGCTAAACACTCAAGGACATGAATTTTACCATGAGTCAATATTCAAACGCATGTCATGGAGTGACAAGTGCCTAAACCGATATGGAGACTATGTCGAAATAGTACATTATGCAACGAGCCTATAATGGCAATGGAAATTATAAAACTCGCTACGCTCGTTTTATAAACATACTCGTGTCTTAATTACCATTATAGGTGAGTTGGATACGACTGTTCGACAATAATTATAACTTTATTATATGTTTTAAGATAAATATTACTAAGCTTTCCCACAAAGTCGCCGCAAGAAACGACATATTGCATGAGCTCAGTGGTACATCCAGGGGAGCCTCTGCTGACTGTTTACGCTTATTTGCCATCAGTCTTGTCTACTCGGCCGCTGAGTACTGTGCACCCGTCTGGTTGGAAAGCGTGCATGTGAAGCAGGTAGACACAAAATTGAATGATACAATGCGTTGCATTACTGGTTCCATCAAATCAACTCCATGTCACTGGTTACCCATGCTGAGTCATATCCCTCCACCACACTTAATGAGGAAGCAAGCTCTACTAAGGTAAGCTAAGAAAATCTTTGCCATTGCACCAAGAATTTTGCCATCCATCACAGCAACGACTAAAATCTAGAAGACCAGTAAGTGTCACTGCGGGGCAACTCATTACTGCTGGATTTGACCTAAATGAAAGCTGGAAGCATGAGTGGTCAACTAAAACATGGGGAACAAGTGCCCTCTTTTTGATCCCACAAAGAAACCAAACGGTTTTAACTTACCGAGGAACTTCTGGTGCCACATCAAC
This sequence comes from Meconema thalassinum, assembly GCA_946902985.2. Lineage (NCBI taxonomy): Eukaryota > Metazoa > Arthropoda > Insecta > Orthoptera > Tettigoniidae > Meconema > Meconema thalassinum. Next base: position 352,482,204 of record OX336388.2, read on the forward strand.
AGGCTGAGGACTGGACATGGTTGCTGCAATTATTGCAGGTACAAGTGGGGCTGGATCAGCTCACCAATGTGTGGGTGTAACCTGGAAGAACAGACGATCGAACATCTGGTCCAACGCTGTCCTCTTTATTCGTACCCTGGCATTCCTGACGATTTGTTCGCTCTCACACCCGACTTAACCGAATGGTTGAGAAAGATTGACTTTAAAGTTTGAATATAGCTTGTTACGTATAATTGTATATCGTATAAATTACCATACGATTAAATAAATAAACATACATATTCATAAATATCTGTGGGATTCGTTCACTTAAGTTAGTGAACAGAGCCGGCTGGGTTTGCTTACTGAACAGAGCGCATGTGCGGGTCAAAGATCTTCGCAAGCAGAGACCTTGCTTGGCAATGCTATTGTTTACAGCCTGCATGATGTCTAGTGCCGATCAGAACTAGCAATCACTAATATTGTCACCGATGTCGTTGGAAAGCAATGCGCTGTGTAAAAATTGGTGTTGGGGATATTAAGGTACAGTGCTATTTATTGTCTCATATTCGCCAGTTTATTTACGCGAACATATGGGACGGTGCACTTTCCATGTCGGTAATTTATATAGAAGGGTGCTGTGTTGCTAACTTCTGGACGTAGATTCATAAATTTCTTGCATATGTCATAGTAATTTCTTGTGACCGTAAAGGTTCGTGCTGATTTTGGTTTAGTGTTTGGAATTGTAACTACAATGGTTGATCCGATATCTAATTTGAACTTTCAAATCGTGTAATTCATGTCCGACATGTTGGATTTTGAGTACATGCGCGAAGCTATCTTTACCTAATTGGTCAATGAAAGAGCTTTGATTGGCTGGAGAAACTGTTTCATAATGAAGAATAGTACTATAATGACCCTCATTATGATACAGTTTTCTGACATATAGTATTTACATTTCGACATCGTCGAACATAAAATAACCTAATGTATGAACTATAAGTTGACTGAATTGGTTGTATGAAGTAAAATGTACACATTTCACTGCAGGCTCTGTAATATTAGTTTCTGATCCCCCCTCGTAGCAGTGATCAGACAAGGTCGAACGAAGGGGACTCCATCCCGGCAGCACTCAGTAGGCCTACCACGCCCGTCAATACGTGTGGGCCGAACTTATTTCATTGTTCGAACACCGATGAGGGGTATTGCTAAATATTTCATTTCGGGGAGTTTTCATTTATATTGTTAACACTAGCAGAAGTACCCATTCTTCGAACGGTCGTCGGTATTAATAATCAGACGTAATCAATTAAGCTACTGTTGCAATGGTTAGGGGCTTGGAACCTGTTTGTCGACAAAGATAAATGATTAGTTGAAATATGCTCTGAAACTAATTTACCTAACGTGTACTTCCTGACGGGAAAATAAAATTGAAAACCTCGTGGACGAAATGCAATTCACGTCACATAAAACTGACCCTCACTGTTGTGTCAAGTGCGCATCCAGAGGAAGACCCTTTTAATAAATTATAAAGGCTTGTGGTGCATGAAAATTCAGTTTTTTAGCCTCCAATGGCCCAAATTCCTAAAAGAAAAGAAAAAATAAACTATTTCAATTCAGGAATTTTTGAAAATAATGTTGTTGTTTGAAGATATAATAGACCTTCTGTACGACACATCGCACGTTTAAGTCTTGTGAAAAAATCGAGGGTACCTCTTGACCCCTTTAAGCGCATTGATGAATTTTACAGTTTTTGTAGATTCCGTGATAAACTTATAGCCATTTGCAAACTTTCACAGAAATTTAATAAATGGAGTGCCATTACTTCTTGCAGAAATAGATGGAAAGTTGGATGTACCTTTTTGAGACACTGTTGTCATGGTTACTGGCTTGCATTCCTACATTAGTTTATTAAATGAAATTAGTTTTCTGGGAATATCTCAGAAACTCCTGGTTTTAGAGCATTAAGATGTAGTTTTCGGGGACCCTTTACGACTGTTTAGGGACCCCGAGGTTTTTCTTCTGACACCAAGGGGCTGAAAATGAGCTTTGTCTCGTCGTTGTAGGCCGTAGTATCAACATCATCATCATCCTCTTGCACAGTTTCCAGCCGTTGGGAGGGTCTGTTTGGAACACAGGCCACTCCAACGGCTTCTGTCTTCCCACCATCTCTCAGCTTCCACCCCTCTCCAGTCTTCTCCTCTCTTCTTCACGCTTTCTTCCATCCCTTTCAGCCACCTGTCTCTCGGTCTTCCTCTCGGTCTCTTTCCTTCCCACTTCGTCTCGTGTATCCTCCTGGGTATCCTCTTATCCTCCAATCGTTTTACATATCCATGCCATCTAAGTCTAGATTTCTCTATACCATCCCGTACTGGTTCCTCCTTTATTAATTCTCTGGTCCTCTCATTTCTTATTCTGTCCATCTTTGTAGCTCCAATACTGCTTCTCAAGAACCTCATCTCACTGGCCTGTATTTTGCTCTTCTCCCTTCCTTTCATAGCCCAGGTCTCCGAGGCATACGTCAGGATAGGGGCATAGTACGTCCGATATATGATCTTTTTTCTGTTCTAAGGGACATCCTTGCTCCATAACATGCTTCTCACACTCCTCCGGAATGCTTCTGCCTGTCTCCCCCGCTCATTTTTTCTCTATAGTTTCTTCCATTATCTTGTATCAGGCTTCCCAGATACCTGAAACTTTCCACTTTCTTCAGCTGTTCCCCACCAATTGTTATTCCCGTTGTGGTTCTTTCCTTCTTCCTTGTTGTGATCACCATCTCACTCTTATTTATGCTAAATTTCATCTCATATCCTTGTATTATTCCTTCCCACACGTCCAACTGTTCCTGTACCTCCTCCTCCTTGTTTCCCCCAAATCATCAAATCATCCGCTAACACCATTGCTTTCATCTTTCCTTCCCCAATTACTTGTGCCACTCGGGTCATTATGTCATCCATCACCACAATGAAAACTAACGGTGACAGGGCACTTCCTTGTTTCAGGCCATTTCTCTGTTCCACCCAGTCCGATCTCTCTCCTCCCACTTTCACACAGCTCACGCTTCCCTTGCACATCTCCTTTATCCTCCTTATAGTCCATTTTTCTACTCCTCTATCCTCCAGGGACTTCCATACTTTGTTTCTGCATACACTGTCATATGCTTTCTCAATGTCCAGGAAGGCCATCAGTAGATCTGTTCCATACTCACAGTGCTGTTCTTGTAACTGCCTTACAGCAAAAATCAAATCCACCGCGGACCTTCCTGCTCTGAAGCCATGTTGTTCTTCCCTCATCCCTCATTCTATCCTTGTCCTAATTCTCCTTTCCAAAACTTTCTCAAACATCTTTGCACAATGACTCATCAGTTTTATTCCCCGATAGTTTCTGCATTCTGTTCTACTACCTTTCTTGAAGATCGGGACAATTATTCCCTTTTTCCAGTCCTCTGGAGTCTTCCTTTCCGTAGTGTAATAATAATAATTATTATAATAATAATAATAATATAACAGTATAGGGATAGGGATATAATTGACCTTCCGTAGCATACCAGCACGTGTAAATCGCGTGAAAAAATTCTAGAGTACCCCTTGACCCCCTTAAGCGCATTATATGAATTGACGAATTTTACAGCTTAGTTTGGTTCCGTTATAACCTTCTAGCCGTTTGCAAACTATCTCAGTAATGTAACAAGATGTTCAGTAAAGAACATATAGCCTACTTTCTCCTAAATGTATGAGTATAGTTATAACTCGTTGTTATTATCAAAGAGTATAATAGAACTATTCTTTGTTGAAGACCTTAGAAACGATTTACCTCTACCAAACGCCACGACCTAGATAAAAACTGCTACCATCATTGAAGAAAGAAAGAAAGATAAGAAGTATATCAAGAATGTTATGGATCTGGAGACATAATCGACCGGACTGGTGGCGTGGCTCAGCGGTAACTTTCTCGCTTGCTGGGCCCTAGGTTGCAGGTTCGTATCCTGGCGCAGTCAGCTGGCATTTGAGGGTGCACAAATGCGAGGGAGCCGTGTCAGTACATTTACTGGCACGTTAAAGATCCCCTTCGGGCCAAAATTCCGGCACCCCGGTGTCTCTAAAAGCAGCAGTAGTTAAAAGGGATGTAAAACCAATAACATTATTATTATTATTATTACGACCTGCCGTGGGCAACATCCAACTTTGAGTTGAGGCATGTCTTTACACGTCTGGTTGTGCATGGCTTTCACAACCCTAATTGAATTAACAAATCTTTCCATGACCCTACAGAGACGTGTGTATACAAACTATGTGGATATTTTCGATAATATAATCCTAACAGAGCGAGTGCATTCTAGCGGCCAGAATAAGAAACTTTTCAATAAAATCTGGAAGTTACCTTTTTGGCAGCTAGATGTCTCGAGTAAATCTGCTGGCGAATTATGTTTTAATTAAATATATATTTTACACCATAATGTGGACAATATAACGCTTAATAACATTTTCAAGTAACGCAAAATAGGCTGTTACAAACCCTTTAAAATAAAAAGTTAAAATGTAGCGTAGTATCAACTTGTCATTCTTCAAATTCGATGCGCATAGAATGATAATGGTATAGTAATCAATGGATCCCCACGTAGACTAGTCGGGACATCTAGTGGTGAAATATCGAACAATATAATCCTAACAGAGCGAGTGCACTCTAGCGGCCAGAAGAAGAAACTTTTCAATAAAATCTGGAAGTTACCTTTTTGGCAGCTAGATGTCTCGAGTAAATCTGCTGGCGAATTATGTTTTAATTAAATATATATTTTACACCATAATTTGCACAATATAACGCTTAATTTTAAAACATCTGAGTCATTACAAAACAATAAACATATAACATTTCAAGCAAAAAAACTAGCTCTGATCGGGTTTGAACCATAGGAATCTGAGCGACAGGCTATCGCTCTACCACTGAGCTAATTGTGTCAACGAATATCGTTCTATTTAAAATGACTTACATAGAACTTGTTAGCAAATAATGATTTATACTAAACGATTTCATCACTGGAGTATATTATTTATATATAAAGCATTTCATACAAAGTTTATTTATTTTTTATCAGTACGCTATATTGCATTCAATACTCAAATTAGTGAAATATAAGTCAGGCACAAGATATCCGCTGCCATCTTGTCTTATTAATGAATCAGCTGAGCTTTTTAAAATCACGTCTGCACTATAGTATTACAAAATAAACTTTTAATTTCGTACGTGCCTCTTCCTTTAGAACAGTTAAAACGATTCTCGGCTCGATAATCGGAACTGGTGGGTCCCATTATATGGATTATAAAGTTTGCATAATTCGCACGGCCGCCATCCTGAAATGGTATGGCGGACGACCTTGTAGTTTGGTCACAAGACGCATCCTATACGAAGGTATGTTGTTACCAAATTTGGTAGAGATTGGATGATTTGGTTAGTCGTTATTTGATTTTACGTTTTGAACGTTTGAGTGGCCGCCATTCAGTTTTAGTAAAGATGGCGGCGATATAAAACATGACACTGAGGTGTCCTTTGCTAGTGCTACCTTTGTACCAAATTTCGTTCAATTCGCATTCACCGTGTTCGAATTGATAGGGGGGACAGACATTCAGAGTACACACACTCACACACACACACACAGACTCACACACACACATACACACACACAGACTCACACACACACATACACACACACAGACAGACACACTTTTTTCGCCCTGTGTTGATCTCATAAGTCTACTTTCATTTTTTGCAAAAATCGAAAGTAGGCTAATAAATGGAATTGTATTGCGTCTTATATTACAGCAATAGATGGACCTGTGAATTTCTGTTGCCATGGTTACCAGCTTGCTTCCTTTCATTATTGTACTAGCAGAAGTACCCGTTCTTCGAACGGTGTTATATATTAACACCAGACATTATCAATTGAGCTACTGTTACAATGGTTAGCGGTTTGTTATTTCTTTATAAGTTTATCAGAACGAAGGCGACAAAAATCACGACACTCATGTCATACGTTGTTGGCATGTTAAAGAACCCATTTGAATTCAGTAGGCCGTGTTCAATGGCAAAATTAATCTCGGGATTTTCCGCCAACACAAAGTTCCTCCATTCTCTACTTGAAAGCGCTGTAGTGTCAAGGAGTTCAGATATCTAACCTCCTTGACTTTCATAGCGTTCAAAGGAACGACGAAATTCGACATGCAAGCTACCCTCTGGGTGGCAATTAACAAAGCTTGCACCAGGCACCCGAGGCCATACGATATTATTATTACTATTATCAGAACGAAGTTAGTTTTCTGGGAATATCACACACACTGATAATGTAAGGGCCTTAAAATGAGATTTTCAGAGACCCCTTATAGACTCGCGAATTTTGTGTCTCACAATGAGAAGCAACATAAGCTTTGACCGTCCTTCTAGGATAATTTTTATATTTCGCCTATTTTAGCATGTATTTTGAGAAGTTTTTCCCTATATCCACCCTTCTACTGCATGAAAATTACGGTGAGGAGTTTTATAAAGGATTGGTGTATTGACTCATGTTTACCATACCTAATTTTACGATGCACCAAGCATCCGAAGACGATTTATAGGCGTACATCAAGATACACAGAAATACAGACAGACAATTCTATTGTCTACAACATATCACCCAGATATCCAAATATGGGTATATCTACCATACGTATCAAACAAAATCAGCCTTACGATGAACCCGTATGTCGACAAAAAAAAAAAAAGATTAGTTAAATTGTGCTCTCAAACTAAATTCACCTAACGTGTACTTCCTGACGTGAAATAGATTTGAAAGCCTTGTAGACGAAACGCAATACACCTCACATAAAAAATAGCCCTCTACGTTATGTTAGGTCCCCATACACAGGAAGAACTCTTTCATAAATTATAAAGGCTTGTGGGGCAAGAAAATTCAGGTTCTTTAGCCTCAAATGGCCCAAATTCCTAAAAGCCGCAAAAAATGCTGATTCAATTCAGGAATTTTTGAAAATAATGTTTCTGTTTGTAGATATAAATAGACTTTCTGTACTATATGTCGCACGTGAAATTGCATGAAAAATTCTAGGTTACCCCTTGACCCCCTTAATTATATTGACGAATTATACAGTCTACATTGGCTCCGTGATAACCTTGTAGCCATTTGCAAACTTTCACAGAAATGTAATAAATGGAGTAGCCTAATAATAATATCGTATGGCCGGGTGCAAGCTTCGTAATTTGACACCCAGAGGGTAGCTTGCATGTCGAAATTTCGTTGTTCCTTGAATCACTATGAAAGTCAGGAGGGTAGATATCTAAGCTCCTTGAACACTATAGCGCTTTCTAGTAGAGAAATGAGGAACTTTGTGTTGGCGGAAACTCCTGAGGTTAATTTTGCCATTATGAACACGGCCTACTGAATTCCAATGGGTTCTTTGACATGCCAACATCGTATGACATGCGAGTCGTATTTTTGCCGCCTTTCAAAAATCACGTACAGGCCGGACGTTTGTTTTAGACGATTGCCCTTGAACTTTAAGCCTGAGGGTGAGCCTGTACACAGTCACTCTCTCACCCTATCACTTCACATTTGTCACCACGGATCTGATGTAATGGAATTCCAGACTTGAGCAGACAGTACAGTCCACGTCGAAGTATTGTGTGACACGGAAGTACACGTTACGTAGTTACGAACAGAACGTCATTATATTTGCCAGTGACTATACTTCAGCAATAGTGTGAAACAGCTTTATCAATCATCGGAACGCTTGGGGCAGCTGATAACAACACAGGTACTGTAGTAACTCGCCTCCAGGCTTCCATTAAGATTTTTCACTCGTCTAAAACAAACTTCCGGCCTGTACCACGGCCAGGAGTGAACCTGCAATCTTGGGGTTAGTAGACCGACACGCTATCCACTCACCCACCGTGGCAAGGTATAAATGGAGTGATATTGCTTCTTACAGAAATAGATGGAAAGTTGGATGCCACCACTTGAGATAATGTTGTCATGGTTACCGATTTCCATTCCTTCTTTAGTTTGTTATATTAAATTAAATTAGTTTTCTGGGAATATTTCAGATACTGTTGGTTTTAGAGCCTTATAATGTAGTTTTCGAGGCCCCCAAGTTTTGTTTCTGGCACCGAGGGTCTTTGTCTCCTCGTTGTACGCCATAATATAATACTACTAATAATAATAATATAATATAGGGATATGAATATAATAGACCTGCCGTACCACACCAGCAGGTGTAAATCACGTGAAAAAATTCTAGTGTACCCCTTGACCCCCTTAAGCGCATTATACTTATTGATGAATTTTACAGCTCAATTTGGTTCCGTGATAACCTTCTAGCCGTTTGCAAACTTTCACACCAATGTAATTAATGGAATTGCATTGCGTCTTACAGCAATAGATGGACCTCTGAGAATCTGTTGCCATGGTTACCGGCTTGTATTCGTTCATTAGTTTATTAAATGAAATTAGTTTTCTGGGAATATCTCAAAAATGGTTGGTTTTAGGGCCTTAAAATGTGGATTTCGGGGACCCTTCGGGGCCCCCGAGTTTTGCCTCTCACATTGAGGGGCTGAAAATGATCTTTGTCTCGTCCTTCTCCTCCCATTTCAGCATGTATTTTAAGGGGGTAGGCCCTCTTTTATGAGAGGTACGGAGAAGGGTTACATCAATGATTAGTGTCGTGCATCGGATGGATATCTGTGCCAAATTTTACGTTGATACACCCAGTCGTTCTCGAGTTATAAGGGAACAAAGTTGCCCACAGACAAACAAACAAACCTACAGACAGACCAAAAAATTATTTTCGCGCGCATCCATAATAAAACAGTCTGAAACGCGTAAATAACTCAAATTTCCGTAGAAATTGCGAAAAAAAACATACAAACTTTACTTTTTATGTACGTAGAGATATACTCCACCGCTCGGTGTTGACCGTGTTTTATTGCACAAATTTAGGTTTTATTCGCTAACCGTTGGAGATACACAAGAAGTGATAAGGACCTTTTGGATAGAAAATTAAATGTTAAATTTCGTGTATGCATCAAAAGTTTGCTATTTCTTAGCGTTCTCTTATTATTTGAAATGGAACTATGAAATTTTGAAACCAAAGGGTGTAGGGACGTCACATATGTGGGTTTTACTCGCTAACCGTTGGAGATACACGAAATGTGATAAGGACCTTTCGGATAGGAAATTAAATTTTGAAGCTCGTAAATGCCATCAAAAGTTTTCTATTTCTTAGCGTTCTCTTTTTATTTGATATGGAATTATAAAATTTTGAAACCAAAGGGTGTAGTGACGTCACTAAAATGGTCGCCATATTTTAATAGTGCAAGATATCGAAATTAAAAGAATCCTATATGTAAACATGGTAAATCAGCTACATCCATGCAAAATTTCATTTAAATCGGACCAGTGGTTCTTGCGTTATTGAGTAACAGACAGACAGACAGAAAGACACACACCATCTCATTTTTATATATTAGTATGATTAAATGAAATTAATTTTCTGGGAATATCTCAAAAATTGTTGGTTTTAGAGCCTTAAAATGTGGTTTTCGGGGTCCCTTTAGAGCCCCCGAGTTTCGTTTCTCACACTGAGGGGCTGAAAATGAGCTTTGCTTCGCCCTTCTACGCCTATTTCAGCAAGTATTTTAAGGGGGTAGGCCCCCTTTTATGAGAGGTACAGAGAAGAGTTACATCAATGATTGGTGTCGTGCCTCTGAAGGATATCTGTACCAAATTTTACGTTGATCCACTCAGCCGTTCTCGAGTTATAAGGACACAAAAATTGTCCACAGACAAACAAACGGACAGACAGACAGACAGACAAAAATTTTATTTTCGCGCACATCCTTCATTAAACAGTCTAAAACGCGTAAATAACGCAAATTTCCGTAGAAATTCAAATAAAAACAGACAAACTTTCATTCTTATATATAGAGAGATAGCACAGTGAGATTCTTTGGTAGGAGTGGGACCGGCGGCCGGCTGCCGGGCGCGCGAGCCTTCCGCCAGCCAACCGAGCTCAGGTCGCGGGGCTGCGTGAGGCGCTTGCGAGCTAACCAGGGTCATTAAAGTCCATTAAGTCACTAAACTTTCTTCAACGAGGGTGTGTTGTGTCAGCGCACAGTTAAGAAGGTAGCATAAACAACAGATGCAGGATTTAATTAAAGAAGCACAGATGTTATTTTATTTCTTGGGAATCTGGATGACCTCACGTCACCAGTTCAAATTAAAACTTATCATTTCACATTAGATACTAAAAATGTTCTCCTTCAGCTGACTGACAGACATCGTAACATTCAGTCGCAACTCCTGCCCCCCCCCGCGAGTTTACTGTAATTAATCGAAGCACGGAACTAAGCCCGTTTATGTTCAATTGTGGGTTAATTTAACATTCAAGGTGTAAAGGTTAATTACCCGTACTCTAGTGGAGCTGGGGAACAATACACGGCAGCATATATCCCTCACAACAAAAGGGAATCACAACGGGTAAACGCTAATTTATTTACACGGTACAATGCCTGTGTGTCAGTCGAAGGAGAACATTTTCAGCATCTTCTGTGAAAAAGTAAGTTTTTTAGTCATAATTTGCTGGTGAATTTACCATTAATTAATGTACTTTGTTACGGTTTCCACCTGCGCACAATCCGCGGTGCGAGCTCGGTTGGTTGGCGGAAGACGCGCGCGCCCGGCAGCCGGTTGCCCGTCCCGCTCCAGCAAAAGAATCACCCTGTGCAATGTTCCTATCATAAATATATGTCGTCGAAATTTGTAGATCACGTACTTGTATGTATACTTGCATTAGTTCAAATGTCATCAATAGGGTTGGTTTTATCATTTCAAATTATCTTGTCGACTTCAAAAGTTATGCTTGAGTCAAAAGTTATGCATTACGGAGACGGAGATGGTGACGTCATGCAGCCGCGCGGGAAGCCTAAGTTAATGGGTAATGGACGGCGAGTGCGTGACGTCATGCAGCCACGCGGGAAGCCTAAGTTAATGGTCAATGGAGTCTGTTGAAAGAGTCCTGGGGCGTCGAGTGACCTGGGGCTTCGAGCGAAGCGAAAAGAATACAGGGTGACTGCTAAAGAGGTGTACAAGATGTCAGATAAGAATACAGGGTGACTCGTAAAGAGATATACATGATGCCAGGTAAGTATACAAGGTGACTCTTAAAGAGGTGTACAAGATGGCAGAGACGAATTCAGGGTGACTCCTAAAGAGGTGCACAAGATGTCAGACAAGAATACAGGGTGGCTCCTAAAGAGGTGTACAAGATGTCGCACACAAGAATACAGGGTGACTTCTAAAGAGATATACAAGATGCCAGATAAGAATACAGGGTGCCTCCTAAAGAGATGTGCAGGATGTCAGAGCAAAATACTGTACAAGATGCCAGATAAGAATACAGGGTGACTCCTAAAGAGATATACAAGATTCCAGATAAGAATACAAGGTGACTCTTAAAGAGGTGTACAAGATGGCAGAGAAGAATACAGGGTGACTCCTAAAGAGGTGCACAAGATGTCAGACAAGAATACAGGGTGACTCCTAATGAGGTGTACAAGATGTCACACAAGAATACAGGGTGACTTCTCAAGAGATATACAAGATGCCAGATAAGAATACAGGGTGCCTCCTAAAGAGGTGTGCAGGATGTCAGAGCAAAATACAGGGTGACCCTTAAAGAGGTGTCCGCGCGGAAGCCTAAGTTAATGGGTAATGGAGCCTGTTGAAAGAGTCCTGGGGTTTTGAGCGAAGCGGGAAGCCCTACTGTGCCTTTCTAACATGTGTAGCATTTGTAGCATGCGTCATTTGAAATGATATAACGTCTAGTCTTTCAGACTGACTGTATTTTTTATCTATTCATATCTTCATATCAACAGTGCAGTGCAGTGTTATTATTATTATTTTTACATCGTTATGCCCTTCTTTGAAGCGCGATAGAACTCATATTGCTAATGATGTATTTTTCTTCACCCAAAATCTCTTCATCTGGGCACTAAACATCTTCCTCTGTCCTTCCGTCCATGATTTATTGGTCCTGGTAGTAATGTTCTCAGAGTAATTATGGTTATTGATAGGAGTTCCAAACTCGAGTTCAGCTTGTAAAATTTACTCCGTTAGGCTAATTTTTGAAGGGCTTTTTCGATTTCACTAATCCAGTTGTTCTTGGCTTTCACTGAGAGAGCAAGGTAGAGAATACTTTTGGTCAGCCTGTCATTCTTCATCCTGAGAATGTAGTACAGTACAGCTGCACTGAAGAAACCCCTTTTGTTCCAAAAACCGTGCTATGGTTGGCTTTTAGTAAATCGTTAGAAAAGCACAAGAACAGCTTAACTCTAAATTTCAGAATGATTAGCACGATCATTTTGACGGATAACTCAAAAATATTTTGAAAAGCGTTCTCTCTGAATCGACATATTATAAAGAAATGTTTTTAAACAAAAAATGTAGAGGACATTGTTACCTACAATTTGTCTCATTGAGGTCATGTCATACGTTTTGAAACGCAGAAGCTAGGTGGCGCCAAAGTTTCCAAAAAAAATGTTTTTTCACTTTTTCTCCTAGAAAAAATGTTTTGGTCTCAAAAGAGTGAACCAAAAATTTGTTCCTCTCAAAATTCTCTACAACATTTATTGAAACATTTTTTTCCTTCGACTAACCGTTCCAAAGTTATAGTCTGCCGAAGTGTGAAAATTGTCCGACACCGCTCCCGGTCTAAACTATGCCCACCGCTCTCTCCGCAGTAACAAAAGTAGCCTTGACTACGCAGCGTTGCATTTGCTCCACAGCTGGCATCTTGTGATTATGCAAACAATTGAAATAAATTAGATCCAGTGGTTAACATTTGTAAAAGCATTTAACGTGCAACGTTTCACTGCACTCGGATAGTTAATTCGCGAGGAACGTCCTTTTAAATATTTATACTTCGCGTCTCACCGCCATGTTGGATTTGTGCTCACCAGGTTACTGAATGTCCTATAGGTGAACATATGTTCATAGCCTCTATGAACATTAAAAGATTCAGTTTGATTGCTGTATAAGATTCATAGATATTGAGAGCCGTCTATATATTTCGGATGCTCGCCATTTTGGATTGTTTTATGTATAGGCCATAGAGTTATATACCATTCAAGGACAATTATTGCCTAGGTTCATTATTCAAACTTTCACTTCGATCGCATGATTACGACACATCAAATAAAAACTTAATTTTAAAATTTCGCACAGCCGCCATCTTGAGGTTATGTAAACAATTGAACTAAATTAGGTCCCAGTGCATTACAATATGTATAATCATTTACTGTACCACATTTAATTGCGCTCAGAGAGTTAAATCACGAGAAAAGTATATTAAAATGTTTCAAATTCGCTTGACCGCCATGTTCGTTTTGGACATTATATGTTTATAAAAGTTACATAGGTAAATTTGTATCAGTACCCTTTATCACCGTACAAAATTTCAGGATGATATCTGTAATAGTTTCGGAGATATACTGTAAATGTCAGTGAAATATTTCGCACAGCCGCCATTTTGAGGTTATGTAAACAATTGAACTAAATTAGACTCCAGTTCATTACATTGTGTATAAACATTTGCTGTACCAAGTTTCATTACGTTTGGATTGTTAAATCGCGAGAAAAGTCTATTTAAAAGTCTCAATTTCGCTTGGCCACCATGTTGGTTTTGTAGTCACCAGGTTTTTGAAAGTCTCATAGGTGAACTTCTAGTAGTTCCCTTTATCACCGTACACAATTACAGGGCGTTGTCGGTAATAGTTTCGGAGATACTGAATGCTGGTTAAATATTTCGCACAACCTCCATGTTGGATTGGTAGACACAATACAATTTGAAGGGCACGGTCGGGGTTGGCCAGAATAGTGCTATGATCTTACCGAGTTTCATTGAAATCGCACCATCACACACGCACACACAGACAGACAGACACACGGACAAAAGTTGATCTCATAAGCCTATTTATTCATAAATGAAAATAGGCTAAAATGAATACAGGAATTGATAAACTGTATGTAAGGTAGTCAGTCAGCTCGAAGCTGGTCGGATCCTCAGTACAGCAGTTCTAACCCTATGATTTGAACCTCTTACAGCATCCGCAGATACTAGCTGTGCCGTGAATGCTGTCACTCAGCACCACCTATAGGCCTACCTCAGTAGCTTCCATGTAAACACAGCCATGAATGAGACTGAGACATCTATCATAAGACACATTTTGCTCTAGCACAAATAAATACAGTAATACTTCATTCAACATTAGAAGGCAGCAGGCAAAATTGTAGGTTTGGATTCCGGCGCTGAAAGCAGCTTTCCTGAGTGTGTACTCGTATTTTCCCCAAGATTTTTTCACACTTCTTCCAGGCAAATCACAGAATAGTACCTTATTTCAAGTAGCCTACCGGGCCACTTGTCCCTAATAGAGGTACACAAACTACTGCAGTCAACACATAAATGCAGGTTATCAGACAAATTAAACACATACCCAACTACACGGGGCTGATGCCCCAAGATGTCCCAAGTTCCTAAAATGAGTTACCAACCAGAAGAAAAGTTATGAATTAATTTGCTAACTGGGCAATTCTGAAAGTGATTTCAAAGATTTCGGTAGTCACATAACACAAGGTATCAGATCAATTTCCTACACACAACTGGTTGGCTCCTTAGTTTAGGGGCTGCGACAACGCGGTCATGTAGCCCCGTGGACTTTAGGTGTGTGTAGAATCTGTCTGATAACCGGTGTTAATTGTGATGACTGTATTAGTGAGTGTTTCTGTTTTCAATTCAAGTATGGACTACAGACATAGATTTTTTTCAAGTAGTTCCTACTTTTGCCGCCAAACGCCACCGTCAACGACTACTAGTTCAGAGCATGGTTACCAGACGCCACCGCAGTCGGCTCCTGGCGACGAACGTAGGAACCTAAAAGAGTTTGTCAAATGTTTAACTGTAATGTATTGAACCCATGTACCATTGGTTCAAGGGAAGGAAGGAAATATACAGTCTTCAGTGGAACATAGAAAGATTTTATGCAGGAGGACTGTTATAACGTTGTGTAAGAATTAGGGCCCAGGTGGCCAGGAAATGATATCATGCGTGACGCACAGATAGGAGCCGGTCACGAATATTAATAGAACGAGTGGAACTTTCCACGCGAGTGACTGAGAGCATGTTTCGGAAATTGCTCTTACGTTGCAGGAAAATGGCATCGTCACAGTTGTGCAAGAAGAAGAATAATTAGATTTAAAGCACTTGCGAGCATATAATTAACTAAAGAAATACATCATTGTGAATCATTTTGGAATAGAGATTTTTGTGTGGAGAAAAAGGTTTTAATAATTGCCTAGGAAAGAAGTGCAAACGTGGCCATACGTCATTAAAAGTTCCCCGAGACCCGAGGAGGTGGGGATTAAAAATCAACTGTAACACCCACATATCTGAAGACCAAATTTTACTTAATATCTCAGAACTGCACGATCGATTTTTATGTGCAAAGAAGTCAGTTTACGTTTAGAAAACGAGCTTTCCAGAGATATAATTTCCAAAAGTGTGAGACCATTACTTCAAAAGTTGGTTATGAAAAAGACGAGGATTTTATCTTTTTTTAGCCAAAGAGTATAAAAGTCCTGGCAGAGCCAGACAAATGATGCAGTTTACAAGGACTCCTTGAGGGAGACGCTGTATCACATCATGCAGTTTTCGGACAGCCCGAGGGGGCGTCAGGCAATATCACATCGAATGCAGTTACTAGTCAGCCCGGGGGGCGTGACGTTGGAGCATCATCACCGCAAAGTATTATTCCGTCCAGGGGACGTGAAGCTATATCACCGTAAATGCAGTACTTACTAGACCTCGAGAGGTCGTGATACTCTGTATCACCAACGTGCACCCGAAGGGAGTGGCCGAGAAGTATCATCAAAGTATCGCCGTGCGAAGACTTAGGAAAATCCCAATACAGGATTTAGTTCCGCCAGTATCAGTCTTATAGTGAAAAGTTCAGTATTACAGTCAAAGTAGGCTGCGAACTTAAAGAACAGGCCGAAAGTAGCGTAACGTTTTGAAGTACCATAATAGTGAAACAAACATTCTATCAATGTTAAAGAACCCGATCAGGGTCAGACAAAATAAGTGCCGCATAGTATTCTGAAAAGATAGGAATTAGAGAACAGAATAATCAGAAGTGAGAATTAAATTCAAGTCGTTGTTTCAAGGAAACAAACGAACTATAAAAAGCCCTAATTTACGTATTGAAGGAGGAGCATTAGATGCTAGAAAATAATAGGTCACCGATAGAGTATTTGGGAGACCGTGAACAAGACAGACTTTCGCTAGACAAACTAAATAGTGTCTAGAAAGAAACAATTTCGAGCTAATAATAATAATAGCCGATCGTCAGGAAACCGGATTTGAAGAAGTACCGTTCCAGGGAGGGGTAGAGTGTTCGAGACTTTCATATTCTGGTCAGATAAGGAGCCGACATCTACTAGTTTCACCCTTGGAGACGGGGAAGAGAGAAATCACGTGTGTAAAGGCTAAAATCAAAGCCTCAGTGATAAAAGCAGTGTATTGTAAATATAGGAAATTTGTGCTAGTGTAATAATTTTTCAGTGAATTCATTTGTGTATTATAAAAGAATACGGAATCGTATTCAAAATGTTACCAGTGTGTAAGGTATATAAGTTATATGTGTGTCAAGAAATGTCAGTGTATGAAATGGAATTAGGGAAGATGGCTTAAACACATTCAAGTGGGCGAAACGAAACATTGTTGGAAAGTACGGTCGGGAATCGTCTTATCATGTGAGTAACCATTTCATTATGTCATGTGTTGGGAAATGTTTGCGTGCAATCCACCTGAGAATGAGATGATAGGGATGTTTTTGTATAATAAATAACAGAATAATCGCGCGATCTGAACAACTAAAATTGTGAAAGTATAAAAATAATTTCTGTGATATGAATAAATCCCTTATGGGAAATGTATGAAATAAAATATCAGTGTATTTGATAAATGATTTAATTATATGAAAGCAAGCGTAATAATAATAATAATCACAATTAGATAAATGAAGATTATGATGAATTATATGAAAGTAGTAGCTTTTGAGCTCCTTTAAAGAAATAAATACATGTTGTGAACACATGTTCTTAAGGTAAAGCGATTATTGTACGGGAGAGGATTAATATAAAATTGAGATATAGATCAAATGGGATTTTGAATTTATCAGTTCTTTGAAGGCAATTTGGAAATAAAGGATAAGCGTAATGCATCGCATTGAAGTAAATTTGTCACGCTAGGAAGGCGTTGAACCTAAATATACTTGGTAAATTTAATTATGAGGGGCAGTTGGTCGTGGTAATTGAGCTATAGTAAGTCCTCTATATAGTGATGTGGATCACGAGGCCATGTGTGTTGTTGTGTTATAATAGGGTGCGAATTTATTGTATTATGAGCGCAGGTTATTAGGCCGAGGCCGCCCTAAGCCGCATTTATATAAGTCCTCCAGTATGGGATTGGTTCCCGAGGCAGTTGAGAGAGTCGAACCCAGACTCGTCTAGTTGTTAAAGCCCCTAAATTTTCGTTGTTGTATGTGAATTACTCTTACCCACCAATGAGGATACTTCATAATTAATAAATTCCAAGGCTACGAGAATGGTCTAATGAAAATAATAATGTTGTAAAGTAAGTGAATGAGATGCCAGGCCTGTTCAAAGAACTGCATTTAAGAAACAGCTGTGTTGAAACTAGGAGTAGCTCGTCCCGTGGGGGCGATGGTCGTGAAGTCTCCCTCCCTACAATAACTCACGCTAAGTGTCCAGGCTAGACCCCTTGTCATTGATGTTGCGGTCGGTCTGGGATCCATCTGTTTTGAAGTTATAGTACGCTAGCTTGTTTAGAGTTAGTTTAACGACCCGGTCTTCGAACCGAGGTTCTTGTAGATGAAGATTACCGCTTGCAAGTTCAGATCGTTGCTTTCTTATGAGATAATGGTCTTTTAAGACAGATAATAATAAATCCCTAATATAATGTTATAATTATGATGTAATGATTCACGAGTTCAGTGAAGACAATTAGATTTCGGGAGTGATCTTAATTTTTGGACTAGTTCAAGTAGTCTTCAGAAACTCGGGAGTGCGCAAATAATTTACCAATCACTGTAGTGAATTGTTGATTTGAGAGAGATGGTAACTGAGAACATTGTGAAAGCCCAAAGTTTAAGCAAAGTAGTCTATCTATCTATCTATCTATCTATCGTATGGCTTTTAGTGCCGGGAGTGTCCGAGGACATGTTCGGCTCGCCTGAGTCTGTAGCTGTTTCCAGCGTACACCCTAAAGGGTGAGCTACAAGTTCCGTTCAATTTCAAGTAGTTCCAACTTTCGTCACCAGATATCAATGATACCTGGTGGTGAACGTTGGAACTTTGATAGAGCGTTCTGACGAAATCTAACCTAACAAATTTTGCTTTACACAAGTTTAGTCTGTGAAAGGATCTTTTACTTGCCATAAATCTATGACATGGGACCGCCGGCTTTACTTCCCCTCCGAAGGAAGGCATACTGAAGGATTTTTAACGCTCTTAAAAATCCGACGACTTCGGCCGGGTTTGAACCCGCTATCTTGGGCATAGCAGTTCAGCATGCTATCGACTACGCCACCGAAACCGCAGCAAAGTAGTAAAAGTACTTTAATAAGAATTATATATTGTTTGAATTATAAAATACTCATATAATAGGAAGTGATGTGCAGTAAAGTGATAACACAGTTTATATTGGAAAGTATGGAGCCTATTGGAGCTCTGAATTGTATGGAATTTTAAAAAGGACACTATATGGAAGTGAAAATAGAGATATATTTGTTGGTTTATGAGAAACCATTTATTTTGATTTAACATTTGTTTTGATATTGTATTCCTTGTTTACTTTGAACAAGTTAGAATGGGTCAGTATTTTATTTGTTTAATTTGTTGTAGCGCCATATAATTGTGGAATTAAATGTTTTATAGTAGGAGTTGATTTTGTTTTTATTTTGGAAGTGTATCCTCTATTTAATCCAAAATGTGTAAGTCACAGAGTGGGAGAACATATCATAACCCCAAAAATCCCGATTTGAGCATTGCTGGCATACTGTGATTTGCATATTTCATGTTAAATGGGCACAGTATATACAGGTGTAATTAGTGGAAGGTTCTTTAACATGCCATAAATCTATGACATGGGACCGCCGGCTATACTTCCCCTCCGAAGGAAGGCATCCTGTTTTTTTTAACTCTCTTAAAAAATCCGACGACTTCGGCCGGGTTTGAAACCGCAATCTTGGGCATATAAGCTCAGCGTGCTACCTACTACGCCACCGAAGTCGCCCTACATACAACTAAATACAAAAGGCTGATGCCCATGATGTTCCAAGCTCACACAAAATAATTTGAAATATTATGATATATTGTTGTGCCAATTTTGGATGAAATCCAATTGTTAGTATAGAAGTTACTGGAATTTTAAAATTGGACCTATCAGCAGGCTTAGAATCATGTTGGTAGAACTGACATACATTAGTTGCTCCAAATTAATCTAGAATGTCGGGCACTATACGTGTGCAAAGTTTAAAGCTGTGGGCTCGCATACTTTCATATATATTGGTATTTGGATAAAAATGGAGAGAGCATTTATTGACAGTTGGCAGCCCTGGTGGCTCTTTAGAATAATCTCAGTCATATCTGTTTATGTACACATAGTGTGCCCTTTTAGCAAGAAATATGCCAATCACAGTATACCAGCGTAGCTCAATTCGGGATTTTCGGGGCAGCGGTAAGTTCCCCCACTCTGTGACTCACACATTTTGGATTAATTAGAGGATACACTTGCAAAATAACAACAAAATCAACTCCTATTTTAACATATTTAATTAATCAAAATTATGGCGCTACAAACAATTAAACAATTAAATTACTGACCCATAATCATCTACTTGTTCCAAATGAACAGGGAATAATATAATAATAAAACAAATATTGTATTAAAACCTCTGGTTTCCATATAAACCAACCATTCCTAATTATTTTTACTTCCATAAAGCATCAATTGTGAGTTTCATATAACTCCGAGCTCTTTTGGCTCAAATGCTTTCTGTAATAATGGTGTCACTCTTTGTACACCTCAAATACTACTTTTTTATATATTTACTTAATCATCAAACAAATGTATAATTACATTTAAAATTACATGTTAATTATCTAACTCAATATTTTGGGCATTTTCACATATTTTCAGCTGTTATCATCTCTCTCTAGTATTACAAATACATTAAGGTAATCAGGAAATTACTTGTGTACTCCAGAGTATGAAGATACTTGACACAGTCAAAAAAACTATGGTTACTCCCGAAACCTAGTTGCCTTCAATTAACTCGTGGAATCCTACTTCCATACAACATTACAATAGGGATTGTTATTTATTTCATTTGTCTTATAAGACCATTATCACATAAGAAACTACGATCTGAACAGGCAAGCGGAAATATCAATCTACAAGGACCTCGGTTCAACGCCCGGGTCATTAACAACTTTAAACACTCCTGGTGTATTCATTACTTCTTACAAAACGGCCTTCAGACACCCTCCTACACCAAGGGTTTGGCCGTGAAACTTGAGAGTTATTTATGACTATGCGGGATCCCTCCCGTCTAGCCCCGGCTAGAGCTCTCTTTAAATGCTTTAAAAACACAAACCTTTCATTCTCGGTTCTTTGGGAAGACATGGCATTATACTCTTCGTGTACATACAACAATATTATTGGGCTCATAAACCACATTCGTAATCTTGGCGTTTATTAATTATGAAAGGTCCTCATTGATTGTGGAAGAGTAATTAACGACGAATAATAAAGGGGCTTTCAAAATAAGAGGATTCTGAGTTCGAATCTCTTCACATGCCTCGGGAACCTTTCCCATATAGAGGACTATACAAAATGCGATTTAGGGTCAGACCTACGCTCAATACCATACATTTGCTCCCTTTCAATAACATACACAATGCCTATTGATACTACGTCACAAATAGAGGACTTATACCAAATCTCAATTCGCTACAATCAACTGCCTCTCATAAGTAATTTACCAAGTACATTAACTTTTACGCATTCCTAGCGTGACATTTTACTTTAATTGCGCTCCTTTTGCGCTATACATTTTTTAAGCCTAGCGTCATCCAAAGAACTGATAATATCATATTAACAATTGATACACATTTCAATTTTTATATTATACTTTTCCTTTGACCATAACTTTCTCTATTCCAAGAATATGCATTTAAACATCATGTCTATACTTTTTATTAAGGCTCTAACGGTCTTATATACACATCAATTAATTTGATCTTTATTTAATATTTCCTTACTTGGTTATTATTATTATTCATTTCATATCTTTATTCTTTACACAAGCTCAAAAGCTATTTCTTTCATATAACTCAAATTTACTTTTAATTAAATATCTTTCATGATAATTACTAATATTTCGCTTGCTCTTATGACAGTCGTCAAATACATTAACATTTTATATATTTCCTCTACTTGATTTATTCTTTACATAATTATTTATAGTTTCTCAAATTTCTATTTTTGTTCAGATCGCGTTCTTGTTTATTCAGTATTTATTTATTTAAACACATCCCTTTTACTCAAAAACTCCGGTGGATTTGTACACAATCATTCCCTGACACCAAAATATAATGAAATTCATTACTCACATGTTATTAAGATCGTCTCATGACCTTTATCCTTGTGCGGTGTTTCATTTTGGCCCACTTTAAAATTTACTCCATATTATAGAAATTCATCTTATGTACAAACACTTCTTGACACATATTTAATACACTTAACATTGACGACATTTTTAATACACTGGTGTATCCCTTTAGAACACACAATAAACACTAAAAAAAATATTATTTTTACACACAATCTTGATCGATTTATACTTCACACTTTTTTGATCACTAGGCCGTATTTTCTTAGCCTATCACACGTGACCTCTTAATTTCCCGTTTCCAAGGGTGAAATTTATTCAATGTCGGCTTCCTATCCTGCAGAATGCGAAAGTCTCGAAACATCTACTTTTCCCTGGAATCCTAATTCTTCGAATCCTATTCTTGATGACCGGCTATCTCTCTAGCTTGAACGGCTTCCCTTTTTAGATCTAGTTTATCGATCCTAGCGAAAGTCTGTTCGGATCGAGGTCCCCTCAATAACTTCTCGATGATCGATGGATTTATTTTATAGCAGCTAGTACTTCTCGAGTCTAGTGCTTTAGAATAGTTCGTCTGCTTTCTGGAGATAATGTCTATAGTCTCCGTTCTTCTTTATTTAATCGGTTCTAGCACTCCTACTTTTCTGAGATACGTTGCGAACCTTACTCTGTTTTTCCCTAGTTGGGTTCTTTAATTTAGGTAACTCTTTATCTTCCTATTACGGTACTTCCGTACGTTATGATATATTCGGTCGTTTATGTAAAGACCTATCGCCTTAAGTCCAACGTTCGCAGCTTGCTCTGACTATATTTTACGAACTTTTTCACTATAAACTTGTGTACTGTCGGACCTAAATCCTGTAATTAGGATTTTCCTAAATTTTCAACACGGCGATACTTGAATATTTCTTCTTTACAACTCCCTATGGAGGCAAGCAAGTTGTTAATACTGCGACGCCTATGGCTATCGGATATTAATTCTGCGGTGTATTACAGCGTTTCTCCCCTCAAGGAGTACTGGTAAACTGTCTTCGATGTGACGCAGAGTAACGCCCCACACGGCTGTCTGAATACTGATGCGTAGCAACGCCCCCCTCGGGCTGTTTGGACCTGCTTGTACTGATGCGTAGTAACACCCCCTCGGGCTGTTCGGAACTGCATGTGCTGTGATGTAGCCTTACGCCCCCTCACGGGCTGTCGGAATGACTGCATGTGCTGTGATAACTTCAGCGTCGCGTCCCCCTGGACGGACTGATACTGCGTGATGCGTAGCAACGCCCCCTCGGGCTGTTCGAAACTGCATTCGGTGTGTGATGTAGCACAGTGACGTGCCCTCAGGCCGTTTGAAACTGCATGTCTGGCTTGGTGATGCCAGGAGCTTTATACTATTTCACTACAAAAAGATAAAACTCTAGCCCTTTCCGTGGCCAACTTTTAAAATAATGGTTGCACAATTATAAAAATTATACCTTCCGAAAGCTCGTCTTCTCAATGTCAAATAATCTCATTGCGCATAAGAATCGATCGTGCAATTCGGAGATATTAATTACTTTGTAGTCTTCAGCTGCGTAGGTGTTGCTGTTCTTTTGTACTCTCCCCTCTCTACAGGCCTTGGTAAATCCCCGATGACGTATACTTGCGTTTGCAGTTTTCTCCTGTGCAATATTTAAAAGGTTTTTCTTTACACAAAAATCTCTCATTCGAAATGATTCACCGTACTGTAATTGTTTACTCATTTTTATACTCGTAAACGGGTTAAATTTAATTATTCTTCTTCTGGCGCATAAGCGGTGTTGTCGTTTTTCAGCAAGCTAAGCTCGATTTCCGAGTCAGGCTTCCTTGTCTAATAGTGGGAATTTTCCACTCGGTTATTAATACTCATGACTAGCTCCTTTCTGAATGTCAAGAGGGGTGATCTCATCTCTCGAACACCTGGTCCTTGTTGCTTGCACAACGTTAGGCTAGCATCTTAGCTTGATCTTTCTCTATGTTACATTAGAAACTGTACGTTTCTTTCATTTCTTCCCCAAATACATGGATTCGACCTCCTTGGACCCTATGGCACATGGGTTCAATAGTACATACGAAATTTGGTTGAAATCCAATTGATAGTATAGGAGTTATATGCATTTAAAATTTGGACGTATCAGTAGGCTTAGAATCATTTTTGGCAACACTGTCATGTATGGCCTCCTGAAAATTAAACTGAAGTATTATTATCTATATGTGTACCAATTTTGGAATAGTTCCCATGTATACATTCCAAGATATCCAACATGGAGCTCAAATTTCAATTGCGATTTTTTAGCAGTTGGTAGCACTGACATCATTTTCACGTTTGATATTGAGATGTCCTGGTATAGATCTTTACTCGTACCAAATTTGGTTTCGATAGCTGCAGCCGTTTAGGAGTTGATAGGGGGGACACACACACAGACAGGCAGAAGGACAGACAGACATTTTCCCAGATCGATCTCATAAGTCTACTTTTTTTCTCATTTTTGCAAAATGTGAAAAGTAGGCTAAAAATAACTCAGCCGCTGTACCACTCGGAGGAATAGAACTGAAAGCCTCGTTCTTACCTGACGTATTTATAAATGCGCGCCAGCAGTACTCATCATGATACCGAGTCAGGAGTAGGTGTTTATTTACCTAATGTACACAGTGTCTGCCCCCCCCCCCCCCCTCACCGCATCAACGCTTTAAACGTGATTGCAGTGTCAACTCTCTTCGCATGACTTGCAGGCGTAATTATGTGGAATACCGTACCATGCGCTGATCACCGAGAGTGCTTCAGACTCATTCTTCCAGGCGAACAGCCACTGCAACATTGAATCTTATCCGTTCTTTTATTTCGTTTCGAGCGAGTAGCTACTACGCTATGATTACCAGATGGAGTCTCTCTGACTGATTACATTCTCAAGACGTCGAGGTACAATTTGATTTTGCTCCACTCTGGCAAGATTATATGGAATGAATATACCGTGGCTTTTCCAAGAATATGCCTTTCATCTGTAGTTACTTTTGTAATGGAACCAACCCTGTAGAATAGGGAAAGATAAGGGAACGTTAATGGCATTTGTAGACTTAGAAAAGGCCTTTGATGACGTTGGTTGGAGTAAGTTGTTTGACATTTTGAAAAGGATTGGAATAAAGTACAGGAATATGAGGGTCATCTACAATGTGTACAAAAAAATGGACGGCAGATATTCGAGCTGAAGGACATGATAGAGAAGCTGGTATTCAGAAAGGTGTTACGCAAAGCTGCATTATATCACCCATACTTTTCAATCTATACATTGAGAAAGCAATGAAGGAAATTAGAGACATAGGTAAAGTAGGAGTAAAAGTTCATGGAGAAATAATTTCAACTCGGAGCGGAGATTATATGATGATATCGTCATCTTAGCTGACACGCCTGAGGATTTGAATGAGTTTTTGAATGGTATGGATTCTGTCTTGAGGAAATAATTCATGATGAAAATAAATAAATAAATAAATAAATAAACAAATAAATAAATAACTGAATGCATACGCTAGAAATAAAATTGGCAGGTGAAAAGCTGAGGAAGTAGGAGACTTCTGCTACCTAGGAAGCAAAATAACCAGTGATGGAAAAAGCAAAGAGAGTATAAAAAGTAGGTTGGCTTAGGCTAGGAAAGTAATTCTACAGAGTGAACACGAAACTTCTCGAAGTTCCAGTAATGAAGACAAACCGGTTAAGTATCAGCCTGTATTATTACAGTACAACCATAGTTGATTTTGTATAACCATATAATCACCCCAAACAGACAAACTCCGGATTTTTATCACCATTTTAGCATTTCACCTAACATTTGATATACTACAATTAGCATACACCGACAGTTGCATTACCAATACTGCAACTAAATAATTATACATATTGTAAATATTTTGCACCTGTATTCTGAAACATAGATGTTATAGCCTAAGTGTAATGGATCTGATGATGAGCGCTTGACGATCGAAACTGGTCATCCTAGTGTATTTATTAATCTCATGTAATTTATTTCAGGATTAGGGCACAACCCAGCTCTTTTTGGGTACATTCGTGTTGACCGACTGAAAAGCACCAAACTTTTGAAAAGAAATCTGTTGATATCAAATGTAGATTTAGGTGTTAGAAAGTCATTTTTGGAAGCGTGGCGCTCTATGGAAGTGAAACTGGGCAGTTGGCGCAGCAGAAAAGAGGAGAATTGAAGCGTTTGAAATGTGGTTTTACAGGAGAATGATGATCAGATGGGTAGATAGAGTGACAAATGAAGAAGTGTTCAGACGAGTGGGCGAGGAGAGATGTTTATGGCGAGTGCTATAGAAGAGAAGAGATAGGTTGGTAGAGCACATACTAAGCTACCCAGGAATAGAATACTTAGTTGTGGAAGGAATGGTCGAGGATAAGAATTGTAAGGGTAGACCAAGGTGAGAATATGTTAAACAGATTGCCTCGGATGTAAGGTGTGCTACCTATGTAGAGATGAAACGATTAGCTCAGGACAGGGAGACGTGGAGAGCTATATCAAACCAGTCAAAAGACTGAAGACTCCAACAACAACAACAACAACAACCACCTTGTACTACGAATCTCCATGTAGCGCAGAATGCGAACCGTTTGACGTAATATTTCACCTCGAAGACCCCACTTGCACTAACCATGAATCGATCCCAATCCATTTTGGCGAGTCAAGAAGGTTGAATGGTTGCCAACACGACCCTATTTTTAGCGGAATACATATTATAGGGAGCACTCCTCTCGAACAAAACAAGCGGGACTGTCCACTGCTGTTCCTTTCTCAGGAATTTGCATAATTCCAGATAAGCACCCTGGAAGATTTTGGTAAATTCAGCTCGCTCGTGCGTTCTGTTGTGTCAGTCGAACTCGGCGAACTAATTTCCCACTCTACTACTAAGGACGTAGACTTACGTGGGTTATACAAAAAGTATATGACACATGAATATGGCAGGTAATCGAGTGAAACACTACAGTGCATAGTGACGCAGCAGATACACCACACTACATTTTGAATGGTCATCCAGACACTGCGAATGTTTCAAATCATTACGCGCCTTTGTCTTGGAACCATGACAGTACCACTGTTTGAACTTGTTCAACGTTAGCAAATCCTGTACTACCCATTCTTCTTTCAGTTTGCCGAACACATGGAAGAGACATGGAGCAAGATCTGGAATGTACGCTGCTAAACCTCCAGTGACGTGACTAGGATTTACTTCTGGAGGGGGATCAGTGGAGTCAAATTTGAACTAATTGCTTTTTTGGTTTTCTGTTGTTGCTGCCTTGTTTTGTTTTTTATGTATTCTTTTTAAAGCTTTGTGTGTGTTTTCTGTTTTTGCTTTCTTTCTTAAATTTTGCTTTGTGTGTGGGGGGGGGGCAATATAAGGTTATCATTGAAAGAAAATCTACATGTTTTCATATTTGATTTCGATAGCACTCGATACGTTTTATTGCACCTCTCAATGTGCAAAAGATCGGAAATGAACAGTTTGGTTGGTTTAACAGTAAAGATTTTACACAAATAGTGAGGAATCTTTTTAGATTAGTAGGTATTAAAGCACATAATCCATTCGTTTGTCATCAATCCGAAAACTGGCTTTTTCTTTCATATAAAAAAATCAACAAATTAGGTTTTTAAAAGTTATTTGGCTCTGGGGGTGTTCATCCCCCTAATCAATCCCCGTAATTACGCCACTGTAAACCTCCCGTATAAAATGAAGTAAAGTTTGTGTTATATCTTGAGACTGGTAAAAGGTCCGGGTGGTTTTACCTGAGCTGGAATATTATAGGGTTCCATGATTCTGTGGCCAATTAAGTAGAAAAATCACAACAATAATTGTGAAGGAACACCGTAGGCTCTTCCGTATTTGCCAGCCAGAGAGAGATGTCTGTCAGAGTTAAATATGCTATACAGAAGGACCATTAATATATTTGATGAACAATCGGTTTTCTGTGTCGAGAAACATTAGACATCCAGAATAATTCGAGAGAAGATACAATATGAATAGCTAACCGTCCGAGGAACATCGAAAGAAATAACAATTTTTGATTTAAGTAGATTTTGTCTGTCGTCTATAAAGCGGCTTCGGTGGCGTAGTCGGTAGCATGCTGAGCTTCTATGCCCAAGATCGCGGGTTCAAACCCGGCTGAAGTCGTCGGATTCGTTTAGAGCGTTATAAATCACCCAGTATGCCTTTCTTCGGAGGGGAAGTAAAGCCGGCGGGCCCATATAATAGATTTATGGTATATAAAAGAACCTTCCACTAAGTACAATCGTGTGAAGCTAAATTAGCAGGTTAGATTTGATTAACTTTCTATTATTTCCAACGTACACCACCAGGTGCCGGTTGCGGTGTCATCTAGTAGTCAAGTTCAATGCTAGGTGTCGTTGACGGTAGCATTTGGTAGCAAAAGTAAGAACTACTTGAAATTGATCGTCTGCAGTCCTTATCTGAATTACAGATAACACACTAATGCAGTCATCACAATTAACACCGGTTATCAGACTGATTCTACACACACCCGCGGTATCGCAGCCCCTTACTATGGTTATGGTCGCATCTTCTCTTGGTGGTCATAGAACAGCGAATGATGTTCAGCTATCATCGATGAAGTCCGGGTTCTATTCGCGGCTCTACCAGAAATTTAATTCTGGCCTGAGGAATGGAGCGGGGTTAACTCAGCCCTGTTAGGCAAAATTGAGATGAAATGGGTTCCATTCACACCTCAGCCATCCTGGGAGTTGTTTCTCGTGGTCTCCTGTGGTTTTCCATCTGGAACTAATATTCTCAAAACGAAATCATGGGTATAAATGGTCGGTAAAGTTTAAAAACCTCTATTGTCATTCCGAGAATTGGATTTTCACAACCCTACAAACAACGAGGGTTTTGGCTATAATGCCGTGTGTTGTTACAAGCCATGTAGGTCAGCGGCCGCCAGTACAAGTGTGATCATGTTTACCCTTATTGTGAAAATTGCCACTAAGCAACGAAGCGGAATGCTGCATTTATTGATATAATCAGTGGTATTGGACCACAAAAGGCTATTGCGTGCCAAACTGTCATAATTAAATACAAGAGGGAGGTTTAAGAAGAACCAATAAATCAATAGAAATCATAATAAACATGCTCGATTCGGGATACTTAAATGTTCATTAAGAGTATGAACCTTCATAGCTCATATAAAAGAACGACATACACAGCCATGAATGACATAAAGAACCCACCGTGACAGTGTTTACAAATAGCCATGAAACACTACAAACTTAAAATCATGCCTATCATCACCTATGGTCTAGCACTAATATAGGATGATCTAACTCAACGAAACATGAAAGCCTAGAATAGGTAAAAGCAGTCTTCTTGAAAAAAGCTTTGTGTGTCTCAAGGATCACCTCTTTAGAGTATGTTTATAAAATGGCAAGTGGGACCTTCTTTATAGAAGATTTGACATATGACCATCAACTACCAGCAACGCCAGCATGGAATAAACTGATTTGAAGCAGACAGGAAAAAAGCAGCTGAAATAGAGAATAGTACATTATGCAACGAGCCTATAATGGCAATAATTAAGACACTAGTATGTTTATAAAACGAGCGTATGCGAGTTTTATAATTTCCATACGAGTGTCTTAATTACCATTATAGGCGAGTTGCATACGACTGTTTATGTTCGACGATAAATATTATAACTATTTTATGTTCGAACATAAATATTCATAAATAACTGTCGAGATTTCGCCAATTTTATGTACTGAACAGAGCGCATGAGACGCAGAAAATGCCTTGTATTTCATTCATTCATTCATTCATTCATTCATTCATTCATTCATTCATTTATTTGCAATGGGGGGAGTGTCCCCCGGTGGCAAATTGGATATACATAACAAATAAATAATTATACATAACAATTCAATAATAATTATACAACAATTAAACTGGAGTATTTACAGAAATAGTCAGTCTTTTCTTAAATACACCTATATGTTTGGGAAAAGGCTCTAAGACTGTGGCAGGTTGAGAGTTCCAGTTATCAATGGCACGATTTACAAAACAATATTTACCATAATTTGTTCGCTGTGGTCGGCCCTTAACTTTGAAAGGATGATCGCTCCTACCCATGTAAGTGGGCTTTCCCAATCGTTTGCTAAGCTCACCCCATGCTGGTTGATTTGTATACGTGTTGTACATAGCGCAGAGTCTAGATTTCATCCTCCTAGCCTCCAGTGATTCCCACCCAAGTTTCTTTAACATACGGCTCACACTGCTCCTGGGATTAAAGTCACTGAGCACAAATCTAGCGGCCTTTTTTTGTACCATTTCCAACTCATTGATGAGCCCTACTTGATATGGATCCCAAACCGCCGAGGCATATTCCAGAATAGGTCTTACAAGTGACAAATAGCCTAATTCTTTAGCAGAGGTACTACTTCCTTTTAATACCCTCATTAAAAAGTGCAGGGATTTGTAAGCTTTAGAAACTACACATCCTATATGACTACCTCATTTCATATCATTCCTTACGTGAACGCCCAAATATTTGCAAGAATCTTCTTCTACAAGTATTTCCGAGCCAATGTTATATTGAAAATCCTGCCTCCGCACTTTCCCTATTTTTAAGAGACTACATTTTCTTGTGTTTATTTTCATTTTATTTTCAATCGCCCTCTTATAGACCAGGTTCAGGTCCTCTTGAAGCACTGCATTGTCATGTGAGTCATGTATCTTTCGATATATTACACAATCATCCGCAAACAATCGACAGTCACTGCGAATCCCATTTGGTAAGTCATTTATAAACGCCAAAAATAACAAAGTTCCGATTACGCTGCCCTGAGGGATACCCGACGTCACGGTAATTTCATCCGAGAATATGCCTTCGACTTTCACTTTCTGTGAACGACCCGTCAAAAATTCTTGGATCCATAAAATTACTCTTCTATCAATCGTCGTCGAAGCTAATTTATGGAGTAGCATGTCATGCGGCACGACATCAAATGCCTTCGCAAAATCTATAACCACGGCGTCGACTGAAACTCCATGGTCTAACGATTCGCTAATGTCTTGAAAAAGTGATAGCATCTGACTCTCGCATGAGTAACCTTTCCGAAATCCATGTTGCCTATCATTAAACCATGATAATGTTTCCCACTGTTCCCTCAAGTAGTCGCACATGAGTAACAACATGGCGGCCAGCAGGTGTGTACCAGTTAGAGTGCTCCAACTTTTCCTCGTGTTCTACCTAGTAAAAAGCTCAGTGGGTGCCTCGAAAAAGATCCTCGATCATTCTTTAACAATTGAAGACTCGTGTGTGAACTCGGACCTGAAGGAACACCTCATGGTAGTTTGTAAACTCAATATATCTTCTCTCACATGGTGTGGAAGCGAGGGGCTGTTAGTCACGGCAGCAGGCAGAGGGCGCCCAGCACTGCGCGGGGTTGCCAGACCGCCCGCTACATTATTACATCTCGTGGTACTGTCTGTGGCTCTCAGTGGAGATGTGGAGATGAACCCAGGACCAAATAAGGTGTGTATAATTTGTGATTCGAAGGGTCGTGTGAATCAGTTATTTGTGACATGTACATCTTGCCTCTCTCAAGCTCACAGAACTTGTGCAAAAATCAGTGCTTCAAAACACAAAATAATCAACTCTGGGAAACAATCGTGGCTGTGTTGGAATTGTTCTTTACCTCAGCTCTCTAACTCATTTTTTAATACATCGACACAGAGTGCAAATAGTGTAGATAGTGACGTAACACCCTCGGATGGCAAGGCATTATCCATTTTTTCCTTCAATGCCCGAAGTGTAACATGTCCCTCCAAACAACCGGACCTGCGTTCTTGTCTCACAGCACTTAATCCGTCGATTGTGTGTTCAGGGGAGACATGGCTGAAAAATCCACTAACGACCCAGAAATATTTCCGGTAACATACACCATGTTCCGCAAAGATCGAACCTGGACATCAGGGGGAGGGGTACTAATAGCCATGAAACCTGAGTTAAGGCCTGTTCGCCAACGGGAGCTTGAAACTGATGCTGAGGCTGTGTGGGTGGAATTCACGTGTGCGAACAATAAATTTCTAATAGGCTCTGTATACCGTGCTCCCAATTCAACTCGGCACATCAATGATGAACTTTTGGAGTCCCTCCGTCGTGTACAATACATCCAGCACAAATACAAGGCCATTTACATAACAGGCGATTTTAATTTAGAAATAGACTGGCAAAACTCTCCTCCCACTCCCAAGGATCCCATTGCTAATGAATTCCTTACCGCATTCTACGACTTATTCCTTGACCAATTAATAACCGAAGCAACTCGAATCACACAAACTACACGCTCCACAATAGACCTATTCCTCACAAGCCTTCCTTCCTCCGTACAGAAAGCAGAAGTCATACCCGGTTTCAGTGATCACGCAGCCATCTTTACCACATTGCATTACAACAAACCACGCAGCAAGAGCACAGTGAGGACAGTATACAATTACAAAAAGGCAGACTGGAAACTGTTATCATCTTTATTCCTCAAACACCTTCCCACCCCAAGTATTCTGGACACCAGCGACATCAACTCAGTGTGGCACGCCTGGCGAAATTGTTTCTTTGAATGTGTGGATATAGCTATACCGAAAATAACCATTAGTGGGAAGAAAAATTCTCCTTGGGTGACGAAGGAAGTCATTAAAATGATTAGGAAAAGGAACGTGTTATACAAGAAATGGAAAAGTTGCTCAACTGACATCATGTGGAAAAATATAAGAACATCAGGAACCAAACAAAGAAATTAATTCGCGAAACATACAACAATTATATTCACAAAATAAGTAGCACCAGTGAAATGTGGAAAATCTTGTCCAGAAGACGCGGCACCGCTGCGCCAGCCTCATTTCACTGTAACGGTACATTCCTCAGTGCACCCCAAGATATTGCAACAGCGTTCAGTGACAGTTTCAAGCAGAACTTTTCAAAGCCAGATATGACCATGAACCTGCTTCTGCCAAGGTCATCACTTCCACCCCTCCCACTCTCCAACTTGTACTTCACAACAACTGAGGTGATTCACAGCCTACGGAAGATTAGACCACATGCGGCGACCGGCCCAGATGATGTTCCCGGACGGATCCTGCTGCAGTGTGCGGAAGCATTAGCGCCCTCTCTGTGTGCGTTATTCAACCTGTCGATCAACCAAGGTTCTGTGCGGTGTGGGTGGAAATGTGCTAACGTGGTGCCAATCTATAAGCAAGGTGACAGAGAAAATGTTGCAAATTACAGACCGGTGTGTCTAACATCTATAATTTGTAAATGTATGGAGCGGCTAATAGCAAACAGTGTGCTGGAATTCCTACGGGAGAACAATCTGCTCGACCCAAATCAGCACGGTTTTCTTCCGGGTCGTTCTTGCACTACTCTATTGACAAAAGTCATTGATGAGTTTCAGTTCTACTTGAATCAGCCAGAAGTGAAACAAGTGGACTGTATTGCACTGGATTGGGCTAAGGTCTTCGATCAAGTGTCTCATGAAAGACTTTTGTTAAAGCTACAGCAGCTTAACATACGGGGTAGCTTACTTGCATGGGTGAGGTCATTCCTAGAGGGTCGAACGCAGTGTGTGGTGTACGGAGGAGCTCGATCACAGGCTGCTCAAGTTACTTCTGGAGTGATTCAGGGCTCTGTGATCGGACCTCTTCTCTTCACTATATATGTGCTCGATCTTCCTGGCTGTGTCACCTCATCAATGTCACTATATGCAGATGACACCGTGCTATACAGGGGCATTAAATGTGAAGAAGATTCCCTCTGTCTAAAATCAGATCTGGACAACTTATCGCTGTGGTGTTCTGTGAATAATTTAAATATAAATGTACAAAAATGTAAATACATAAGAATAACCAGGTCAAAAAAAAACCATTGAGAATGAATACAAAATTATGAACAGTGTCATCCCACAGTGCACAAACTTAAAGTTATTAGGGGTAACAATCTCCGACACCCTGAATTGGAACATTCAAAGTGAAGAGGCAAGATGTAAGGCCACCAAAGTTCTGGGCTTCTTGTACAGAAACATGAGAGGTTGTAAACCTAGAGCCTTCAGGACGGCTTACATATGCATGGTCCGTCCGATATTAACGTACGGCTTACCTGCTTGGCATCCCACTACAGCGGAAAACATGAACAAGCTCCAGCGTGTACAGCGCCGCGCAGAGAGGCTAATAGCTCGTTATTCCCCTTCCCCTTTGTCAAAATTTCCATCTATAGAGGCAACAGCCAAACAAATTGATCTAATTTTTCTTAAAAAATCCCTTACAGGTTCCATTAATATTGACCCTTTTTGCCGACTGTCATTGGCATATCGCTCAGTTCGAAGAGGACGAGGTGTAACTCTCGTGCCGCCCTTCGCACGTAGCAATGCTTACCTGACAGGTTTCTACGGCCGCTCTGCGCGGTTATGGAACGCGCTGCCAGGGGATGCCAAGATCTTGCCTCTTCGGAAATTCAAGCCGTACGTAAAAAGGTACATTGTATAAATAAAGGTCTGTATGAGTGATTGATTGTCTCGCTGAATGAATGAGTATCTGAATGGAATGAATGTATGTATCGCGTGATCGAGGTTATGAAAGTGCGTGCGTGAGAGAGTGAGTGAACAGGAAAATGTACTATGTCAATATTCTAAATATGTAAATACTGCAAATATCTTTGTAAAATATGTAAATATTGTTAAAACAAATCTAGATGTAAGCTGTGCCTGTGAAGCATGAAATATGTATGTGGGGCTTGCTCTTTTTCACTAGGCCTTCCATACGTCTTGTACGATATATGGTAAATAAATAATAATAATAATAATAATGCCCCATCTGTTTACAAACGATGGACGTAAGGCTAACCGGCCTGTAGTTGCCCAATTCAAGTCTGCTCCCTCCCTTAAATATTGGGACTACCGTAGCTCTTTTCCAGTCATCTGGGATTTGCGCATTGTTTATGGACACATTAAACATCACCTCCAAGTATCGTGCCACGGCCCTACCTCCTGGTTTAAGTACTTCACTAACAATATTATCAGGACCCTTTGATACATTGAAACGTAGTTTTTGTATTAGCTTTACAATTGCTGACTGGTTTATTTGGAACAGGGGAGCCCCTGATTCGCCGTTAAGGTCCAACACACAGCTATTGGATTTATTGAACACACTACCGTAAATGACATTTAATTCATTAGCAATGGCCTGTTTCTCAGTAATTAATTTACCGTCACCGGACATTATCATCGACAAATTATTTGGATTTCCCTTTCTTCTCCTAACATAACTGTAAATTTTTTTCCATCCATCACCTCCCGAACCAAGTAAACCTTGCATATAACTCTCATGAGCAGCTCTCTTTTTTAAGACGAGCTCTCTTGATAAGGACTTAAATTTCAACATATACTTGTCACTTGACCATGGCCTCCTCGATTACCCTACTATGACACTAGGCCACGCAGTGAAATTTAAATTAGAAGGCCGTGGAACTCAGTGCAGGTGGGATGCTATCGTTATCTAATTGGTGAAACAACTGTTTCTTGAGCTCTGATTGCTGGGAGAAACTGAAAAATAGTGTTATAATGAGCCTCATTATAGTACAGTTTTCTGACATATAATAGTCAGGGTCGAACATAAAGACTTTTATGCTACAGACGCCTTCATATCACGAGACTGGACGGGAGTAAATTATAACCTACGACATGTAGTGACCAGACTTAGCATACATGGGTTTCACCATAAGATATGAACTGTCAAACTGTTCCGTGAAACTTCAAGAAAATGTGTGTGTGAACTGTGCGGCAGAGAGAGTGGAAAGTACCACATCCTACGGTGCAATAAAATGACCAAATGTCTGACAGCTTACAATGAAGAAACATAGCGCGCTTAGTGTGAACGGTTATTACTAGAGCTCGGATTTTTAGTTAAATAAATATTTTTTCATGTAAATACATATTTTAAACACTTTGTCTATAAATACATAAATTCCTGCTTTTCATTTATTAGCACATAAAAAGACATAATATTTACATTTTTAGCCTACTTTCGATTTTTGCAAAAAATTAAAGTAGACTTATGAGATCACTACAGGGCGAAAAAAAAGTGTGTCTGTCTGTGTGTGTGTATGTGTGTGAGTCTGTGTGTGTCTGTGTGTGTGTGTGTGTGTGTGTGAGTGTGTGTACTCTGAATGTTTGTCCCCCCCTATCAATTCGAACACGGTGAACTCAAATTGAACGAAATTTGGTACAAAGGTAGCACTAGCAAAGGACACCTCAGTGTCATGTTTTATATCGCCGCCATCTTGACGGAAACGTAATGGCGGCCACACAAATGTTCAAAGCTTAAATCAAATTGCGACTAACCTAATCATCCGATCTCTACCAAATTTTGCAACAACATACCTTTATGGGGGCAGCATCCTTTGACCAAACTAATAGGTCATCAGCCTAATAGTTTGCGGATGGCGGCCATCTTTGTGTGAAAATCGATTGCCCCTATTAATTCGAACACGGTGAAACCGAATGGAACGAAATTTGGTACAGAGGTAGTACTAGCAAAGGGCGCCCCAGTGTCATGTTTTATATCGCCGCCATCTTTACGGAAACGTAATGGCGGCCACACGAATGTTCAAAGCTTAAATCAAATTACGATTAACCTAATCATCCGATCTCTACCAAATTTTGCATCAACATACCATTATGGAGGGAGCATCCTTTGACCAAACTAATAGGTCATTAGCCTAATATATTGCGGATGGTGGCCATCTTTGTGTGAAAATCGATTCCCCCTATTAATTCGAACACGGTGAAACCGAATGGAACGAAATTTGGCCCAGAGGTAGCACTAGAAAAGGCCACCTCAGTGTCATGTTTTATATCACCGCCATCTTGACGGAAACGTAATCGTGGCCACCCAAATGTTAAAGGCTAAAATGTAATTACGACCAACCTAATAATCTAGTCTCTACCAAATTTTGCAACCACAAATCTTTATGTGGGAAGCATATTCTGACATAACTGCTAGATCATCAGCCCAATAGTTTGCAGATGGTGGCCAAGTATGTGTGCAAATCGATTCCCCCTATCAATTCAAACACGGTGAAACCGAATTGAACGAAATTTGGTACAGAGGTAGCACTAGCAAAAGGCACCTCAGTGTCATGTTTTATATCGCCGCCATCTTGACGGAAACGGAATGACGGCCACCCAAATTTAAAAGCTTAAATCAAATTTCGACCATCCTAATAATTTGATCTCTACCGGATTTGGCAACAACATGCCTTTTTGTGGAAAGCATCTTATGACTGACTACAAGGTCATCAGCCCAATAGTTTGCAAATAGCGGCCATGTATGTGTGCAAATCCATTCCCCGGATCAATTCAAACATGGTGAAACCGAATTGAATGATTTTTTTTTACCGAGGTAGCACTAGCAAAAGGCACCTCATATTCATGTTTAATATCCCTATAGCACGTTGTATTTCAACAAGCTACTACAACCAACATTCAATTATACTCCTTGAAAAGGACATAGAGTTATAACAATACCCATGCATTTAGGAGAAAGTAGGCTATATGTTCTTTACTGAACATCTTGTTTAAAATCAGTATGCTAGATCCTTCAGTTTATTGCATTTTTATCCTACTTTCGATTTTTGCAAAAAATGAAAGTAGATTTATGAGATCACTACAGGGCGAAAAAAAGTGTGTCTGTCTGTGTGTGTGTATGTGTGTGTGTGAGTCTGTGTGTGTGTGAGTGTGTGTACTCTGAATGTCTGTCCCCCCTATCAATTCGAACACGGTGAGCGCAAATTGAATGAAATTTGGTGCAAAGGTAGCACTAGCACAGGACACCTCAGTGTCATGTTTTATATCGCCGCCATCTTGACGGAAACGTAATGGCGGCCACACAAATGTTCAAAGCTTAAATCAAATTACGACTAACCTAATCATCCGATCTCTACCAAATTTTGCAACAACATACCTTTATGAAGGGAGCATCCTTTGTCAAATCTAATAGGTCATTAGCCTAACAGTTTGCGGATGGCGGCCATCTTTGTGTGAAAATCGATTGCCCCTATTAATTCGAACACGGTTAAACCGAATGGAACGAAATTTGGTACAGAGGTAGTACTTGCAAAGGGCGCCCCAGTGTCATGTTTTATATCGCCGCCATATTGACGGAAACGTAATGGCGGCCACACAAATGTTCAAAGCTTAAATCAAATTACGACTAACCTAATCATCCGATCTCTACCAAATTTTGCAACAACATACCTTTATGAAGGGAGCAACCTTTGACAAATCTAATAGGTCATTAGCCTAATAGTTTGCGGATGGCGGCCATCTTTGTGTCAAAATCGATTACCCCTATTAATTCGAACACGGTGAAACCGAATGGAATGAAATTTGGTACAGAGGTAGCACTAGGGAAGGGCACCTCAGTGTCATGTTTTATATCGCCGCCATCTTGACGGAAACGTAATGGCGGCCACACAAATGTTCAAAGCTTAAATCAAATTACGACTAACCTAATCATCCGATATCTATGAAATTTTGCAACTACATACCTTTATGGAGGAAGCATCCTTTGACAAATCTAATAGGTCATTAGCCTAATAGTTTGCGGATGGCGGCCATCTTTGTGTCAAAATCGATTACCCCTATTAGTTCGAACACGGTGAAACCAAATGGAATGAAATTTGTTACAGAGGTAGCACTAGCAAAGGGCACCTCAGTGTCGTGTTTTATATCGCCGCCATCTTGACGGAAACGTAATGGCGGCCACACAAATATTCAAAGCTTAAATCAAATTACGATTAACCTAATCATCCGATCTCTACCAAATTTTGCATCAACATACCATTATGGAGGGAGCATCCTTTCACCATACTAATAGGTCATTAGCCTAATATTTTGCGGATGGCGGCCATCTTTGTGTGAAAATCGATTCCCCCTATTAATTCGAACACGGTGAAACCGAATGGAACGAAATTTGGTACAGAGGTAGCACTAGAAAAGGCCACCTCAGTGTCATGTTTTACATCACCGCCATCTTGACGAAAACGTAATCGCGGCCACCCAAATGTTAAAGGCTAAAATGTAATTACGACCAACCTAATAATCTAGTCTCTACCAAATTTTGCAACAACAAATCTTTATGTGGGAAGCATATTCTGACCAAACTGCTAGATCATAAGCCCAATAGTTTGCAGATGGTGTCCAAGTATGTGTGCAAATCGATTCCCCCTATCAATTCAAACACGGTGAAACCGAATTGAACGAAGTTTGGTACAGAGGTAATACTAGCAAAAGGCACCTCAGTGTCATGTTTTATATCGCCGCCATCTTGACGGAAACGGTATGACGGCCACCCAAATGTTAAAAGCTTAAATCAAATTTCGACCATCCTAATAATTTGATCTCTACCGGATTTTGCAACAACATGGCTTTTTGTGGAAAGCATCTTATGACTGACTACAAGATCATCAGCCCAATAGTTTGCAAATAGCGGCCATGTATGTGTGCAAATCCATTCCCCGGATCAATTCAAACACGGTGAAACCGAATTGAATGAATTTTTTTACAGAGGTAGCACTAGCAAAGGGCACCTCATATTCATGTTTAATATCCCTATAGCACGTTGTATTTCAACAAGCTACTACAACCAACATTCAATTATACTCCTTGAAAAGGACAAAGGGTTATAACAATACCCATGCATTTAGGAGAAAGTAGGCTATATGTTCTTTACTGAACATCTTGTTTTAAAATCCTTATGCCCAACTACGGCGCGTGGTTGAACTTATTTTGCACAATGTTCCTTGTTCTTTTCGTCCAAATATCTCTTAATTCGTTCACTGTGTTCCTTTCTGCGTGCTTCTGTCCAGCATGTAATTTATCATTTTAAATGATCTTGTCGACTTCGTCGTTACGCTGGGGTCTGGCGTTACGTTACGGTGACGGGACGAAATGCACCCAGATGCACTGAGGTGTGTGACGTCATAGTACCGCTTGGTGCATGTGTTCCCCGACAGTCTCTACTTCGTTAGTATAAGACTAAAATCCCCGATTCTTGGATGTCACGGGTAATCTCGAGAACCACTGGATGGATTTTGATGCAGTTTTCACCATTCTGTAAAAGATATCTCGAGGAAAGATTCTGTAGAAAATAATTTATGTATGATCAAAGGAAGCCAAGCAGTAACGATTTCAGAGAAAAAGTCGAAAATAAACTTGGCGTCCATGCGCTTCTTAAGCTTACGCTGGGCAAACCGTTAAACATATCAATATACTATGAGCGTAAGAATTGGTCAGCATGAAAAGTTCTACAAAAAAGTCCGGGAGGGCATATCTCTATCTTCAATACATCGCCCCCTATAAGTATTTTTAGAATGGATAGAAGGGGCACGTCCCCGCGCGCTCTGGTGAGAGTGACGGCATCCCGCGCGCTTGACCTTGCTTTGCCCTTTGTTTGCACTTGCCGTTCGCGAGTAATTTGAAACAAGGTAGAGTATTATAAAGCAAGATAAGTATTATGCAAATAATTTTCTAACATGTCAAGAGTCTTTGGCGTCGAGCGAAGCAAGAAGCCTCCAGCTTTTCTAATTTTTCAGCATTTGTAGCAATTAAAATGATACAAAGTCTGGTCTTTCAGACTGACTGTCACTTTTTCCTTTTAGGTTTCTCTGCAAATTTATGTTTGTTTACTAGGCTTCTAAATTTTACTCTATCTGGAATGGTTTTCTCAGCAATACCCATTTCTTGTAGATCTTCATGTATTCCTGTTAACCAATTATTGCAGAATTTCATTATTATTATTATTTTTATTATTATTATTAAATATTCAATGTTCATTTCTACATTCTTATAATCAAGTCATGCATCTCTTGCGCAGACCCTGGATCACTTCACTTTCATCCGCTTTCTTCTTCCATCAAATACATGGCACAGGTAGCTCCTTCTGTACTCCAGTTACATGTTTGTTCTGTCGGACGGTGTGGCCCTTACACCAAACGAACAAATATTTCGTTTCCTGTTGCGATCAATCTAAAATAATCTAATTTTGGCCTGAAAGGTTCTTTCATCAAGCCCTTCAAAGTTGGCACTAACCAGTGAAGAGGTGTAGGTTGGTATAAGTAACAAAGTCATTTCTAATTTTACATATAGGGAAATCTCGGGCTAAGCAAAGATATATCTGTCGATACAAAAACATTTGTGGAAGAAGCTGCCCATTATTACTAACCCCTTCAAAGATGGCCGTACTGAAATAAAACTGACCCAGCTTCTGTAAAGTCTGCGCCACCACTTACCATGTTGTTTTCTCTGAGAAGAGCTCTTGAGAGACGCTATTTGTGAGCTCAAACGAGGGAATATCAGGGAAACAAATGGACGTGTTTTATGTAGAGAACTAAAATAAAACACTTTCTTGGCAAGCCTCATTTTTTTGTATACAGGCAATGTCTTGGAAGGGCTTGGCCTTCAAATGGCGCAAGCCTTTGCCTCGTCTTAAAAAAAAGCCAAGTCTGTGTGTTCTTTAGAAAGTCATTCCACAGTAGCAAAACACTCCCCCTACTGTGCGGGTCTGTGAATTTAACAGATGTTATGTTTATCGTCTTTTCGCGGTCCAACCAAGAATGAATGCCCTAGGTTGTATAGCACCGCTGCTGTCAAAGAAGTTGGAACTTAAGACGCTGTATGAGTGAAATGAAGGAGCATCGGCTCTTTAGTTTCCAAGCAAGCTAGAGGGCTATGAGCAGGTATTTTTGTTTTTATCAAAGAGACTACACTGTGGGAGTATTTTTAGTCAACCATCCAAAGCAGGTCCACTTTTATATCCCCCCAGGGGCTCACATCTAGTGGGACGTGAGTTAGCGACCACGGGACCCCAGCTGAGTCCGGCATTGCTTCCACGTACTTGTGACGGGCTCCTCTCTATCATCTTTCCTATCGACATCCCTTGGTGAACTCTTGTTCTTTTCCGACCCCGACGGTATTAGGGTATCCGAGGCCTAGGGAATCTTTCACTGTCCCGCCAATGGGCCCTTGTCTCATCTTTTCTGATCCCTCATTCTTCAAGGGGTTAGACCTTTTCTGTTCTCTTCCTATATCCTGCTTTCTGCTCGAGGCCCTTAAGGAGGCAGGGTGTGTGTAGCCACACCACTTCTGGTGCACCCTCGATAGTGCTACACCCTCAAGGGCTCACGGCTGGTGAGTTTGGAAGTTGGCGACCCCGAGGGATTCCTGAGCTGGGTCAGGTTCCCCCCTCCCCCTTTCTTTCCATTGCCTCGGGGGTGGACCCTCTCCTCTTTCACTTTCCTCTCTGCCTTTCATGGCTCTCCCTCCTTCAAAATCCCTCAATCCACATTCATCGATGGTTGAGGGCATTTCTTTTCCTCCTGTTCTTTATTTGCGTTATTCTCCTTTTGTTTTCCATTTCTTCTTCTAGTATATAAGTTAGTAGTTAGTTTTAGTTATAGTTTACATTTACATTATCATTTTCAGGATCACCCAATTCATTACGGGCCAATAACCTCGATGTTAGGCCCCTTAAAACTTAGGTGATACAAATACACTCGTTTATGTCAGAGGTTTGGGGATATATTCGAAACATCATTTGGGCGACTTGTATGACAACGATATCATTCTGGTACATCTTGAAAGAGAGAATGTAATAGAATCCGGGCATCCGAAGTAGTAACCAGCAACGTTAACCACTATACAATGGGCCTTAGTTGTTGTGATAGTGGTGACTGTTGTTTTAAAGGTGAATTATCAAGGTCATCAGCCCTGTAAGTTGTACATAAAGAAGCTACATTTAGTACAATAAAATAAAATAAATTAAAATACGATAAAATATACAAAATTGGAAATGGGGAAAATATATGAGCCGTCCAGTTGCAAAACTCCACTTGTGTATAAGGATCATGTCGTAAAATTATTTATGTTCGAAGATGTCGAAATGTAAACATTATGTGTCAGAAAACTGTATCATAATGAGGCTCATTATAACACTATTTTTCATTATGAAACAGTTTCTCCCACCAATCAGAACTCAAGAAACAGTTGTGTGGCCAATTAGATAAGGATACCTTCGCGCATGCGCTCCAAATCCAACATATTTCTGTGTTGTCAAGCAAAGTGAATGGTCTCTGCTTCCGAAGTGCCTTGACCACGCTTGCGCTCTGTTCAGTCACCAAAGCCAGCGCCTTGTTCACTAATAACGGAATTAACTGAATCCCACAGATATTTATGAATATTTATGTTAAAACATATAATAAAGTTATAATTATCGTCGAACATAAACAGTCGTATGCAACTCGCCTATAATGGTAATTAAGACACTCGTATGGAAATTATAAAACTCGCATACGCTCGTTTTATAAAGATACTCGTGTCTTAATTATAGCCATTATAGGCTCGTTGCATAATGTACTATTATTTAATTACTTTATTTTATTTTACTTTATTTTCTTTTGTTTTATTTTCTTTTGTTTATTTTTTATTTTGTTTCGTTTTACCTCATTTCGTTTTATTTTTTTGAATTGTTTTTGTTTAATTTTGTTTTGTTTTAATTTGTTTTTGTTTTTATTTTGTTTTATGTACAGGGTGATTCAAAAAGAATACCACAACTTTAGGAATTTAAAACTCTGCAACGAAAAAAGGCAGAGCTAAGCACTATCTGTCGGCGAATTAAGGGAGCTATAAATTTCATTTAGCTGTACATTTGTTCGCTTGAGGCGCTGTTGACTAGGCGTCAGCGTCAGTTGATGCTAAGATGGCGACCGCTCAACAGAAAGCTTTTTGTGTTATTGAGTACGGCAGAAGTGAATCGACGACAGTTGTTCAGCGTGCATTTCGAACCTCCTGATAGGTGGTGTATTAAACGTTGGTATAAACAGTTTACAGAGAATGGGTGTTTGTGCAAAGGGAAAAGTTCTGGACGGCCGAGAACGAGTGATGAAAATGTAGCACGCATCCAGCAAGCATTTGTTCGCAGCCCAGGAAAATCGACTCGCAGAGCTAGCAGAGAGCTGCAAATTCCACAATCAACTGTATGGAGAGTCCTACGAAAAAGGTTAGTTATGAAACCTTATCGTCTGAAATTGGTTCAAGCACTGTGTGCAGCTGATAAGATTAAAAGAATCGATTTCTGTGATTTTATCCTTGCTCAAATGGAAACAGATGAATCTTTCGTTTCAAAGATTGTGTTTAGTGATGAAGCAACTTTCCACACTAACGGGAAAGTCAACCGTCACAATGTCTATATATGGGGCACTGAGAATCCGCGGGAAACAATTCAGCATGAACGTGACTCGCCTAAGGAGAACGTTTTCTGTGCCATTTCAGCCAATAAAGTTTTTGGTCCCTTTTTCTTCGAAGGTGCTACTGTAACTGGACTACAGTATCTGGAGATGTTAGAGAATTGGCTGTTCCCTCAGCTCGAACAAGAAGCACAACAATTCATATTTCAGCAGGATGGAGCGCCACCACATTGGCACTTATCTGTCCGTAACTACCTGAACGTCAACTACCCGAGGCGATGGATCGGCCGCCAGGCAGCCCGTGACAGAGCACTTCATCACTGGCCTCCAAGAAGCCCTGATCTTACCCCGTGCGATTTTTAGCCTATTTTCAATTTTGAAAAAATAGGCTTATGAGATCACCTTTTGTCCGTGTGTGTGCGTGTGTGTGTGTGTGTGTGTGTGTGTGTGCGTGTGTGTGATTCGTGTGTGTGTCCCCCCCTAATAAAATCTAAACGGCAGGAGAGATTTCAATGATACTCGGAAAGTTCATAGCACTATTCCCGGCGACCTCGACCGTGCCCTTCAAATTTTGTTACGACTCACCAATCCAACATGGCGGCTGTGCGAAATATTTCACCAGCATTCAATATCTCCGACACTATTACCGATATTACCCTGACATTTTCTATGGTGATAGAGGGAACTACTATAAGTTCACTTATGTGACTTTTGAAAACCTGGTAACTACAACACCAACATGGCGGCCAAGCGAATTTGCGACTTTTAAATAGACGTTTCTCGCGATTTGACCAACCAAACGCAATGAAACTTGGTACAGTATATGTTTATATACATTGTAATGCACCGACATCTAACTTCGTTCAATTGTTTACATAATCA
This sequence comes from Meconema thalassinum, assembly GCA_946902985.2. Taxonomy (NCBI): domain Eukaryota; kingdom Metazoa; phylum Arthropoda; class Insecta; order Orthoptera; family Tettigoniidae; genus Meconema; species Meconema thalassinum. Next base: position 352,527,169 of record OX336388.2, read on the forward strand.
CAAGATGGCGGATGTGCGAAATATTTCACCGGCATTCTATATCTCTGAAAATATTAGCGGTATCTCCCTAAAATTTTGTACGGAGATAAAGGGCACTACTGGAAGTCCATCTATAAGATTTTCAAAAACCGGTTAACCACAAAACGAACATGGCGGCCAAGCGAATTTGAACATTTTAAATATACCTTTCTCGCGATTTAATGTTCCAAGCGCACTGAAACCTGGTACAGGAAATATTTATACACATCGTAATCCACTGGTATCTAATTTAGTTCAATTGTTTACATAACCTCAAGATGGCGGCAGTGCGAATTTTAAAATTAAGTTTTTATTTCTTGTGATGTAGTCATGCGATCGAAGTGAAAGTTTGAATAATGAACCTACGCAATAATTTTCCATTAATGGTACATGACTCTATGGCCTATACATTTAACAATCCAACATGGTGACCATCCGAAATATTTAGACGATACTGAATATCTACGAATCTATTTTAGCAATCAAACTGCATTTTTTTAATGTTCATAGGGGCTATGAACTTAAGTTCACCTATAGGACTTTAAATATCCTGGTGATCACAAATCCAACATGGCGGTGACGCGAATTATAAATATTCACATGGACGTTTCTCGCAATTTAACCATCCTCGTGCAGTGAAACTTGGTACAGTAAATTTTTATCCGAATGTTAATCCACTGGCATCTAATTTACTACAATTGTTTCCATAACCTCAAGATGGTAGCTGTGAACAATTTTTAAATCTCCTTGTTTTTTCTTGTGTCCTAATTATGCGATTGAAGTTTGAATACTACACGTTCACAATAATCTGCATGTAACAGTACATAACTCTAGGACCTACATATATAAAATCCAACATGGCGACCATCCGAAATATTTAGTCGGTTCTCAATATCTACGAATCTATTACAGCAATCAAACTGAAATTGTGTATGTTGATAGTGGCAATTAACATATGTAGGATATATGAAAATAGGCTGTATAGTTCTTCACGGAACTACTTGTTTCTTATGGGGGTATGTTAAGGATATGGTGTTTCGGCCACCTCTCCCAGCCACCATTGATGATTTGAAACAAGAAATAACAGCAGCTATCCAAACTGTTACGCCTGATATGCTACAGAGAGTGTGGAACGAATTGGAGTATCGGGTTGATATTGCTCGAGTGTCTGAAGTGGGCCATATTGAACATCTCTGAACTTGTTTTTGAGTGAAAAAAAAAACCTTTTTAAATACTCTTTGTAATGATGTATAACAGAAGGTTATATTATGTTTCTTTCATTAAATACACATTTTTAAAGTTGTGGTATTCTTTTTGAATCACCCTGTATTTTGTTTTGTTTTGTTTTGATTTTATTTTGTTTTTTTTGTTTTATTTTGATTTTCCGATAGAAAAACACACAACCAAAAACAAAAAACACGAATCAAGAAGCAAAATTCAAACACAAAAGTAAAAGCAGAAAAAAAGAAAGAAACACAAAGCAAAAAGTAAAATTCAAAAACAGCAAAACCAGAAAATAAACACAAAATCAAGACAAAAAAACGAAGCTAAAAGCAAAATCAAAAACAAAAGCAGAAAACAAAAAACAACAAACATAAAGCAAAAAGCAAAATTCAAAAAACAAAAGTAGAAAACAAACACAAAACCAAGAAAAAAAAGCAAAAAGTAAAATTCAAAAGCTAAAGCACAAAGCAAACACAAAACCAAAAACACAAAGCAAAAAGTAGAAAACAACAAACACAAAAGATACGTGAGACAAAGTCCAGAGAAACGTTTCTCATGAAAATGATTCTTATTCACAAGTGGATTAAACGAGTTTTGCAACTGGACGACTCATATTGCAACCCTCGGACTGCCATGAGAAAACACATTTACTAGGTTCCACCTCGATGCGTAGTATGCTACTCTTGGCTGTCACCGTGGAACCCTGGGTTCGATTCCCTGGCTCTGCCAAAAATTTAATTCTGGTCTGAAGACTGGAATGTGGTAGGCTACACTCAGTCTCCGGGAAGTGGTTTTCCGTGGTTTCTCACTGCTAATCCAGGCGAATGCCAGGTTGGTTCCTAAATTAAGGCTACGACCGCTTCCCAATTCTTATCTGAATTACAACACACTAATAGCCTATAGCCTTCACAATAATACAGGTTATCACACAAATTCCATACACACACAACGAAGTACACGTGACTATAGGACCACGATGTCGAAAATCCCCTAAATGTATCAACAACAACAACAACAACAACACGTACTAGACTGTTACCGGTACCTTAATAGTACATTATGCAACGAGCCTATAATGGCAATAATTAAGATACGAGTATGTTTATAAAACGAGCGTAGCGAGTTTTATAATTTCGATACGAGTGTCTTAATTACGATTATAGGCGAATTGCATACGACTCTTTATATTCGACGATAATTATAAGTATTTTATGTTCGAACATAAATATTCATAAATATCTGTCGAGATTTCACCAGTTTTATGTACTGAACAGAGCGCATGGGACGCACAGAATACCTTGTATATGACCATGGCCTCCTGGAATACCTCACTATGACACTCGCCACGCAGTGAAATTTAAAATAGGGGGCCATTGAAGTGAGTGCAGGTGCGATGCTATCCTCACCTATTTGGTCACACAACTGTTTCTTGAGCTCTGATTGGTGGGAGAAACTGTATCACAATGAAAACTTGTACTATAATGAGCCTCTTTGTAGTAGAGTTTTCTGACATAATATTTACATTTCGCCAGGGTCGAACATAAAAGCTATGCAAACCTTGTTATAAAATGTAAATAAAATACTGTGTAACCAACTTTTCTAAATGCCGTTTGAATCTCGGCTGGAGTAAAAGGTTCTAGTAATAATATGTTGCCACAATACACCATATAGCAGTTTGGAAGCAAAAATTCACTGTTGGCACAAGCTTGAAAATTGCATTCTGCTGCCAAGTAGGGAGTAAAGAATAAGTTCGAGTTGTTGCAACTTTTCAGCATGTGCAAAGCACCATCCAATGAGTGTTAAGCTACATCTCAAAATCAGATTCTTATGGCAACGTTCTAAATAGCTAGTTCTATAAATAAATATATCTCCTTTTTATTTCCATATACAGGAAGGCATTTTGGAATCGAATGAGTGGTTCTAATGAAATCCAAGTTAATCAGAGTTAGATTAAAAACGGGGTGGCTTCAGTGATGAGGTTGGTAGCATGCTGAGTTCCTATGCCCAAGATCGCGGGTTCAAACTCGGCCGAAGTCGTCGGATTTTTTTTACGAGCGTTAAATATCGCTCAATATGCCTTCCGTCGGAGGGGAAGTAAACCCGGCGGGCCCATGTCATAGATCTATGGCAAGTAAAAGAACCGTCCACTAACTACAATTGTGTGAAGCTTAATTCTTAGGTTGGATTTGATTAACGCTCTATTAAGTTCCAACATTCGTCGCCAAGTGCTGGTTGCGGAGGCATGTAGTAGCCAAATTCAGAGCTAGGTGTCGTTGACGGTAGCATTTAGTAGCAAAAGTTGGAACTAATCGAAATTGTTCGTTCGCAGTCCTTACCTGAATTAAAGGTAACACAAACTAAAACAGTCATCACAATTAATACCGGATATCAGACAGATTCTACACACACCCAAAGAACACGGGGCAACATGGCCGCGTTGACGCAGCCCCTAAACTGAGAAACCAACCAACCCAACCAGATTATAAACTACTATCACTCGCGATATCAAAAGTATAAAAATGAATGTACTTTGAGATGTTTAAAATCACACGATGGTTTGAATTAGGGTAATAGTTCAAAAATTACAGACAGTCAAATAATAATAAATTACGAAATTAAGTCCGTAGATCTAAAGCTCAATGTTGGTTTGTCTGTCTGTTTGTTTGTTATTTTTACAAATCTACACCGTTTCAGCGATCTGAATCCAATTGTACGTACTCACCCTTTTGAACCCGACGAGTAACACTGTCCAATTGAAATTTCGATCAGCCCTCATCATACCCTACATTTAGACCCTTTGGAACAAATCTTCGCCGTTTCCCCTAATTCCATCAAATTTTATATACTTACCGTTTTGAACTTGGTGAGTAACACTCTTCACTTGAAATTTTGGACAACCCTCTCCATTCCCTACAGTTCGAATAATAGACGAAGGGACCTGAAAACCACGTTTTAAGGCCCTAGAACCATTCATCTCCGTAGTAGTATAACTATAAGAATATTTTAATAAGATCATAGAGCATATAAATGCCTGCTTTGGTCATTTTCACAGTTATTGTCATATTCCATCAATTAATGAAGTCATATTTTAGTGGTAGGTAGTGGACTTAAAATAGGTTATTCACTGGGCACTCCAAGGTTTCTCTGCGTAAGCGACGCTAAACATTTAAACAAGTTGCCAATTGTTGCAGACTATCTGAAAATATTTAACTGTAACTAAACTTGATAGTATTTTTAGCCTACTTTCGATTTTTGCAAAAAATGAAAGTAGACTTATGAGATCAACACAGGGCGAAAAAAAAGTGTGTCTGTGTGTGTGTGTGTGTGTGTGTGTGTGTGTGTGTCTGTGTGTGTGAGTGTGTGTACTCTGAATGTCTGTCCCCCCCCCCCCTTTCCTATCAATTCGAACACGGTGAACGCGAATTGAACGAAATTTGGTACAAAGGTAGCACTAGCAAAGGACACCTCAGTGTCATGTTTTATATCGCTGCTATCTTGACGGAAACGTAATGGCGTCCACAAAAATGTTCAAAGCTTAAATCAAATTACGACCAACCTAATCTTTCGATCTCTTCCAAATTTTGCAACAACATACCTTTATGGAGGAAGCATCCTTTGACCAAATTAATAGGTAATTAGCCTAATAGTTTGCGGATGGCGGCCATCTTTGTGTCAAAATAGATTCCCCATATTAATTCAAACACGGTGAAACCGAATGGAACGAAATTTGGTACAGAGGTAGCACTAGTAAAGGGCACCTCAGTGTCATGTTTTATATTGCCGCCATCTTGACAGAAACGTAATAGCGGCCACACACATGTTCAAAGCTTAAATCAAATTACGACTAACATAATCTTCCGATCTCTACAAAATTTTGCAAAAACATACCTTTATGGAGGCAGCATCCTTTGACCAATCTAATAGGTCATTAGCCTAATAGTTTGCGGATGGCGGCCATCTTTGTGTCAAAATCGATTCCTCCTATTAATTCGAACACGGTGAAACTGAATGGAACAAAATTTGGTACAGAGGTAGCACTAGCAAAGTGCACTTCTGTGTCATGCTTTATATCGCCGCCATCGTGACGGAAACGTAATGGCGGCCACACAAATGTTCAAAGCTTAAATCAAATTACGATTAACCGAATCATCCGATCTCTAACAAATTTTGCATCAACATACCTTTATGGAGGGAGCATCTTTTGACCAAACTAATAGGTCATTAGCCTAATAGTTTGCGGATGGCGGCCATCTTTGTGTGAAAATCGATTCCCCCTATTAATTCGAACACGGTGAAACTGAATGGAACGAAATTTGGTACTAGCAAAGGGCTCCTCAGTGTCATGTTTTATATCACCGCCATCTTGACGGAAACGTAATCGCGGCCACCCAAATGTTAAAGGCTAAAATGTAATTACGACTAACCTAATAATCTAGTCTCTACCAAATTTTGCAACAACATATCTTTATGTGGGAAGCATATCCGGACCAAACTGCAAGATCATCAGCCCAATAATTTGCAGATGGTGGCCAAGTATGTGTGCAAATCGATTCCCCCTATCAATGCCAACACGGTGAAACCGAATTGAACGAAGTTTGGTACAGAGGTAGCACTAGCAAAGGGCACCTCAGTGTCATGATTTATATCGCCGCCATCTAAACGGAATGACGGCCACCCAAATGTTAAAAGCTTAAATCAAATTACGACCATCCTAATAATTTGAACTCTGCCAGATTTTGCAACAACATGCCTTTTTGTGGAAAGCATCTTATGACTGACTACAAGGTCATCAGCCCAATAGTTTGCAAATAGCGGCCATGTATGTGTGCAAATCCATTCCCCATATCAATCGAAACACGGTGAAAACGAATTGAATGAAATTTTTTACAGAGGTAGCACTAGCAAAGGGAACCTCAGTGTCATGTTTAATATCCGTATAGCACGTTGTATTTCAACAAGCTACTACAACCAACATTCAATTATACTCCTTGAAATGGACAAAGAGTTATAACAATACCCATGCATTTAGGAGAAAGTAGACTATATGTTCTTTACTGAACATTTTGTTAACTTACGGCATTTTCTTCGTCTTTTACAGGAAATGTGTTATGTGTCGCAGTTTTTAACACGAGAAAAGGTGAAGAATATGCTGCTTTCCGCGAGACTCTTGAAACATTCCCGTTGGTTGGTTCCTTAGTTTAGGGACTGCGGCAACGCGGTCATGTAGCCCCGTGTACTTTGGGTGTGTGTAGAATCTGTCTGATAACAGGTGTTAATTGTGATGGCTGTATTAGTGTGTGTTATCTGTTTGACAGTAAGTTCATGTAGTTCCTACATTTGATACCAAATGCTACCTTCCACGACACCTAGCTTGCGGACTTGGCTAATAGATGGCATCGCAGTCAGCAGCTGGTGGCGAACGTTGGAACTAATAGAGCGTTATCAATTCTAACCTACAAATTTTGGCTTGACACAAGTGTAGTTAGTGGTAAGTTCTTTTTAATGCCATAAATCCATGACATGGGACCGCCGGCTTTACTACCCCTCCGAAGGAAGGCATACCGAGGGATTTTTAATGCTCTTAAAAATCCGACGACTTTGGCCGGGTTTGAACCCGCGACCCTGTGCATAGAAGCTTCGATGCTACCAACTATGTCACCGAAACCGCCTTGAAACATTTTCCGATAAATATTTGAGAAATACACTTTGTATCGTACGGTAGCCCTACTGTATTCATGAAATCAGCGTAGATTTTAACAATTCTTTAGGTTTGAATGTAGAATTAATAATAAAGATAACATTTCACTACATTACCAACACTCGTTTATAGAAAGCATGGTTGGTGGTTGGTTCCTCAGTTTAGGGGCTGCGACAACGCAGTCATGTAGCCCCGTGTACTTTGGGTGTGTGTAGAATCTGTCTGATAACCGGTGTTAATTGTGATGGCTGTATTAGTGTGTGTTTTCTGTTTTTTTAATCCAAGTAAGGACTACAGACTTTTGAACTTTTCAAATAGTTCCTACTGTTGCCGCCTAACGCCACAGTCAACGACTACTAGTTCAGAACTTAGCTACCAGACGCCACCGCAGTCGGCTCTTGGCAACGAACGTAGGATCTTAAGAGCGTTGTTTACATTCTTAACCTATACAATTTAGCTTCACACAGGTGTATTTTAGTGGAAGTTCTTTAACATGCCATAAATCTATGACATGGGACCGCCGGCTTTACTTCCCCTCCGAAGGAAGGCATACTGAGGGATTTTTAACGCTCTATAGGAAGCATGTAAATACATTAGGTCTTATGTCTCGTTTCTTTAGGTCCGAAACATTCGAACCTTACATGTTATTAATAATGTTATTAGCTAAGGGAACTATAAGTTTTTATCCAAGGTAAAGGTCCCCCAGACAACCAGGCTTGTATTCTGTCCATTGTTACGCTTGCTACTTGCTCCACATGCTGGCTCATATTTTCTCTAAATGGATGTGTTAAATGGATTACCACGGTGGTTGACGCCTGGTCCCCTCTGGGTGAAAGTCACGCCTTAACGCGAGACAGCTGTGGTACGTCCATCCGCCATGCGACAGCTAATCTGTCTCGCCGCACAAGATTGACAATGTAAATCCTTCTCGCTAGAGAAAAACAAGGATATTGCTAAGCTCGTCACTCAGTACTCTTTTTGTCCACCTTACGCAGCTCTGCCTTGCTGGGGTTTTTATGTTTCCATGTTGACAGCCCTAGGTATATCGATCCTTAGGGTGGTCTACAAGACCTGTGGGGTTATTCCAGCCCTCCATCCTTCTTCGAAGCAGCAAGTGATGGTGGTAAAGAAGTCTACATCAGGGCCAGGAAGCTGGAGCACAGTTGGTATATGACCACTGGTTCAAAACTCATGGTGTAGACTATCCCTGGACTACTTGTTTCCTCCGCCTGTAATATCCTTCCTAAGCAGTTGTTGTTGTTATTATTGTTGTTATTAATTCGAATTTAGGTCTTGAGAAATCTTGGTCATCCGTTCCTGTTAGTTGGATGTGTAAATACAGGTTATCAGACAAATTCAACACACATCCATTTACATGGGGCTGATGAACAAAATATCCCAAGCCCATAAAATGAATTAACCACAAAATCGCTTGACGATTGAAACTGGTCATTCAAGTGTTTTTGTTAATCTCGTGTAAATTTATTTCAGGATTAGGGAATCACCCATTACAATAATTATATTTTGAGTACCATTGTGTTGGCAGACGGAAAACATTAAATTTCGACTAACCTACTAAGGCAACACTGAAAAATGGCCTACAACACGTTAATGGTAATCGGGAAAAGCCCCAGAGATTGGTTGGTTGGTTGGTTCCATAGTTGAAAGGCTGCGACAACACGGTCATGTAGCCGTGTGTATTTTGGGTGTGTGTAGAATCTATCTGATAACCGGAGTCAATTATGACTGTAATAGAGTGTGTTATCTGTTTCTAATTCAAGTAAGGACTGCAGACGATAATTTCAAGTAGTTCCTACTTTCGCTACCAAATGCTACCGTCCACGACACCTAGGTGTGAACTTCGCTACAACTAAATGCCATCGCAACCAGAGTCCGGTGACGAACGTTGGAACTTAAGAGCACTAACCTACAAATTTTGGCTTCATACGAGTGTAGTTAGTGGAATGTTCTCTTAAATGCCATAAATCTATGACATGAGACCGCCTGCTTTACTTCCCCTCCGAAGAAAGGCATACTGAGGAATTTTTAACGTTCTTAAAAAATCCGACGACTTCGGCCGGGTTTGAACCCGCGACCATGAGCATGCTACCAACTACGCCACCGAAGCCGCCAGCCTCAGAGATTATTTATTATTTGTTTCGATTTACGGTCAGTTCTTTAATCTTGATGGTGTTAGGTTTTTCCCGTGTTCAGCTAAACAACCCAAACACTAGACTTCGTCCCAGGTCTGATCCAACAATCTCAAAAATATGCAGAGACTACGTAGGCTTACTCTGATCTTTTGTGCTTCTTGCTACCTATCTACAAGGGAAATGAGTATATGGGTGCTGTACGGTCGTGTGCACACAGTTGCTCAGAACTCGGTGACATTTGTACGGAGAACCATTCCACGTTTAGAATTACTCTAGAGGCGACTGTCATTGCATAACTAAACATCTAAAGGCAGCCTTCTGCGGTCTCAGGGTAGGCCTAGGTATTGAGGCTCAAGATCTGAAGGTTCTAGGTTCGATACTCGTCTCTACCAAGAAATGTAACCCTGGTCTGACGATGGAGCTTGTTTCTATTTCACTTTTGAACTCTCGCGTAGGTTCTTCGTGTGCTTTCAGTTCAATAAAATATAATATGTAGGCTATGGCATTTTTCTTCGACATCTCAGATTGATAAATACATACCTCTAAAAATTGTATGTATATTGGAATTGACTGTGGGGGAGCTTTATCTATTAATACGATGTGTGGGTAAACAATCACACTTTTCTTTACTCAACACGCCCGGATTGAACTTCTAGCTACGTCGCTGCAGGACACGATCTGGGGAGGGGTACAACATTTCTGCTGTCATTAATATCAGGGCTCCAGCGAATTCATTCTAACGCTTTCCCTTTAGTGCAGACACTGTGGGTTATATAATTATTTTCACTCGACTAATGCCAGCAGAAACATCAACATGTCGATAATTCTGTTGATTTTTTTCTAACCGCTAAGCTGTGGATTAACAGTAGTTTTCAAATGTGTTTATATTTTGTTGACCCGAGGGCTTCTGTTTTTATTTATAATCCTAAACATGTAACATAAAAAAGTGAAAGGCTTATACAAGTCGACGTCTCTTTAAGGCACGCCATGGGAAATAAAGCATGGGATATTCAAGTTTCAAACCTTCATGATAATTAGATGTACCTGCACCTAGTATCTCTAGATATAGGGGGGAGGGTGAGGAGGGGGGGGGGATCAGCGGTCAAACTGTTGGCCTCTCACCAACATGGATTGGGTTCGATTCCTGATCAATGCATGTGAGATTTTCGAAGTGAAATGCCATGTCCTGTGGTTCGGATTCCACGTAAAAAGGAGGTCCCGTGGCTCATAATCACAAAATTCACGGTCACGTAAAACTACAATCCTCCTTCCTGTTTGTACATATAGGGGCATGGTGGTGCACTGGTCAACCTGTGCATGCATGTGAGATTTTCGAAGTGAAATGACATGTCCTGTGGTTCGGATTCCACGTAAGAAAGGAGGTCCTGTGGCTCATGTTGGCAAGATTAACGGTAACGTAACACTAAAAGCTTCTTTGTATGCCTACATATATACGTGACTGATATTTCTGGTCCTAAAATTACTTGTAATTTTATTCTTGCAACCCAGTGATGAAGTTGAGAACGCAAGCGAGACTGATTGAGGAGCTGCATCAATGTATCATTTGGATATCTTTTGATCTTCTTGTTTCGCCAGTTGTGATGTTCGAACATTCTGGCCAGAGGAGCGTGATGGGCTCAGGTAACAAGCTGTTTTTCTCTCACTCTGACGGACCTAGTTGGATTCCCGGCTAGTGCATGCGAGAATTTCGTTGTGAAAAACTAAGTTCTGTGTTTCGAATTCCACTTAAACATGGCTTACGATCGTGAGATAAATGGTCACGCAAAATTACGAGCTTTTTTTCATACATTCTGGCGGTCACTTTGTACTTGTGTGAGTTAAGACATTTGTCTGATAACCTGTGTTAATGAGGTGCTTTAGTAGTGTGTGTGTTTAACTGCAATCATTAGTATGGACGTGATTGCGTAGGGGTTTACCCACTTGCCTCTCACTAAGATGGAGCGGGTTTCGAACTCACTTCCGGTAGTTCCGATAATATAATATAACAAGTAGTTTCGTGAAGAAATAAAGCCAATTTTCATATATCCTACTTATGTTAATTGCCTCTATCAACATACAAAATTTCAGTTTGATTGCTGTAATAGATTCGTAGATACTGAGAACCGTCTAATATTACGGATGGTCGCCATGTTGGATTTTTATATATGTAGGTCTTAGAGTTATGTACTGTTACATGAAGATTATTGTGTACGTGTAGTATTCAAACTTCAATCGCATGATTAGGACACCAGAAGTAAAAACGAGATTTTAATTTCGCAAATCTGCCATCTTGTGGTTATGAAAACAATTGAAATAAAATAATTCCAGCAGATCAAAATTTGTATAAGGATTTATTGTACCAAGTTTCACTGCACTCGGATGGTTAAATTGCGAGAAACGTATATTTAAATATTTATAAATCGCACGCCGCCATGATGGATTTGTGATCACCAGGCTATTGAAAGTCCTATAGGTGAACTTATGTTCATAGCCCATATGAACATAAATAAATTCAGTTTGATTGCTGTAATAAATTCGTAGATATTGAGAACCGTCTAAATATTTCGGATGGTTGCCATGATGGATTGTAATAGTCATGTAACATTAAAGGAAAATTATTGCGTAGGTTCATTATTCAAACTTTCACTTCAATCGCATGATTACGGCACAAGAAGAAAAATACTTTTAAATTTCCACAGCCGCCATCCTGAGGTTATGTAAACAATTGAACTAAATTAGATGCCAGTGCATTACAATGTGTATAATCATTTACTGTACCATATTTCAGTGCGCTCAGATGGTTGAATCGCGAGAAAAGTCTATTAAAATGTTTCAACCTCGCTTGGCTGCCATGTTCGTTTTGTACTTGACAGGTTTGTGAAAGTTAGACAAATAAACGTGTAGTAGTGCCCTTTATCACCGTACAAAATTTCAGGGTGATATCAGTAATAGTTTCGGAGATATACAATGCCTGTGAAATATTTCGCACAGCCGCCATCCTGAGGTTATGTAAACAATTGAACTAAATTAGATGCCAGTACATTACAATGTGTACAAACATTTGCTTTACCAATTTTCATTGCGTTTGGATGGCTAAATCGTGAGAAACGTCTATTTACAAGTCTCAAATTCGCATGGCGGCCATGTTGGTTTTGTAGTTACCAGGTTTTTAAAAGTTCCATAGGCGAACGTCCAGTAGTGCCCTTCATTACCGTACAAACTTGCAGGGTTATATCGGTAATAGCTTCGGAGATATAGAATACCGGTGAAATATTTCGTATAACCGCCATGATGGATTGGTGAGACGTAATAGATATTGAAGAGCACGGTCGGGGTCGGCCAAAAAAGTACTAGGCTAGGCCTATAACCTTATTGAGTTTCATTGATATCGCTTCAGCCGTTTAGAAGTTATTATAGGGGGACACACACACATTCGCACACACATAGAATGCCAGTGAAATATTTCGCACAACCGCTATCTTGAGGTTATTTTATATTTTTTTGGTCCTGCCAAGCTTACGCTTGTCGGCAGGTGACAATTATAATTACAATATATAATGCTAACAAAAACAATTACATTTACACATATACAGTCCAATCTCTCATCTTCCAATTATTTTATGTAGGCCTAGTGCCGCTAATAAAAATTCACAAAAATATTCAATCACCTCATAACAATTAATTATTCTTAAAATGATTATAATATGTTAATATTCATACAATAAAGCAATTGTTGTAAATAATAATCTATTTTCCTCCTACCTTAATACAACAGTTACTATGTCGTTACTATTTTTGAAACTAAAACAAAAATAATACAAATACAAATGTTACTATCATGTTCAATTAATTTCTCCTTTCATATTGCACAGTGTATGAATAAGAGTAGTAGTAGTGCAATATTGCCTCACCATCTAAGACTACCTGGACAGCTTGAGCTCCGGGTTGAAATTGCGACTGTGGTCACTTTTTCATGTTCTTCTCAACGCAGTTGACCGTTCCAAAGAGAGCTGTATCAAAGAGCCATTTCTGGAATTACAAAATTTAAGACAGGTCCTGATTTTGGTACACAGATGGCTCTGTGTTTGTCGTCTAGGAGATCAAAGATAGCCTATTCCTCGTCATTCCGGAAACCACCGCAACACCACCTGTCCATCTAAGACTTGAAAATGTGTGGTAATTGCGGAATGGCCCACGCTGTTGCAAGGGTCTTGTTTAGTCGGCGGCTTCGGTGGCGTATGTGCTAACATGCTGAGCTTCTATGCCCAAGCTCGCCGGTTCAAACTCGGCCAAAGTCGTTTTTTAAGAGCGTTAAAAATCCCTCAATATGTCTTCCTTCGGAGGGTGAGTAAAGCCGGCGCCGGCGGTCCCATGTCATAGATTTATGGCATGAAAAATAACCTCCCACTAACTACACTTGTGTGAAGTCAAAATTTGTAGGTTAGAATTAATAACGCTCTATTATTTCCAACGTACGCCACCAAGTGCTGACTGCGATGCCATCTAGTAGCGAAGTCCGCAAGCTAGGTGTCGTGGACGGTAGCATTTGGAAGCACAAGTAGGAACTACAGGGTGTTTCACTCAAAGTGCGGCCGGACGCACGGCCCGTGGAGGGTCGGACGAGCACATGGCAACTCACTGAGCTTGGGGTCGAATCGCATGAAAATAACAAGCACATATAATAACACATTATCGAAGTAAAATCATTGTCACAGGAGATGTTGAAAATATCCTCCACCTGCATCTACACATTTCTGGCATCTTTTAAGGAAATTTTCATTCACACGCATCAGTTCATCTCCCGAGATAGCCTCAATTTCTCTCGTGATCTAGAGCAGTGGTTTTTACCCGGTGGGTGGTCTGCGAGTGCTTCGGGAGAGGTCCGTGGGAGAAAAAGGTCCACCAGCACGTATATAAAAGTGTCCATTTGTCTGTGGGGATTTCGAAAACGATGTGCGTTGAACGAGAATCATCCGAATGTATTCGCGGCGATGACTATTAGGTTTTGAATTGAAATATCTTAAAAACAAGTGTTATTGAGGAAGGGTTACACAACTGATAAGGTGTATTGGGGAGACGAGGGGTGAGGGGTGGGGGTCCGTACATTATTCAATTTCAGACTGAGTGGTCCGTAGACTTCTACGGGTTCAGAAGCACTGATCTAGAATGTGAGGTTTGTTGCATAAACCTTATTTTTCAATTTTCTCCATAAATAAAAATTGAAGCAACAGGCTTTATCACTTAACAATAACACGTTATAAAATTATGAAACACAATAACGATTAAACAATAACCACGGTCACACGTTATAAACTTATAACAACTTATAACTCGTGTAAATTAAAATAGGCTATAAATGAAATAACAAAATCAACTTTACTCGTCAAATCGTGCGTCACAACTGTCTCAGCTCCGTGTTGCAATGTGCTCGTCTGACCTTCGGCTCGACCTTCTACCCGAAGCGCTACGCGAGCCTTGCGACCGGCCCTACATTGAGTGAAAGACCCTGTACTTGTAATTATTGTCTGCAGTCCTTACTTAAATTAAAACAGATAACACACACTAATACAGCCATCACAATTAACACCGGGTATCAGACAGATTCTACACACACCCAAAGTACACGGGGCTACATGACCGCATTGTCGCAGCTCCTAAACTGAGGAACCAACCAACCAACCTTGTTTCGTTCATCAGAATTCCAATTGAATTAACAAGTATCCTCATGCTCCTCTCTAAAATGGAACTTATGATCCAACTATTCTCTGTTTGTTTTCAGGTACGTAGGGGATTCAGAGACTAATCGGCCCTCTTCAAAACACGTGACAGGACACGCAGATCATGAAACTCCTAAGAGGTATGTTTTCATTCATGAACACTATATAAGCCACTTTCTGTGGTCTCGGCGTACTTATTGAGCCAAAGGTCCTGGGTTTAGTTATAGTCTTTGCCAAAAGATTCCTCATTTCAGTGTTCAGAATTTTGCGCACTACTACTGTATAGTGCATACTCCTTTAGGAAAATATTGTGGAGTTTATGGGCTTTTAGTTGTTATGGAATTTGTTCAATATTCTGTTATAATGGACAAATAATAATAATAATAATAATAATAATATCGTATGGCCTCGGATGCTGGGTGCAAGCTTTGTTATTTGATGCCCAGAGTGCTGCTGGCATGTCGAATTGTATCTTTACTTGGAAAGCTATGAAAGTCGAGGAGGTTAGATAAGCTCCTTGACACTATAGCGCTTTCTAGTAGAGAATGGAGGAACTTCGTTTCGGCGGAAAATCCCGAGATTAATTTTGCCAGTAGCAACGCGGCTTACTGAATTCAAATGTTTTATTAATATGCCAACAACGTATGACATGCGTGTCGTGATTTTTGTCGCCATCCAAAATTCACTTACCACGGCCAGGAGCGAACCTGCATGCTTGGGGTTGGTAGTCCGACACGATAACCACTCACCCACCGTGGCAGGCAAGGAAAAAATATAAATTTATTTATAACTATCCGTCGGGCGTGGCTGATGAGAATGATACAAGTAGACGACATTCACTGTCGATTGTTTGTCGACAATCCGAGTAAGAGTTTCTTCTCAATAATAGCCTCCTGTCCCTCACCCCCCTCCATTGTCATGAACTGAGAATGTGACTGACTGCTCTGTGACAAGATATCCGCAAACTGATCAATTCGATACACTGCGCCTCTTCCTGTTTCATTGCAACAGTACGTTTATTTGGTTATCTTCGCCACACGGTGAATAATACAACACTAATGTAGAATTTAGAATGCCTTTATTTTCTATTAGAATCGTTTAAGCATTCTTTTATATACAAACTAGGAAACCGCCCCGGCTTCGCCTGGTATCTGTATCCAGCGTAAGCTTAAAAGGCGCACGGATGGCAGGTCCCAGACGAAGATCAGAAAAGCCGAGGTGAACAGCGAAACTCCAAACACATGTAGCCTACTCTTCTCTGAACTCTTAACTCGACACGACTCGACAGTTAGATGCTGACCGAAGCTGGGGTGATAAGCTCGCTACTTTTCACATTTTGCAAAAATGAGGAAAAAGTAGACTTAAGAGATCCATCCGGGCCAATGTCTGTCTGTCTGTCTGTCCTTCTGTCTGTCTGTCTGTCTGTCTGTCTGTCTGTCTGTGTGTGAGCCCCCCCTATCAACTCCTAAACGGCTGCAGCAATCTAATCCGAATTTGGTATGAGTAAAGATCTATACCTGAATATCTCATGCCCATATTTGAAAATGATGTCAGTGCTACCAACTGCTGAAAAACCGCAATTTAAATTTGAGCCCCATGTTGGGATTCTTGGAAGGTATGAATGGGAGCTATTCCTAAATTGTCACACATATAGATAATAATATTTTAGTATAATTCCCAGGAGGCCATGCATGGCAGTGTTGCCAAAATGATTATAAGCCTGCTGATAATTCCAATTTTTGAATGCATATAACTTCTACCTTATCAATTGGATACCAACCAAATTTCGTATGTGCTATGTGTACATAACTAGATATGACTGAGCGTATTCATAAACGCCACCAAGGCTTCCAACTGTTAATAAATGCTGTCACTATAGTTTACCCTAATATCAATATATCAGAAAGTATGTTCTCCAACAGCTTTAAACATTGCACACGTATAGTACCTGACATTCTAGATTAATTTGGAGAAAATCATATACGTCAGTGCTGCCAACATGACTCTAAGCCTGCTGATAGGTCCAATTTTAAAATACGTGTAACTTCCATACTAACAAATGGATTTCATCTAGATTTGCACAACAAGAGATCATAATATTTCAGATTATTTCTGACCAACTCATGGATTACTTTGTTGCCAACATGAGTTTACGCCCAATGATAGATCCAATGTCTAACTGCATGTAACGTCCATGCGATCCATTGGATTTCAACCAAATTTTGTATTCTTAAGAGATGGAACTAAGAATATATTCAGTCACCAGGGCTGCCAACTGTAGTCCTCTATTATGCTACATTATACCAGGTATATTACGAACTAATTAGAAATTTCGATATTACCAACTAAATTTCGTCATTATTCTTGATAGGTCTATATAGATTGGCATGAATCTTAAATTTTGAGAGACGTAGGATCTTTTGTTCGTTACGGAACTTCTTGTTCAGATCTGGATGATGAATACCTGTTAACCTTTCTAACCAGGTTATATTACAGGCGAGCACGTGTTTACACCACTTACAATTTGCATGAGGATAGGCCTGTAAACCAGTTTCTTTATAACGTTGCTGACACACAAAGTTAGCTATTTTTGCATTGAAGTTGTGGTGACCAGTACACATTCAGAATAAGAAACGTTCATACTTTCAGTGGGCATGTTCGCACTGAGCAAGTCACTCTACAACTGCGGAATTAAGTATCATAGTTTTATACTGTACTAGCAGACGTACCCATTCTTCGAACGGTCCTCGGTATTAATATCCAGACGTTATCAATTGAGCTACTGTTGCAATAGTTAGGGGCTTTGAACCTGTTTGTCGACAAAGAAAAATGATTAGTTAAAATGTGCTCTCAAACTAAATTTACCTAACGTGTTCTTCCTGACGTGAAAATAAAATTGAAAACCTCGTACACGAATCGCAATACACGTCACATACAAACTGATCCTAACCGTTGTATCAAGTGCCCAACCACAGGAAGACACATTTTATAAATTGCAAAGGCTTGTGGTGCATGAAAATTTAGTTTTTTAGCCACCAATGACCCAAATTCCTAAAAGCAGCAAAAAATAGTTTACTATTCCAAATCTGGATTTTTTAAAAATAATATTGCTGTTTGGAGATATAATAGACCTTCTGAACGACATATCGCACGTGTAAGTCGTGTGAAAAAAATCTAGGGTACTCCTTGAACCCCTTAAGCGCATTGATAAATTTTACAGTTTTAGTTGATTCCGTGATAACCTTATAGACATTTGCAAACTTTTACAGAAATGTAATAAATGGAGTGGCACTACTTGTTACAGAAATAGATGAAAAGTTGGATGTCACCTCTTGAGAATCTGTTGTCATGGTTTCTGGCTTGCATTCCTTCATTAGTTTATTAAATGAGGTTAGTTTTCTGGGAATATCTAAGAAACTGTTGGCTTTAGAGCCTTAAAATGTAGTTTACGGGGACCCTTTACGGCTCTATAGGGGCCCCAAGTTTTGTTTCTGACACCAAGGGGTTGAAAATGAGCTTTGTCTCGTTGTTGAACGCAATAATAATAATAATAATAATATAACAATATAGGGATAGGGATATAATAGACCTTCCGTACCATACCCGCAAGTGTAAATCGCGTGAAAAAATTCTAGAGTACCCCTTGACCCCTTAAGCGCATTATATATATTGATGAATATTTCAGCTTAAATTGGATCCGTTATAACCTCATAGCCATTTGCAAACCTTCACAGCAATGTAATTAATGGAATTGCATTGCGTCTTACAGAAATAGATGGACCTCTGTGATTCCGTTGCCATGATTACCGGCTTCCATTCTTTCATTAATTTATTAAGTGAAATTAGTTTTCTGGGAATATCTTTTGGTTCCTTAGTTTAGGGGCTGCGACAACGCGGTCATGTAGCCCCGTGTACTATGGGTGTGTGTAGAATCTGTCTGATAACCGGTGTTAAATGTGATGGATGTATTAGTGTGTGTATCTGTTTTTTAATTTAATTAAGGACTGCAACTTTGAATTTTTCAAATAGTTCCTACTTTTGCCGCCAAACGCCACCGTCAACGACTACTGGGCCTAGTTTATAACTAGACTACTAGACGCCACCGCAGTCGGTTTTGGCAACGAACGTAGAAACCTAAGAGCGTTGTTTACATTAGTAACCTATACGATTTAGCTTCACACAGGTGTAATTAGTAGAAGGTTCTTTAACATACCATAAATCGATGATTTGGGACGGACGGCTTTACTTCCCCTCCAAAGGAAGGCATACTGAGGGATTTTTAACGCTCTTAAAAAATCGGATGGCTTCGGCCGGGTTTGAACCCGCTATCTTGGGCATAGATGCTCAGCATGCTACTGACTACGCCACCGAAGCCGCTCTGGGAATATGTAAAAAAATGTTGGTGTTAGGGCCTTAAAATTTGGTTTTCGGGGTCCCTTAGGGGCCTCGAGTTTCGTTTCTCACATTGAGGGGCTGAAAATGAGCTTTGTCTCACCCTTCTACGTCTGTTTCAGCATGTATTTTAAGGGGGTATGCCCCCTTTTATGAAAGGTACGGAGAAGAGTTACATCAATGATTAGTGTCGTGCCTCTGATGGTTAACTGTATCTAATTTTATGTTGATCCACCCAGCCGTTCTCGAGTTATAAGGACACAAACAAGTAGTTCCGTGAAGAACTATACAGCCTATTTTCATATATCTACTTATGTTAATTGCCTCTATCAACATACACAATTTCTGTTTGATTGCTGTAATAGATTCGTAGATATTAAGAACCGACTAAATATTTCGGATGGTCGCCATGTTGGATTTTACATATGTAGGTCCTAGAGTTATGAACTGTTACATGCAGATTATTGTGAACGTGTAGTATTCAAACTTCAATCGCATAATTAGGACACAAGAAAAAACAAGGAGATTTTAAAATTTTTCACAGCTGCCATCTTGAGGTTATGGAAACAATTGAAATAAATTAGATGCCAGTGGATTAACATTCGTATAAGGATTTATTGTACCAAGTTTCACTGCACTCGGATGGTTAAGTTGCGAGAAACGTCCATGTGAATATTTATAATTCGCGTCACCACCATGTTGGATTTGTGATCACCAGGTTATTTAAAGTCCTATAGGTGAACTTAAGTTCATAGCCCCTATGAACATTAAAAAATGCAGTTTGATTGCTAAAATAGATTCGTAGATATTCAGTATCGTCTAAATATTTCGGATGGTCGCCATGTTGGATTGTTAAATGTATAGGCCATAGTCATGTACCATTAAAGGAAAATTATTGCGTAGGTCCATTATTCAAACTTTCCCTTCGATCGCATGACTACATCACAAGAAATAAAAACTTAATTTTAAAATTCGCACTGCCGCCATCTTGAGGTTATGTAAACAATTGAACTAAATTAGATACCAGTGGATTACAATGTGTATAAATATTTCCTGTACCAGGTTTCAGTGCGCTTGGAACATTAAATCGCGAGAAAGGTATATTTAAAATTTTCAAATTCGCTTGGCCGCCATATTCGTTTTGTAGTTAACCGGTTTTTGAAAGTCTTATAGATCGACTTCCAGTAGTGCCCTTTACCTCCGTACAAAATTTTAGGGAGATGCCGCTAATAGTTTCAGATATATAGAATGCCGGTGAAATATTTCGCACATCCGCCATCTTGTGATTATGTAAACAATTGAACGAAGTTAGATGTCGGTGCATTACAATGTATATAAACATATACTGTACCAAGTTTCATTGCGTTTGGTTGGTCAAATCACGAGAAACGTCTATTTAAAAGTCGCAAATTCGCTTGGCCTCCATGTTGGTTTTGTAGTTACCAGGTTTTCAAGAGTCACATAAGTGAACTTACAGTAGTTCCCTCTATCACCATAGAAAATGTCAGGGTAATATCGGTAATAGTTTCGGAGATATTGAATGCTGGTGAAATATTTCGCACAGCCGCCATGTTGGATTGGTGAGTCGTAACAAAATTTGAAGGGCACGGTCGAGGTCGCCGGGAATAGTGCTATGAACTTTCCGAGTTTCATTGAAATCGCTCCTGCCGTTTAGATTTTATTAGGGGGGACGCACACACGAATCACACACACACACACACACACGCACACACACGGACAAAAGGTGATCTCATAAGCCTATTATTTCAAAATTGAAAATAGGCTAAAAATTGTCCACAGACAGATAGACAGAGAGACAAAAATGTTATTTTTGCGCGCATCAGTCATATAACAGTCTGAAACGCGCAAATATCGCAAATATCGCAAATGTCCGTGGAAATTCAGAAAAAACAGACAAACTTTCATTTATATAGAGAGAGAGATTATATGCGTTCCTGGTTCTCGCCTGACAGAGGCAGCAAATAAGATGCGGTTAGTATCTGCGAGCGCCCATTTTGGGCAAGTTGCGCGGTAGTACCCGACACACATTTTGCATTGACTCTCAGCCCAAAATACAGTCAGAATCTTTTACTGGAGCGGGGCCAGTGGCCAGCTTCCAGACGAGCTCGCCTTCCGCCAGCCAACCGTACTCGGACCGCAGTGCGCGCATGTAAAAACCGTAACATAGTACGTTAATTAATGGTAAATACACCAGCAAATCATAATTAAGGAACTTACCTTTTCGCAGAAAATTACGAAAATGTTCTCCTTCAGCTGACAGACAGGCTCAACAGGCACAACTCTATGCACCCCTTGCGGGCAGCCTTGCAATCATGTGTACAACTGTGTTTACTTCCACTATCTTGACTCAGGCGAGCCTCCGTAGCTTAGGTGGCAGCACGCCGGCCTCTCACCTCTGGTCCGTGGTTCAAATCCCGGTCACTCCATGTGAGATTTGTGCTAGAGAAAGTGGAGGCAGACAGGTTTTTCTCCGGGTACTCCGGTTTTCCCTGTCACAAATTTCATTCCAGCAACACTCTCCCCTGCCATTTCATTTCATTTGTCATTCATTGCCCCAGGGGAGTGCGACAGGCTTCGGCAGCCAGCACATTTCATATCCTCACCGCTGGCTTCATTAATTCCATTCCCTGGCAAGGTCAGTCGACTGGAAGCAGGCTGTGGATTTGCATCTTGACTCGGCGAACAGACTTAAGTTCATCGTCTATGATCAACAATGTGTTAGCCGCGTTTACCCGCTTCATGAAAACAACTACTGTAGATTGTTCCAACCATCGAGTTGACTGACCCACTTCAAGTCACTGCTTGCATTTGCGGTCCTCATGGTCGGTAAGTTGTCGCTGAACTTGCAATACCGCGTATCTGACAATGCCTTTCTTCCCCATTCATTTTCATATGATTGGTCACGCCTCCCATCTGTTTGTGGATCAGGGATGTATATAACGGGGTGCTGAGGGGTCTCCAGCCCCCCCCCCATAAAAAGACAATAAAAATTATGAAAGTGTTGCTTTGGTAAGAGCATAAAATAATTGTAAATTTGGTTGTACCCTAATCATAACTCATTGGCTAAGTTATAAACAATATTAAGATTGAAATTAGACTAACTCATGGTGTAGCGGCTAGCATTTTTGGCTGTCATCCCAGAGGTCCGAATTCGATTCCCGGCTCTGCCAAGAAATTTTAATTCTAGTCAGAGGGCTGGAACGGGGTACACTCAGCCTTGTGAGGCAAAACTGTGAATTCCACAGTAGGGTACATTTGAGAAATAAATTATCAACTTATAAAAATAAAAGAAGTTTACCTTTCTGCTTGGTAAATTGACATATATTTAGATATTTTCCATTCATACTTCATACTCCATAGGCCATAATAGAAAATTCATTAAGTAGCCTATGAGATTTTATTTGTGTGTTGTATTTAACAGCTTTTTTTGTATTGCCAGTAATTGTAGGCTATATAAACTTTGAATCTTATCTAAAATAATTACACAAAGTAAAGATATTGGTTGATATTTCTGGGTATTTTGCGGTGACAATCCCCTGAGAATACTCACAATTTTCCAGGATAGCCAGCCCCCTTCCCGAAAAAAAATTGTATATACGCCCCTGATGTAGATGTGTCGTCCAACAGATCAATTCACGTTAGGGTCGTTTTCCTGTGTAGGGGACCAAAGAAAATTTAGCTTCAAATTCATTGTACTGAAGAAAAGTATATTTATGTGTAGACTGGCTGCGTTCTCGCTTGCTTGGCCCAAGGTTGCAGGTTCATATCCTGGTGCAGTCAGTTGGCATTTGAGGGTGCGAAAATGTGAGGGAGCCGTGTCAGTAGATTTACTGGCCCGTTAAAGATCCCCTTCGGGACAAAATTCCGGAACCCCGGCGTCTCTAAAAGCGAGAGTAGTTAAGAGGCACGTAAAACCAATAACATTAGTATTGATGTGTAACATCATTCCACTCGGTTGATGTATATTTTTGTGTAGGGGGATTTTGTAAAAAGGGACGGAAGTGGGACGGAAATGCAATGGAAACAATGAGCGCGCACGGTGGCGGAGATTGGTACAACGACATGCTCTCGGCCATGTGGCTATGTGGAATGTAAATCGCGTACGGCTTACTTCAAGGTTTGGAGGCACCATTACAGATATTCCTAAAATAAATCATTTTCAAAGTGTTGTTCTTTGGTTTGAAAATATCCAGTGTATCATGTTTGCTGAAAACAATTTTGATTTATGAAATCTCACTACTTTAGCTGTATTCTTATTTAATGCAAGGAATCGAGGTACTGTCGGCCGAAATACAGCACTATTGATTCATATTTGCTGAAAGGATTTGTCTCTGGATTTTTACAAGTAGTTATGGCAGAAATAATAGTAATGAGAACTTACCGATGGTAATAACACGAAGGAATCCTTCATGCTTGCTGGCAGAAGGTAGCACTATTAGTTAATTCTTTAAAAAATGCGAGTAAGTTATATGGAATTATTCGAATAACATGTCAGATGTTACACATCATATGCGACTACTGTAAGGCTCGTAATTTGTTATTATTATTATATTTCTGTGTAGTTATGCAGTCCTACTGTACAGTATAATAAAATGAACCTAACGTGAATTATTCTGTCGGACGACACATACACACGGCTGGGAGGCGTGACCAACCGTAATGGTTGACTGCGTATTAGCTGAAATTCCGAGTATAATAAGCTGGTTGGTGGTTGGTTCCTCAGTTTAGGGACTGCGACAACGTGGTCATGTAGCCCCGTGTACTTTGAGTGTGTTTATAATCTGTCTGATAACCGGAGTTAATTGTGAAGATCGTATTAATGTGTGTTAGCTGTTTTTAATTCAAATAAGGACTGCAAACGTTCAAGTAGTTCCTGCCTTTGCTACCAAATGCTACCGTCAACCACACCTAACTGTGAACTTGGCTACTACTAAATGTCATCGCAACCAGAGTCTGGTGACGAACGTTGGAACTTAAGAGCATTCATGTAACCTAACCCACAAATTTTACTTCACACAAGTTTAGTTAGTGGAAGGTACTTTTCCATGCCATACATCTATGACATGGACCCGCCGGCTTTACTTCCCCTCCAAAGGATGGCATACTGAGAGATTTTTAACACTTTTAAAAATCCGATGATTTCGGCCGGGTTTGAACCCGCGACCTTGAGCATAGAAATTCAGCACGCTACCAACTACGCTACCTAAGTCGCCAGTATAATAAGCTGCTGGCAGAAATTGAAAAAAAATACACAACCCGGGTACCCAACACGACTGAATCGATATTCTAATTGCAATTTCACCCCAACTTTGACTTAAAGACAGATATTTTATGTCTGGGGAACAAAATATCAATTTAGTCATCGAAATATTCAAGTATTAGAACTTCGAATTATAGAAATAACATGACATATACTTTCCCGGAGAAGTTCTACATAATTTAAAATTTCTTCCGATATATAGAAGATCGTCTTACAGATGTTCGACTGTAGGCTACTTGTTCGTCTCGGTCCGCTTCACCCCGTCCCGCGCCACGCCCCGCGTCCTTTGTTCTGAGAGAACTTCTTTTCTGCGTTTCCATGTTTAATATGAACCTGCATTCATAACAGTGGGTGAGTGTGTCTACCCCTTGAAAATGAAAATCCACAGCCTGCTTCCAGTTGACCGACCGGTTAAGGGAATGGAATGAATGAAGCCCCCATCTAGCGGCGAGTTAATGAACTGTGCCCGCTGCCGAAGCCTGTCGCACTCCCCTGGGGCAATGATTAAATGAATAACAGATGAAATGAAATGATAGTGGAGAGTGTTGCTAGAATTAAATGGTGACAGGGAAAACCGGAGTACCCGGAGAAAAAACCTGTCTGCCTCCACATTGTCCGGCACAAATCTCACATGGAGTGACCGGGATTTGAACCAAGGATCCAGCGGTGAGAGGCCGGCGTGCTGCCGCCTAAGCCACGGAGGCTTATGTCTACCCCTTATGATTCCTAAATCAACGTGATCGGGGAAATTGATACAATGCATTGTTATATGGCGAGTGATTATCCACGGCCGGCATTCTTGTCTGTCACCATCGAGGTCCAGGTTCGATTCCCGGCTCTGCCAAGAAATTTAATTGTGGTCTGGGGGCTGGAACGGGGTACACTCAACCTTGCGAGGCAAATCTGAGAAGAGACAGGCTCGAATACAACCTTATGCATCCTGGAAGTGGTTTTCTGGTGTTTTCCATTTCTACTCCAGGCAAATGCCAGGATGGTTTCTAACTTAAGGCCACGGCCACCTCCTTCCCAATCCTCATCAGAATTACAAATGCACACACTAATGCAACCAACACACTAACATAAGGCTCTAACCCGGATGAACTGGCTGACAGTCGGAATGTCTACTGATAGCCCCACACCAACAAATGTAGTCGGAACCATGCCGTGTGTGGTTTAAAGGTTGCAACGAATGACCTATCTATTTTAGACGACATTTACGTCCTTTGGAAAGAGTTGCGAAAAATAAGACTCAACTGGCCGTGACGGTATTAAAAGAACTAGACAGACATATGAATATGATTGAGTATTTCACCTG
This sequence comes from Meconema thalassinum, assembly GCA_946902985.2. NCBI lineage: Eukaryota > Metazoa > Arthropoda > Insecta > Orthoptera > Tettigoniidae > Meconema > Meconema thalassinum. The sequence continues at coordinate 352,552,967 of OX336388.2, forward strand.
CCAACTTCGCGATATTCCCTCGTGAGTTTCTGAATTTTTCAGTAGCTACTTTACTGTATGTTTGCCGATGGCTCCTGCAACCACTAGGCTGAATGGACCACTCGCAGGTCATAGAACCGAATGGATGTTTACACGAATTGCCATTTACAGTAAAAATCGTGTATCTGTTGTTCTCACGCAACACACAATGCTTGTTTACATTGCGTGTAGCACTATTCAGGCGTCAGTGTTGAATAGCTGTGAACCCTTACAAATTGCCAATGTGACCCACTAAACTCCAGTTCAAACGAACGTAAATATGGTCATGGATTAATGTTCGTGTTCATGTAGCAATTGATTTTCTATATTGTTCAACCCCCACGTAGTCATTGTATTTGCTTGGCCATTTCCTTTCCATTGAGAGTGATTAAACTTTCTGGTTTTATTCAGGGGTGGCTTGTGAGTTTTTGAATTAGTTGTAGCACTACCTTTCATAACCCCCCTTCCAGCTTATCAGATTAATTATGAATATCACCACGTAATGCAAAAGTTTATATTTTAGCTTATTTTCATTTCATGAAAAACAAGATGTTCAGCAAAGAACATATAGCCTACTTTCTCCTAAATGTATGGGTATCTTTATGACTCTTTGTCCTCATCCCTAAAACAATCACCCCAACCACAATGTATTGTTTGTTTTCTTTTATATTGATAATAAGCCAGTAAGTGTCAAGATCAATATTATATAGCCTACTTTATGATGATTGAATAACAAAACTACTAACTTATTGTAATGCATTCACGTCCGTTAAGCCAGCCTGCAAAATTAAGAATCTTCCGCCCCAATCATCTTCCGCCCCAATCACAGTAGGTGGTGCCGCGACCTATCAGTGAATTAATCTTTATCTTGTACGCCTATGCACTGCCATCGTAATGTACTACGATGGCAGTGTTCTATGGGTGTTGAATGAGTAGGCAGTTTAAAGTAGCCAAGAGGGAGGCGATCCAGCTGGCAGTGTTTAAAGGTATTCGGAGCGCGACCGTGGCTAATAGTTGAACTACCAGTATTACAAAATTGCCATACTTCAGGAGGCCAGCTCAGGCATTTACACAGCGTTATGTTTGGAACAATATTACCCACATAACCCACAAGAGGACAGCACCGTACAGAGGCATTAAGAAGGCTGTGGTTAATGACAACGTGTATCTAGTTCTTCTATTCTCCTTTTTCTAATGTCTTCTGTTTATGTGCGATGCTGGGACTGTGATTTTATTAATATACGAGTGTATAGTTTATCCTCTACTTTGAGCTAAATGACATTTTATTCAGTATCTGTGGGAAAAGCTCGTGCACATCATTTGTAAAAGAATTCAAGAAAAAAAACCTAACTGTAGCAGTATTCGATCCCCAGTCAACTGCGTGTCAGACTAACATGCTAGCCCAGAGCTAACCGTATCCATGACGTTAGGTGTTCTTAACTGACATATTAGATACAAACTGTTGGCAAATAATGACTTTAAATAAACGATTTCTTCACTGCAGTACATCTTCATTAAAGATCATTTCATACAAAGTTTATATTATTGTATCAGTACGGTATATCACATACAACATACTAAAACTACTGAAATATAAGACAGGCACATGAGGACAGCTGCCATCTTGTCGTGTGACACAAACGGCTCAGCTCTTTTAAGCCACTCATACTGTATAATATTATAATATTAAATTATAATAAATAACGGATCACGACCTTCAGGATAGCTTAAACCCCCCTAGGCTCGATAATCGGAATTGGTGGGTCTTAAGCTATTTATTAAAATGGTTGCATAATTCACACGGCCGCCATCCTGAAATGGCATGGCCGATGACCTTGAATTTTAGGTGAAAGACGCGTCCTATATAAAGGTATGGTGTCACCAAATTTGGTAGAGATCGGATGATTAGTTTAGCCGTAATTTGATTTTACGTTTTGAACATTTGAGTGGCCGCCATTCTGTTTTGGTAAAGATGGCGGCGATATAAAGTATGACACTGAGGTGTCCTTTACTAGTGCTACCTCTGTACCAAATTTCGTTCAATTCTGTTTCACCGTGTTCGAATTGATAGGGGGGGGACAGACATTCAGAGTACACACACTCACACACACACAGACACACACACACACACACAGACTCACACACACACATACACACACACACACAGACTCACACACACACATACACACACACAGACAGACACACTTTTTTCGCCCTGTGTTGATCTCATAAGTCTACTTTCATTTTTTGCAAAAATCGAAAGTAGGCTAAAAATAGGCTTATGAGATCACCTTTTGTCCGTGTGTCTGTGTGTGTGTGAGATGGTGTGTGTGTCCCCCTAATAACTTCTAAACTGCTGGAGCAATTTCAATAAAACTGGGTAAGATCATAGCACCATTCTGGCCGACTCCGACCGTCCCCTTCAAATTTTATTGTGCAGCATGGCGGCTGTGCGAAATATTTCACCAGCATTCAGTATCTCCGAAACTATTACCGATATCATCCTGAAATTATGTACGGAGATAAAGGGCACTACTAGAAGTTCACCTATGAGACTTTCAAAAACCTGGTAAGTACAAAACCAACATGGCGGCCAAGCGAATTTGAGACCTTTAAATAGACTTTTCTCGCGATTTAACCATCCAAAAGTAATGAAACTTGGTACAGCAAATGTTTATACACATCGTAATGCACTGGCGTCTAATTTAGTTCAATTGTTTACATAACCTCAAAATGGCGGCTGTGCGAAATATTTCACTGGCATTCTATATCTCCGAAACTATTACAGATATCACCCTGAAATTTTGTACGGTAATAAACGGCACTGATCCAAGTTTATATATGTAACTTCAATAACCTGTAAAGTACAAAACGAACATGGCGGCTAAGCGAATTTGAAACATTTTAATAGACTTTTCTCGTGATTCAACTCTCTGATCTCAGTGAAATGTGGTATAGTAAATGATTATACATATTGTAATGCACTGGCATGTAATTTAGTTCAATTGTTTCCGTAACCTCAAGATAGCGGCTTTGCAAAATTTTAAAATTATGCTTTTATTTCTTGTCTCGTACTCATGCGATCGAAGTGAAAGTTTGAATAGTGAACCTACGCAATAATTTTCCTTTAATGGTACATAACTCTATGGCCTATACATATAACAATACATGTTGATAGAGGCAATTAACATGAGTAAGATATATTAAAAGAGGCTGTATAGCTCTTCACGGAACTACTTGTTATTGTTATATGTTATCATTACCATCATCTCTTGTATCCACGCCTAATTTTAGAGGAGGCGGGAAACGGTCACAAATGGCATTCTATTGCCAGTTGTTGATCATCTAATTCATTTAAGTAGAGGGTAGTTTGTTGTTTGGTTCCTCAATTTAGGGGCTGCGACAACGTGGTCATGTAGTCCCGTGTACTTTGGGTGTGTGTAGAATCTGTCTGATAACAGGTGTTTGTTGTGATGGCTGTATTAGTGTGTGTTATCTGTAATTCAGGTAAGGACAGCAGACTATCAATTTCAAGTAGTTCCTACTTTTGCTACCAAATGATACCGTCAACGACACCTAGCTGCGTACTTGGCTAATAGATACCACTGCAACTAGCACCCGGCAACGAACGTTGGAACGTAATAGAGCGTAAATCTAATCTAACCTACAAATTTAGCTTTATACATTTGCAGTTACTGGATGGTTCTTATACAGTACATGCCATAAATCTATGACATGGGCCGACCAGCTTTACTTCACCTCCGAAGGAAGGCATACTGGTGGGGAGTTTAATAAACTTTCAAGCTGTTGAGCAAGATTTCAGTAAAAAAAATATTACCATACTCAAAAAAATCTTCCAAATTCCAAAAAACAAAAAAATATATATCTTCGAACCTATTTCAGTTAGGAAAATTAATTTAGTCAACAAGGTCGAGTATCAGTGGTTAAATATCATGTAAAAATCACATGACCAAATTTTCAAAAATGTTCTCAGAAATTGTACCTAAAATGTCAAAAATGTTATGACTTTTTGGTTAATTTATGAGCTATTTACTTGAGTGTTTTTTTTTTCATTTAGAGCAATAAAACTGTTATGAATTAAAGAATAGGCCCTGATATAGACTGAGAAAAAAATTGAAAAAAAGTTCATTGAAAACTATTTTTAAATGGATGTAATACCATGATAAGCGTGTTTCAGCATTGCACACTTCGCGGTTCCCTTAAGGACAGATTTTTGAACACATGTCACTGTATTGATGGGTTATTATTATTAGTACAATGAGCGTAGTGGCGCAGTGGTCAAACTGATGGACTCTCAACACGGCAGACCAAATTCGATTCCCGGTCAAGGCATGTGAGATTTTCAAATTGAAATGCCGTATCATGTGGTTTGAATTCCACGCAAAAGTGGAGGTCCCGTGCCTTAGGATGTCGCGGCGATTAACGGTCACGTGACGCTACAATCTTCCTTTTTAGTACAATGAGATCCTTCTCTATAGAACGAACCTCGCAAGGGCCGCGTGCCGGACGGGCCACTGTGTAGCAGTGTGTCGAGCAAGGCACTGACGCTAGCAGCAGCGTAGTGCCCAACTAGTTCAACACATTTACACGTTATAGTGTATGTAATAACCATCATTACTTACATAAATTTCAGGGTAGTTGCTGGAAATGCTGTCCTTTTTTTGACACACGTTGCACCAACGTAGGCAGTTTTGGGTACACTCACTGTAATTCGTCCCCACTGATATTTCGTGTCAGTGCATTTATATGTTTATGTTTTGTGTGTGTGTGTGTTTTTATTTTCTTGAGGGCAGTGACTGTTGGTGGGTATATTGTTGAGATATATTGTCTTATATAGATTTTGATCTGATGTCGATCGATTGACGATCGAAACATGTCATCCCTCTACTCTTTTTACCACAGTGTGTGTTCTCTCTGGCAGCTTGTTCTTCCATGTTTCCCAGGACGCCAGGTCGCAGTTAGCTGTCCGTATATGTTGATTCGTAGCAAATTTTAGAAGCGAATACCTAATTAACAGCGTATGGAAAGTTTGTTGTAGGGAATTAACGAACCTTTGACGTTAAATTTCATTAGCGTCGTGTTAAGAACACTGAGGCAATTAGAAATTGTGGTGTGCCCGCCATAAATCTCCATATATCACAATTAAGAACTAACCTTCGCCCTGCGATGGAGTCCATAAGTGTTGGCAGCGTAGGAGTCCAACCCCTCACACCCTCACAACCATTGAATCTGAATGCACAAACCCCTCTACCCCCTGCCGCCCCTTCGCTCTTTGCCAGCAGATTCAGCACCGAGGTAAACAAATGACCCAATTACCACTCGCCAGATGCAGCACTCTTTCTCTTCCTACTCCCTAAACTCTCTCTCTCCGCACCGTAAAGGAACTAGCCCGGGGGAAATGGATTCCATTTGTATGTTTATTAAAATAAAAAGCATGCAGCGCCTCACGTGCTATCTTTTGTTAATCTTAATGGGTTTCGGGAAGTTATTTAAATGAAATGTTATATATATATCGTGATGCCACAATCTTAATTAATTCTATGAGGGGAAAATAGCACCATTATATTTTTATTTCACTTTTTCATCTCGGGTGCAAAACAGAGTTGTTAAGAGAGATTCATGCCATGCTATCTCTTCTGTGAGAACTGAGCAATCCTACGCTTTAGGGAAGGGACAAGCGTTTCGCTGAAATAGTGAAAATTATTCTCGTTTAGCCCTTTAGTATTCTGTGTAGTTAGGGGGAATGCACCATACGTCGTGACGCCCGAGTTGATGATTCTATTTGCCTACAATACGCGAATCAGGAGCTCCAACACCTGGTGACCTCAATGGCTGTGCATGGGTACCACCACAAGGTATGCAAGACGAAGTGTTTTCACGACCTCGGGAATACCTGTGTTTGTGAATTGTGCGATCAGCCCTGTGGCCGTTACCACGTGACCACCTGTAAAAAGCGAGTGAAATCCAGGTAGGCTTTTGTGCACAATAAACAATATATACAAATGCGGGATACAAAGCGTATGAATAACGTAGGCCTACTGTATAACTGAGCGATTACATCAGGTGAACGACGAGTGTGTGACAGTGATGCCAACCCGTGTTATTTGTCCCAAATTGGGGCACATTTAGAGAAATATTTTTAGGAAAGGGATAAAGGGATTTTTTTTGCAAAAGGTGAGGTGAATTTGGGATTTTAGCCGATGTCATAAAAGCTGTACGATTCATACATGCCGATAGAATAAAAATAAACCTTTCACGTAAGTAGAGTATTACATTACAATCGCCAACTGCCGCTTGTGCGATAACAGACAGTTTTGTGTGTCTTCAGAGATGAAAACTTATGTTTTGTGTTTTTGTGAAATCTTCATTTTAGGTAGATTTCATTAGAAAGCTAACTATTGCAATGGGTACCATATTTCGACTTCCGGAAAATTTCGACATATCTTCGCGTTTCACATCCCCCAGACCCCAAAACCACCGTCAGTTCAAAAGTTTATATATAATTTATGTATATATGTATCTATCTATCTATCTATATATATATATATATATCTTTATATATATAATTCTTCGACACGTGTGTATGTGACTGAACTCCTCCTAAACGACTGAACCGATTTTGATGGAATTTGGTATGTATATTAGTGTGGGTCCATGTATGGTTTAGATTCACAATCCGACCCGGTTGGTGGAATGAACACAATTTTAGAACCACAATTTACACACAATTTTAGAACCACAATATACAGTCATAAACAGTCGTCATGGAAACCACTAGCCTTGGCCTTCGTGAAAGCTGATGTCTTTGTACGGTTCGTCTCTGCACGTTAGAGTCACCTGGTCGCAATCTGTGCAACTACCGCCATTACATACACTCCGCCCGTGGCGAAAAGTTGTGTTTTACACCAAAGGTGGCAGTGATGTCGAATTCTACTGTTTGTCTCTGCACGTTAGAGCGTTTCAAAGTCCCGTATGCGTTCATATACCATTCATCCGATTGCCATGAAACTTGGGTGATATGTTGAGTGAGCTCCAGGGAAGGTGTTTGGCTTAGTAAATCCATTTTATAATAGATATCGCACGAATAGATTCAACAAATGGGCGACGACGCGCGAAGCGTTTCAAAAAGGTCCCGTATGCGTTCAAATACCTTTCGTCCGATAGCGATGAAACTTGGGAGAGATGTTGTGTACACTCCAGGGAAGGCTTCTGGCTTAGTAAATCAATTTCACATTAGGTAGCGCACGAGTAGATTCAACAAATGAGCGGCGACGTGCGAAGCGTTTCAACAAAGTCCCGTATGCGTTCTAATACCAGTCGTCCGATAGCGATGAAACTTGGGTGAGATGTTGTGTACACTTACGTGAGGGTTTCTAACTTAGTAAATCCATTTTACAAGAGGTAGCTCACGAGTAGATTCAACAAATGAGCAACGACGCGCGAACTTTTAATCAAAGTCCCGTATGCGTTCATATACCATTCATCCGATTGCAATGAAACTTGGGTGAGATGTTGTGTACACTTACGTGATGGTTTCTAACTTAGTAAATCCATTTCACAGGAAGTTTCGCACGAGTAGATTCAACAAATAAGCGACGACGCGCGAAGCGTTTAAAGAAGGTCCCGTATGCGTTCAAATACCATTCGTCCGATTACGATGAAACTTGGGTGGGATGTTGTGTACACACTACGGAAAGTTTCTGGCTTAATAAATCCATTTTACAATAGGTAGCCCACGCGTAGATTCAACAAATGTGTGACGGCATGCGAATCATTTCAACAAAGTAACGTATGCGTCCATATACCATTTATCCGATTGCGATGAAACTTTGGTGAATTGTTGTGTACACTCCTTGAAATGTTTCTGTCTTAGTAAATCCAGTTTTTCATAAGTAGCGCACGAGTAGATTCAACAAATGAGCGACGACGCGCGAATCGTTTCTACAATGTCCCGTATGCGGTCATATATCATTCATCCGATTGCGATCAAACCTTGGTGAATCATTGAGTACACGCCTGAGAAGGTTTCAGGCTTAGTAAATCTATTTTACAATAGGTAGCGCATGAGTAGATTCAACAAATGAGTGACGACACGCGAATCATTTAAAGAAAATCACTTATGCATTCATATGTCATTCATCCGATTCCGATGAAACTTTGATGAGTTGTTGTGTACACGCCAGGGAAGGTGTTCATTTTAGTAAATCCATTTTACAATATTGGTAGCGCACGAGTAGATGTAACAAATGAGTGACGACGCGCGAAGCGTTCCAACAAAATCCTGTATGCGTTCATATACTATTCATCGATTGCAATGAAACATTGAAGACTTGTTGTGTACACTTACGTGAAGCTTTCTAACTTAGTAAATCCATTTCGCAGTTGGAAGAGCGCGAGTAGATTCAACAAATGAGTGACAGCGCACGAATCATTTAAACCAAATCGAGTATGCGTTAAATGCCATTTATCCGTTTGCGATGAAACTTTGGAGAGTTGTTTTGCACCCTCCAACGAATGTTTCTAAATTAGTTAATCCAATCCACGATAATTTAGAGGCAGTTAAGAGAAATTGAAAAAAATATTGTGTATCCAAAAGCACTTCAAGAAACAAAGTTACAACACTTTCTTTGATTGGCAGGACAACGTCTGCCGGGTCAGCTTGTATATATATATATATATATATATATATATATCAGTTTCTTGTGGACACGATAACTGCCGTAATTTTGCACCAATCACTTTGAATTTTTTACATAACATGTATCCCTATACAATCTCGGTCGAGTTCGTTAATGGGCAAAATCGGTCGAAGGGGGTGAAAATGGGGGGCTTATTTCGAAAAAGTGAAATTTCGCTATAACTCTCTTAATACGTGAAATATCGAATCCATTCAAAGTTCATAATATGTGTCGGATAAGTGCCAAAAATGTATGTCAAATAAGTTTTTTGATAGCACCAACCATTGACCAATGGGGTGGAAAAAAGTGGGTTTTTCGGGAAACATTAATCATATCTCTCTTAATAGGCACAATATCAAAACCGTACAAAATGGACAATATTCCTCCAATAATTACCTAAAACTTTTGTCTGAAAGAATTCGATATGACCCACCATTACGCCACGGGGTGAGCAAAATGATTTAAATTATAAGAAAATTCCAAGTGCCAAGAGTGGTTGCCATGACAACTTTACTTTTAATTGATAAGGGATGAGCCATCAGCAGTTGCTATGACAACGCCACGGCACGAGATCACATTCTGTTCTCATATGTCTGTGGGAAGCGACTTCGGTATCGGAACTGGTAGCATGCTGAACTTCTATGCCCAAGGTCGCGGGTTCAAACCCGGCTGAAGTCGTCGGATTTACTAAGAGCGCTAAAAAACCTGAGTTTGCTTTCCTTCAGAGGGGAAGTTCCAACGTTCGTTGCGAGTTGCTGATTTAGGTGGCATCTAGTAGCCAAGTTCACAGCTAGGTGTCGTTGATGGTAGTATTTTAAATTATGTAGCCTATTTTAGGTAGATTTCATCAGAAAGCTATTGCAATGGGTGCCATGTTTCGATTTCCGGAAAATTTCGACATATCTTTGCGTTTCACATCCCCCAGACCCCAAACCACCGTCAGTTCAAAAGTTTATATATATGTGTGTGTATATATATGCATATATATCAGTTTCTTGTGGACACGATAACTGCCGTAATTTTGCACCAATCACTTTAATGTTTTACATAATATGTAACCCCTTAAAAAATCGGTCGAGTTCGTTAATGGGCAAAATCGGTTAAAGGGGGTGAAAATGGGGGGTGGGGGGGCTTTTTTTTCTCGAAAAAGTGAAATGTTGCTATAACTCTCTTAATACGTGAAATATCGAATCAATTCAAAGTTCATAATATTTGTCGGATAAGTGCCAAAAAATTATGTCAAATAGGTTTTTTGATAGCACCAACCATTGACCAAAGGGGTGGAAAAAAGTGTTTTTTTCGGGAAACATTAATCATATCTCTCTTAATAGGCACAATATCAAACCCGTAAAAAGGAAAATATTCCCCTAATAATTACCTAAAACTTTGTCTGAAAGAATTTTTGATCTGACCTACCATTACGCCAAGGGATGAGAAAAATGATTTCGGAATTAAAGAACATGCCAAGTGCCATCAGAGGTTACCGTGACAACGCTTCTAAATTGATGAGGGATGAGCTATCAGAGGTTGCCAAGACAACGCCATTGCACGAGATCACATTCATTTTTCCATCTGACTGTGGGAAGCGGCTAACTGGTAGCATGCTGAACTTATATGCCCAAGGTCGCTGGTTCAAAGCCGGCCAAAGTCGTCGGATTTTCTGAGAGCGCTAAAAATCCCTCAGCATGCTTTCCTTTGGAGGAGAAGTTCCAACGTTCGTTGCAAGTTGCTGGTTGCGGTGGCATCTAGTAGCCAAGTTCACAGCTAGGTGTCGTTCACGTTAGTATATGGTACAAAAATTGGAACTACTACTTAAAATTGACCGTCTGCAGACCTTACCTGAATTACAGACTAATACATTCATCACAATTAACACCGTTTATCAGATTCTACACACCCGGGGTTACATGACCACGTTGTCGCAGCCCCTAAACTGAGGAACCAACAAAAATCTCTGCGGGAGATAAAATTTTGCGAGAAAAAGTAACAGACTGTCAGATAGTTACACATCAGTTCCAAACCTTGCATAAGGACAGTGTGATCACAAGTATAAAAATGAACCCCGAATGACAAGAAGGTTACCATCCCCATAAGACAATAAAATGATAAAAATATGCATACAAAAACGAAAAAGGTTGATTTTTAACCTCTAAATGTAAAATACTTTCTTGCAATCAATGAGGTCTGATCCTCCTACGAAAACTTGCATATTTTGCCTATTATAGCCAATCCCCTAGTTTGCCCGGTGAAATCTACCTCCGCCTTCCGGCGTGCCGAGGGGATTTTTATTTTTTAATGCAAAGACTTATACAGGGAAAGATAAACATGTAAATCTTTAAATGAATAAAATCGTGTATTAAGTGAATCTTTAAGTGTATGATAATGATAGTTTACAAGACAGTTTTGTGTTTCGTTAAAATCAATTTTAGCGCAATTAAGAACACATTATCGAGACTCTATTCATTATACATTTGTTTTGAACAAAATAATGTTTTACGTGGGATATTTTCTAGTGAAAAGGGACATTCTGAGTGGGAAGTTAGAATTTTCAGGTTTGAGAGGTTGGCAACTCTGGTGTGTGATCGCTATCATTTGCTTGCGTGCAAGGAGATAGCAGGGTCAATCAACGAGTGCCGATTGGTGGGACGCGTGGCTGTTATTGTAATTGATTATTAAAGTGGAACATACGATCCACAACATTGGGTTGCTTGGAAAATGTTCACATACTGTACCTTTATGGCCGTATTGTGCCCAACTCTAGGAATGGGTATTCCAAGATTCAGACACCTACATATCAAGGGAAAGGCTACAGCCGCTTTTGAAAGTTGAGATATTTGAATATCGCGCTACATTGCTTCCAGAAGGAATTGGAAAGAATATACCGCTAAGAGCATGTCAAGTGACGTAGCGAGTAATAGCAGAGGTCGAGGCTATTTATTGATTAAATAGTTAACCATGGAGTAGAGACTTGAGACTTGGATCAGATTACTGGCACGGCCAAATGAAAGAGAATGCAATTAGTATCAAGTAAATCGGACCAGGGATACACGAGATATGAGGATTTCCAGATATCAGCTGATGCAGCGTGACCCTGACCGTTTTGAATAAAAACCGGCTGGCTCAGGCATCATTAGCTCACTTCGAAACAAGCACTTGCCTAGCAAGGTGCCGCTACGCTGAGCCAAGGCACATGGTTGCCGGATCTACGCAGAAGTTATTTTCAAAGTTGTGATAGTCACAAAAGTGCTGCGCTACGAGTGGAACTTAGTAAGTTTCCGGCAAGGAGGATCACTAAGGTGATTGATATTTTTCTACAGACACTGGTGAAATATTTTTATTTCTACATGGACATATGCTAGACTTTGTCTAGAATTAGTACTTTGTCACAGTCCAGTAATAACCTAATACTTGGATATTTAAGTCCTATTCAGTCAGTTTTCATATTTGTAACTGGTTAACCACTCCGATCTATCAGTACACTGAAGACCAGTCTATCCCGGTGGTGTTCATTAGCCAACACAGGGAAACTCCATGTTGCTTCGCGCATGGTAGATGGTGTGAAGCCATGCCCAGGGAACGATCTTCAGAACAGCCGTTGATTGTTTAGACTGTCAGTGTTTTCTTGTACTGATAAGATTACCGTGAGTTATGTTACAACTGACATATCTAAGAATAGATCGCTTAGATATGACCCCATTTAAGCAAACTGTTATGGCTTTAATAGAAGCCAATATTAAAATGCATCAACAGTTACTTCAAACGTCAAGAGATACTACCACTATGTCTTGTTAGACGGATTGTGGGTATATAATGGCGGCCGATACAAGGATTATACATGCTTGTCCGATAGGGCATGTCTATGGATAAATCTGGTACAGACCAGGTTCGCTACGCTTCAAGACCATCAAGAAATGTAAGCCACATTTGAATTATATTATGCCTAGCTAATTGGAACAAACTATTTTTCTGCAGATGACCAACACATTTATTTTTCTTCGTATTTAAATCTTGCAATGATTTACGCAAGACATATTAGAGTTATTCTGAGTATTTTCAGCACTCAGAACAGTTTAGGATCGATGACCGAGCATATCGAGCATTTATTTGAATATTTCATTTTTTGGGAAGACACGGAAAACCGTCGATGTAACTGTAAAAGTAAAATTATTTTTTTGTTGAGGAATGGATATTTTATACATATTCGAAGGTTCGAACATGTGGATTCTCACATAATGAGATGATAATTAAATATATTTAAAATAATATAACAAATAATAATAATAATAATCCACTAATAATAATAATAATAATTTTTATTATTTTTCTAAATAATTCTTGGATATTATATTTTATAATAATCATATGTATAGAGAGAGAGCCTATGAAGTAGTTTAATCATTTCTAGTCTGGAACAGGAGATTTTCCGAAGGAGAGTGGTTAGCGCAAGCCCGCATTCAACCGACATTTTAGTTCTGGTTGAACAGTTAATATTTGCAATGAGCAAAGTATATTTTTCAGATAACACGGAGAGGCATGAAACGGGAAGCAATTGATAATTGTATCAAATGGGATATTTTTGTATTTATATAAAATCATGACGTAAATACACTCGAAAGTGAAATAAAGATTTTCATAAGTATGGTAAATTCACGGGTTGAACTGAATGGTAAAATAAAATAAACTTGTAAGTTTATTAATCTTCCAGTGTTGATAACAAGCAGAGGCTTGATTTATTGTATACATTTTGGGAAGAAAATTTATATGTGTGGAGTAGTTGAAATGCCATTCCCAGGTGCGCATGTTTAAGTCGCAGGAATGAAGAGGTTTTTTCGAGCATCAATCAAATAGCAGGTTCGATGGCTCAGGTTTATAGAAGGAGTATTGGAACTACACATTTCGTCGTATGAATGACCCGAAGGTTATTTCTTAGAAACCATCAGTTCTTATTTCAACCTTGTTTACGAATTCCATTTAGACTTTGATTTTGCTAGAACCCGGATTTGTCATGATAGTAGTTTATTCTTCTTCAGAGGAAGACCTTTGCCGTTGTTGTTGTAATATTGTGTTCTTACACAAATAATAGAATGGGCCACTGCCAATTAAAAATAATTCTTTAACCACGAATAATTTGAAGGATATTTTCAATCCTAGTGCCATGAACTAAATGAATTTATTATGAAGCTACAATTCTTATTTCCGCATTCTGTCGAAGAATTGCAAGTTGTGAAAATTACTAAAATGGCCATGAATATAAATATTTTTTATAATAATGATTCCAAGTGGAAAATCAAATAGTTGAATGGTCCAACAATTTATTGATCAAGTTGATGATTCAGAAATCATATATTTTGTTAGGAACTTGAAGTTCATAATCGAGTCACTTCTCGAATGTTTAATGTCAGAAGAACGATTAATTTTTGTTGTGCTTCGCACAGTTCTTCGATGCTATGCTCAAGGTCAAATACGTTTCAGATGATGTTATTAACATGTGTAAATAATTTGTGTTGATTCAGAAATAATAATATTTTTCGACAATATATTTTTGAAACTGGAAAAATAAGTGAAAGTTAAAAATTCTATGAACATTTATTCTACGAGTGTTAATATTATGTAAAAATTCAAACAGTGAACTACGATATTTCCAGTAGAGACAATTAAATTTGAACTGGATTTAATCATGAATAATTTTGGAACACAGTCTACAGGACTAATAATCAGACTTGTGTTTCCAAAAAAATAATTGTCAAATGTGTTTGGAAAATTTCTGTATATTGTGTAAATAGGAGTGTGGGTCGCCACACGTGAATGATGCTGCTTTGAGCATTTTTGCAGTCAATTTTAAATTCAAAATAAAATGAGATAATTTTACATGATGTGTTATGCCCAGTTGATTCTCCTTCTATCCTTATTGTTGCATTGAGCCAAAAATCAGTAAAGCATTTTTTTATTTGATGTCATTTTTGCGTTTAGCTTTAACCCATCTGGCGCTCCGGGATATTTTGACTCTCGTGCTGACTGATTATTGGTAAAATGCATATGTGGTCGTGCGGACTCCGGTCTAAACGGGCACAGTATGGCTGCAATAAATTCTTGTTATAAAAATGATGGGATGTAGTCGAAAGGAATCATTAATTAGAGCCGGGCAAAAAGCTCTTGAGTTCCGATCGGTCTCGTTGGACGAGAATAAAAAACGGAAATGATGGTTCCGGAACTGGTATTACCGATAATGTGGGCTCGATAACGATTATTCTCGACATTATCGCTCGTTCTCGCTTGGGCAATATGGCGCTGCCTGAAGGCACTGAGGCTTGTTTGTGTAAGGATTCAATGGAAATTGTTCATTCCGTTGACTGGAGTCTGCGAATTGGAAGAATCCACTCAACTTCAACGATATCATATTAACAGACTACCCAAGGTATATTGAGCATATCATCCTAATAACATATGGAAGGAGATTTTGATCGTCAGTCGGTATTTTTTGGTCATTAAATTTCAGCAAAAGAAAATTCAATTTGACGTGTAGGCTATATTGTACCCAACTGTCATCATGTGGAACATGTGTTCGTATCCCAGCTAACTCACGGTCTTTCGAGGTATGGGACGTTCCTGCCCACCATACGACCACATGCTCAGGATTTGAGTCTACCAGGTAACTACTCTACATGAAATACACAACATATTCCTAAAACAAAACATTTACTGGTATAAAATCATGGCTATACAACAAATACAAGTAAAGGACAAATTATATTTAATTCCCACACATAAAAATAGGGTTATTCCGTGAGTTTTCTTCTTAAAATAGTGCTACACTGCACTCAAATCTAATTCTAGCATCCTGTCAATGATACTTTCAGACTTCCATGGGTTTCCAGAGTGTTCATCATGTGACACAATTTTAAATAACTGGAGTATCACAACATAAAAATCACATATCACATCTAAATGACATTAATATTGTATTAATAAAATATTACTCCGTTTCTTATGGCATTTACTTTGATTAGCATAAATTCGTTATTTTATGCCTTAATTAACAAATATTTGTTGTGTCGTGTGAATCATCTTCCTTCTTTCCATCAATATGAAACGCTTAAAAAGTGGTACGTCTCCCTTCCAAAATAAACATGGTTAGAGATATTTTTAGTTTCACCATACAACGATTCTCTGGGTCTTGTCGGGATTATATCGTTACAAACGTGTCATGTTCTTAGAAATCACATACCCGTCTGCATAAATTAGCGTGAACTGGAAAAATGCATTCTAAACAGATGCCTAACACTTTATTTGGTTCAGTGTTCCTCCTCAGAGAATAACTGGGCCAAATATTATCCAATATCTGTGATCCAACAATGTATGTGTACTGAAACACATCATTTAATTCAATTGGCATCATCATCACACTCATATCTTAATTGCATATCGAAATATCGAGATTCTTCAGTGTCCTACTATGACTCTAATTTAAAGGGCTGGCGGACCGACGTCCCCTTTCCCCAGCAGGCAATAAAATTAGTTCCGGCAGGCTGCACAAGATGGCCGCTCGACTCAGTGGGCCACCCCACTTCCTTCTCATCTGCTAGCAAGGTCAAGTTTGTTTACAATCGCAGTACAGTAGAGTTACGCTAGGTGTTGTTCTTAAGTAATTGAGTCATTCTAATTATATAACACCTATATTTAAAGTGTATCGGGCACAACTGGCTCCTTATTAACATTCAAGGCTGGGGATGGATCCTGTGATAGTCTTACCGTTCTATGGTGAATACTGGTGGCTTTGGACGCGCATCAAAATGAGAATACAAGATACCCACCGGCAGCTGTCTCACATAATAACATAATCAGGAAATCTGCGTTTCCTAAACGACGAATATGATTCTTACCTCTCAGGGTAGATCATTTTACACATGCTCACGGAGTCTCGACGGACCTCACTCGTGGCCATAATTCATGCAAGCGATGGATACAGACAGGCTCTGTCCAATTCGCTGCGAATAATAAAAAGTATGCACAAGCGCGATACTAACTCGTAGATTAGCCAACTTCTCACCTAACGCGCAAGCTATACTAGTTTGGTCCCCGCAATATATTTACGTAAATCACTGGATTCTACGTTAATTCTGCACGCTCTATGTGGCACAAACAATACTTCACATAGATGACTCAATTATTAAGGCACCCGCGTTCTCTCTGTAATAACACTTAAGCCAAAGCTTTAAATAGCTCCTAATAACAATGTATAAATTTACTGGCTTACATTACTTTAATGGTCCTCAAATACAATCCTAAGAATTGACCATCTCAAATATTCATTCAACACTTCCTTGACACTGAAAAACTCTCGTATCTCGCTTTATTCCACGTTACTTTCTTACTGTTTACCAAAATACAGTATCTTTATATTAGACATGACACACTTTGAACATTAATTAGGCCAAAAATGCCTATTACTTTACTGTTGCCGACCCCAGATTATTATTATTATTATTTATGATTTAACGTTATCGTTATATTCATCACTATTTTCAGCCTGAATGGCCCTAAACAAATCACCTTCCAAGCCATATTCTATTCAAGACGAGTGGTGAAAACTCGTTCAATAAGTGACTGTGACATCTTTGTCTCAAAGTGATGCATCGTTGTATGGTGAACTATTTAGTTAGAATAACATTGTAAATTGGTACTCACTTTTTATTTTTGCTGGATGATACCAGCATTTCAGCTCCAGACCTACCATGACACTTGATTTAAGCCATCATGCTATCTCTTACACGACACTTGGTTTCACATATTTCCCACATGATAAACATACTCTTATCAGTGGTTTCATTCACTTTTACACAATACATATTAATCACTATACACATGAACACCTTTTAAATCACTATAACACAATTTATGTACACTTCCTCACTATTTCACAGGTTGATCCTTAATCGGACTCCTCCTACGCCTGACCTCAGAGATGCGATGCAATTACGCCAACCGCTGGTCTCCGTGAAAGTCTAATTGCGTTTACGGGCGTTCGATCCTCGTCACCTTCCATATCGTTCAGCTCACTGTCCAGATTAATTGGCGATGCCTCCCAAGGCTCCCATAACTTTAGTGATCCTGATGATAATGTCACATACAACTCTGACAATACCTCCTGGTATATGTAATGTCCAAAAACATTATTATTTACACTTTCGCTGTATCGAACTTATATTTGCGTCAGATAATGGATAGATATCTGTATTAAATTTACTTCGACGCACTTCATGATTATACTTATGATGCTGTATGATGTGCTTCTATTGTTCTTTAATTGCTGAGCGTCGATACTGTAACATTTCGCGCGCTTACTGGCAGCGTATTAGTTACGTGTATACTGGGGAAGAACTTGAGAACAGACTGAAGACGACTGAAGACAACTGCTGGCTTGGTCTTCACTGCTCCCCCTATATAGGCTTCTCGTAAAAACTAGTCCACCGGACATACGGCTGCGACTCTTTCCTTGAAATAATACCTTTTCAGCCGAAATTACATATACACCTTGTTCATTTAGGTGTGGAGGTTTCATAAACATTCGCGTGCACGCGATCGCTTCGGCCAATTAATCACAATTAATTGCCTTAGTCCAGCGCGTCAGGACGCCACCATGGTGATTCCCCTCTGGCTGGTCACCAAATCACTCCTCTCGAGCGTAAGCTCGGTGGTAACGCGCTCATATGGAGATATAGGCTTTAATTTAGGTGTAAAATCATTCCTAAATTAACTCTCCTAAAATATATTCACGTGGGCGTATCTTTCACTCCATTTCAATGCTCCACTTGGCCGTAATTAATTAATTTCCGTGGGCAGTCATCCCTACCATAGGTTCCATCGTTGTCAAGCGGTGAATACCCGAGTCATTAATTTTGAGCTGTCTTCTCGGCCCAGACGAAAGTAGTCCGGTCGGCGCCTACGATCTCCACCCACTTGCCAACACCAATTAGTAAAACGTCAAACTGGCCTCCTCTCGTTCTTGTATGCTTCGAAAACGTATATTTGCTTGCATTTGCTTACAATTCTTCACCTTAAACTGCTATGATATTCACATATAGGCCGTGACATCATGCTACATTATTATATGTCATTATTTAACACATTGCTCTTTGGGTTCCATAACACTGTTCCCCCTCAGAGATCAATGGCTCAATTCTAGTTAGAATCATGTGCCTGGTCTTCTCAGATAAGACCTGAGTTCGATGCCAATCTGCCGTGACCAATTGGGCACAATATATTAAGATCTTTTCGTGTAGTGCCACATTCAAGCACTACCATATGAAAGTTTCTCGTAATGTATGTATGTCTACCCCTTATTATTCCCGTTTTTTCCAACGGGGTCGGGGATGAGATGCGATGGAAGTCTTTGTGGCGATGGTTTTTATGGCCGGATGCCCTTCCTGACGCCAATCTCATGAGAGGAGTTAATGAGAGGTGAAATGAATGACAGTGAATGAAACTGGGCAAGGATGTGGAAGGAAGCGGCCGTGGCCTGTCAGAAGGTACCGTCCCAGCATTTGCCTGGTGTTGAAAATGGGAAACCACGGAAAACCATTTCAAGGATGGCCGACGGTGGGGCTCGAACCCACGCGTCTACCGAATCAGCAGAGAGCTTGGCCCCATGACCTAATGCTGCGCTTTAGCCAGCGTAGCCACTACTGTCGGTATGAAACTTTCTCGTAATAAAACCTGAAAATTCATGCACTCGCTATATTACTAAAGCCCCTGTGATGCAACTGTGTTCTGTCGTATGATTTTTGTAGTAAGATACTGGTAAAGTGGTCGTCATAAACAATAAAACGTAACGAAACAAAAATTAAAATTACTTCCCCTACCGAGTATCGAGCCCCGGCCCTTCCATTCATGAGTCCAGCGTGCAACCAATTCAGAAACTGAGACTATTATACACTGAGGGAAAATGGTACAAACATACACAGTGAAAACTTTTGCGTTGGATACCTGACTCTCTTCTCAAATGCTCCTACCAGTTTGAATAATATTCTCTAGTCGTCGGGCATACGAAAAAATAATGTTCACTTTCAAGAATAATATTAAGATTGATTTTGTCTTTCGTCATAATGGCTTTGCCATATGCTTAAATCACCGCCATTACAATCGCGTTCCTACGCACGTGCACACACGTTGCATCATGGGTACAGAGAGCAACGATATTACCTTGTGATCGAACGAGACTTTGGAGTATCGGACGAAGTGACATTCCCGCGGTAATGAGTTGTTCTCAGTGCAACTCCCGTCGCACTATTCTCACTCAAACTGTCATATCATTGGCATTTATGGACAAATCAGTGAAGTGTTTGCACTGGCATGATTAATACACCGCATGCCACAAACTGGTATTGTTTTCAAGCAAAAAATCAGAGTTTTTAGTAGATGAAATTAGTTGAAACTTTTCAGCGTAATATTTTCCAAGTGTATTTTCACCATCGCAGCCAAGTTTTGCACTATAGTTGCCTCTAATAACAACCAGTTACAAGGTGGAGAAGAAGATTGAAAGTATTCTTTAAAGCAAATTGCTAGTCAGTAGGGCTAAAAATTCATGAGTCATACGCGAGAGACTTTCTTGTAGCTCTTCTCTGCTACGCCAATTATTTGAGTTTATTTTACTTTAGGGGCTAAAACATCGTGATCATTTTTGTGTTCTTGTGTGTCAACTTTGTCTAATAACCTGTGTTATTAGTGTGTGTATATTTGTAACTGAGGGTAGGAGTGGTAGGGAGGTGGCAGATGCGAACTCAGTTCAATGTGATCTTCCTGGGGTGTATCACTTCATACTGCTTTAAATTTGTCAAATGTAAGAACGAGGATTGGTTTACATTCCGGAGTTATTACAGAAGGCTTTGACTTTACACGTGCAGCGGCTTGACTGGGTCTGCTTTTTCCTTTAAATAGGTACTGTCGATAACGCCGAGAAAAAAGGAGTTCCGGTATTATCGAGACTCCCACTCAGTACCGGTATTATCGAAACTGAAGATTCTTGTTCAGCGGAGAGACCTGGCCTTGAGTGCGCTTGGTGGGGGGCGATACTAGCCATGCGGAAACTTACGATCCCGATCGGAACTAGAGCAAATTTGCCCGGCTCTATCATTAATCTCTTGTGACGTTAAATTGGCAAGTGAGAAGATAAACGAAGTAGGAGACTTGTTTTACTGATGGACGAAGCAGAGAGGATATAAAAAGTAGGTTGGCTCAGGTAAGGAAAGCATTCCTTCGGAAATGAAATCTAGATATAGATTTGGGTGTTAGAAAGTATTTTCATGGAGCGTGGCGCACTATGGAACTGAAACTTGTTTCTTTTTTGGCACAGCAAAAAAAGAGAAGAACAGAAGCATTTGAAATGTGGTGTTACAGAAGAATGATGATCAGATGGGTAGATAGAGTAACAAATGAAGGGGTATTAAGAGGAGAGTTGTTTTGGGCGACTGCTAAAGAAGAGAAGATAAAGGTTGGTATGACCCATACTTAGAAACCCGGAATTGCAAACTAGGTATTGTGCCCTTTTAGCAAGAAATATGCCAATCACAGTATACCAGCGTAGCTCAATTCGGAATTTTCGGGGCAGCGGTAAGTTCCCCCACTCTGTGATTCACATATTTTGGATTAATTAGAGGATACACTTGCAAAAATAACAACAAAATCAACTCCTATTTTTAACACATTTAATTAATAAAATTAATGGCGCTACAAACACTTTAACAATTTAATTACTGACCCATAATCATCTACTTGTTCCCAATGAACAAGGAATCACAAATATAATAAAACAAATATTGTATTTAAAACTATGGTTTCCACATAAACCAACAATTCCTACTTAGTCTTACTTCCATAAAGCATCACTGTAAGTTTTATATAACTCCGAGCTCTTTTGGCTCCATGCTTTACATAATAATGGTGTCATTCTTGTACACCTCAAACACTATCCTTTATATCTTCTTAATTATCAAAAACAAATTTATAATTACATTTAAAATTTATGTTAATTATCTAACTCAATATTTGGGCATGTCCACACATTCAGTTGTTATCATCTCTCTTTATTTTCACAAATATATTAAGGTAATCAGGAAATCAATTGTGTATTCCAGAGCGTGAAGATACTTGACACAGTCAAAAAACTATAGTTACTCCCGAAACTTAGCTGCCTTCAATTAACTCGTGGAATCCTACGTCCATACATCATTACAATAGGGATTGTTATTTATCTCTTATGTCTTATAAGACCATTATCATATAAGAAACTACGATCTGAACAGGCAAACGAAAATATCAATCTACAAGGACCTCGGTTCAACGCCCGGGTCGTTAACAACTTTAAACACTCCTGGTGTATTCATTTCTCTTTACAACACCTTACGAGACAGTTTCTGGCCCCTCTCGCTCTAAGAGAGCTAGACCCTTCTACTCGGGCGCGATTTATGACACGGAGGGTGACGGCGACTCCCTGTCTAACCCACGTTAGTAGCTTATTTCCAAGGCTTTCAAAACAAACCTTCACATTATATTCAGTTCTGGGGAGAGACCGGGCTTTTACTGTACCGTACTCATTCAAACAACTATTCTTTGGTTCAAAGACCACTTTCGTAACCTTGGCATTTATTAATTATGAGAGGGTCCTCATTGATTGGGAAGATTAATACACATTCGACGACGAAGAATTAAGGGGCTTTTATCATAAGAAGATTCTGCGTTCGAATCTCTTCACGTGCCTCGGGAACCATTCCCTTACAGAGTACTTATACAAAATGCGATTTAAAGTCGGCCGTGGCCCATATGACATACGCTCAATAATACCATATATTAGCTCCCTTTCAAATACATACACAATGCCTCGTGATACTACGTCACAAATAGAGGACTTATACAATTATCAATTCACTGCAATCAACTACCCTCCATAAGTAATTTACCAAGTATTTAAACCTCTACGCGTTCCTAGCGTGACATTTTAATATTATTGGCGCTCTTTTGCGCTATACATTATTTTAAGCCGAAATGTCTTCCCAAGAACTGATAAATCTCATTAGTAACAATTCACATTTATTTTAATTCTTATATTAATCTTTCCGATGCCGATAAATCGCTCCCTTTTAAAATATTCTCTTAAACATCATATCTTACACATATGTTAAGGCTTTAACGCTCTTATGTTCACATCAATTTATTTGATCTTTATTTAATATTTCCATATTTAGTTATTATTATTATCTTTATTCTTTACACAAGCTCAAAAGCTATTTCTTTCATATCTCAAATTTACTTTATTTAAATATCTTTCATGATAATCATTGATATTTCGCTTGCTCTTATGACATTTGTTAAATACATTAACATTTTATTCACTTATTTCCTCTACGGGATTTATTCTTTACATAATCATTTAGAATTTCTCAAATTTTCTATTATTGTTCAGACCGCGTTCTTGCTTATTCAGATTTTATTTCTTAAAACACATCCCTTTTACTCAAAAACTCCGGTGGATTTGTACACAGTCAATTTCTGACACCAAAATAGAATGAAATTCAGTACTCACATGTTTTTAAGATCGTCCCATGATCTTTATTCTTGTGCGGTGCTTCATTTTGGGCCCACTTTGAACTTTTTACTCCATATTAAAGGAATTCATCTTATGTATAAACACTTTTTGACATATATTTAAAACACTTAACATTGGCGACATTTTTATACACTGATGTGTCCCTTTTGAACACATAATAAACACTAAAAATAATAATTTAACACACAATCTTGATAAATTTACACTTCACAATTCTTTATCACTAGGCCGTATTTCTGAGCCTATCACACGTGACCTTCTTAATTTCCCGTTTCCAAGGGTGAAATTTATTCGATGTCGGCTTCCTATCCTGCAGAATACGAAAGTCTCGAAACATCTACTGTTCCCTGGAATCCAAATTCTTCTACTCCTATCCTGGATGACCGGCTATTTATCTAGCTTGAACGGCTTCTTTGTAGATCTGTCTTATCGATCCTAGCGAAAGTCTATTCGGATCGAGGTCTCCTCAATGACCTATAGATTTAGTTTATAGCAGCTAGTACTTCTCGATTCTAGTACTTTTAGAATAGTTCGCCTGCTTTCTGGAGATAATGTTTATAGTCTCCTATCTTCTTTATGTGATCGGTTCTAACACTCCTACGTTTCTGATATACGTTCCGAACCTTATTCTGTTCTTCCCTTTTTGGGTTCTTTAATTTAAATAACAGTTTATCTTTCTGGTACGGTACTTCCGTACGTTATGATCTATTCGTTCGTCTATTTAACGACCTATCGCCTTTAAGTCCGACGTTCGCGGCCTGCTCTGACTATATCTTACGAACTTTCACTATAACTTGTATACAGTCGGGCCTAAATCCTGTAACTAGGATTTTCCTACTCTTTCAATACGGCGATACTTTAAATTTCTTCTTGACCACTCCTTATGGAGGCAAGCAAGTCGTTAATACTGCGACGCCTATGGCTATCGGATATTATTTCTGCGGTGTAACACAGCGTTTCTCCCCTCAAGGAGTACTGGTAACTGTCTTCGATGTGACGCAGAGTTACGCCCCTCACGGACTGTCGAACTGCATTCGGTGTTTGATGTAGCTTAGTGACGTGCCCTCAGGCCGTTTGAAACTGCATGTGCTGATGATCCAGCGTTACGTCCCCCTGGACGGACTTGTACTGCGTGATGCGTGATTAAACCCCTCACGGGCTGTTCGAGACTGCATGATTGGCTTGGTGAAGCCCGAAGCTTTATACTATTTTACTACAAAAAAATAAGTCTCTAGCCTTTTCTGTGGGCAACTTCTAAAATAATGGTGCCACAATTATAAAAATTATACCTTCCGAAAGCTCGTCTTCTCAATGTCAAATAATCTTATTGCACCTAAGAATCGATCGTGCAATTCGGAGATATTAATTAATTTCTCGTCCTCAATTGTGTGGGTGTTGCATTTCTTTTGCTTTCTCCCCTCCACACAGGCATTGGTAATTCCCCAATGACGTCGTCTTGCGTTAGCAGTTTTCTCATGCGCAATTATTAAATGGTTTCTCTTTACTGAAAAATCTCTCATTCAAAATGATTCACTGTACTGTACTTGTTTACTCATTATTATACTTGTAAATGGGTTAAATTTAATTATTCCTCTTCTGGTGCATAAGCGGTGTTGTCATTTTCCAGCAACGTCAGCTCGAATTCCGATTCAGGCCTCCTTGTCTAATCGTTGGAAAGTTCCACTCGGTTATTAATACTCGTGACTCGCTCCCTTCTGAATGTCAAGAGGGATGATATCATCCTCTCGAACACCTGGTCCTCGCTGGTTGCACAACCTTATACTAGCCTCCTAGCTGGATCTTTCTTTAAGTTACATTAGAAACTGTACGTTTCTTTGATTTCTTTCTCAAATGCATGGATTCGACCATCCATGGACCTGATGGCACATGGGTTCAGTATGGAAGGAAGGTTTGAGGACAAGCACTGTAGGGGTAGACCTAGCTTAGAATATGATAAACACATTGCCTCGGATATAAGGCGTGGTAGCTTTGCAGAGATTAAACGATTAGCGCAGGGGAGGGAGGCATAGAGAGCTGCGTCAAGCCATTCAAATGACCGAAGACTCAAACATTAACAACTAAAAATCTACGCCAAGAGGCTTATATGCCAATCCTACTAAGCTTCAGTGCATCTTGTTAAGAAACCTTTGAATACTCGTAAGTTGTATATCACTATTTCTTTCAATCTGTGTATTCAAACTTCATTGGGAAGGTATGATTATTTAATTTTTAACATTTTAATGCAAAGGGTTATTGTTGTCGATTCATTTGGAGGCTATGTGAAGGAAGGAAGTCATATAGCCCCATGTATTTGGGTATATGTGATCTGTCTGATAACCTGTGTCATTGACTCATTGTGATGTATTGAGAGCTCTGATGGAATTGTATTTTCTGTCTTGCAACATTGTAGGTTAGATATTAAAATAAAGAGTTATTTTTACGGGTGATTAATGTTATAGTATTTTATCAGTAATGGTTATAGTTTCTTGGAGGACACAGACTGCTTGTGAGTGGCATTGTGAGTTTTCTCTCTCTATTATTATTTGGATCTGATGTTGCTCGTTTTACGAGCGAAACATACCATCCTGTAGGTTTCTCCATCTTCTGTTCTCCATATGAAATATTTAGGGCTAGGATTGGCGTAGAAGGTGGTCGTAGCCTCCAGTAGCATTTACAAGACCATTTCTAGAATGGCTGAGGAATGAATCCAACCCAGCTTTTCTCATCAATGCCTCACGAGGTTGTGGAGACTGTCATTCCAGCCCTTAGACGAAAATTAGTCTTATTGGCAGGGCCGGGAATCAAACCAGGACCTGTGACGTGACAGACAAGAAATGTACAGTCATAAAATATACCGAGACATCGGTGAAGAGTCTCATACTGTATTTACCTATCCTGAGCCAACAAACAAGTACAACAAATAGTTCCGTGACGAACTAAATAGGCCTAGCCTATTTTCATATACCCTTCTTAGAGATGGTAGGCTATATTGGCTTTCACGGTCAGTGAATGAAAACTCGGGCATTCTTCTAGGTTTGTGCCGTGTCTTGTGGTTTCGCCTAGGACACCAAGCTGGCTCATCAGCGTGCTCTTGGCGTCCCCGTCCGGACTCCCACAGGAGTAGCGAACTGCGCGCTACCTCCCTTTTTATGAAGTGCACCTGCGCTTCTTTACTGCGAGAACTAATAGCTCAAGCAGCCACAACCTCACTATGAAGGCTTCCAAAAAGATGGTATATTAGCTTTGTGAGTGTGTCTGCCCCCCCCCCTATCTATTGAAACACGATGAAACCGAATTGAACAAAATTTGGTACAGAGATAGTAGCACTAGCAAAGGGAACCTCAGTTTCAAGATCTATATTGCCGCCATCTTTACCAAAACTTAATTGCGGCCACTCAAATGGTCAAATCTTAGCATTAAATTACGACCAAACTAATCATCGGATCTTTATGAAATTTAGTACAAACGTACCTTCATATGAGCCTCGTCCTTTGCCTAACCTACAAGGTCATCAGCCCTACCATTTAAAAATGATGGTCGTGTGAAATATGCAAGCATTATAATATTAATAGCTCAGGATCGACCAATTCTGATTATCGAGCCGAGGGTGGTTTAAGCTATCTTATAGGACGTGACCCGTTGCTTATTATAATAATATATTATAATATTACACTTATCAGTGACTTAAAAGAGCTGAGCCGTCTCTGTCACATGACAAGATGGCAGCTGACCTCTTGTGCCTGTCTCATATTTCAGTAGTTTGAGTGTTGCATACGATATAGCCTCCTGATAGAAAAAATATAAACATTGTATGAAATGATTTATAATGAAGATGTACGGTACTTC
Source organism: Meconema thalassinum (assembly GCA_946902985.2). NCBI lineage: Eukaryota > Metazoa > Arthropoda > Insecta > Orthoptera > Tettigoniidae > Meconema > Meconema thalassinum. Next base: position 352,580,129 of record OX336388.2, read on the forward strand.
AGTGAAGAAATCGTTTATTTGAAGATATTATTTGCTAACACGTTGTATCTAAGTCAGTTAATTACACTGAGATGTTACGGACATGTTTGGCTCTGTGCTAGCGCATTAGTGTCTCACGCGGGTGGCTGGGGTTCGAAACCTACTAGAGTTAACTTTTCTTTTGCTTGAGTTCTTTTACAAATGATGTGGACGAGCTCTTTCCATAGCTACTAAACATGCTATGTAGCTCAAAGGAGAGGGTAATGTGTACACTCGTTTATAAACAGAAGACATTAGAAAAAGGAGAATAGAAGAATAAGATACGCGTAGTCATCAACCACAGCCTTCTAAATGCTTGTGTACGGTGCTGGCTTCTTGCGGGTTACGTGGGTAAGTGTTCCAAACCTACAGCTTTGTAAATCCCTGGCGTCATGAAGTATTGCAATTTTGTAATAGTTCAACTTCTAGCCATGACCCCGCTCTGATTACCTTTAAACACTGCCAGCTGGATCGCATCCCTCCTGGTTGCTTTAAACTGCCTACCCATTTAATACTCAAAGGTGTACAAGATATATATTAATTCACTACTAGGTAGCAGCACCAACCTACTGTGATCGCCGCGAATTTTTAAAGGGGAAGATACCTGAAACGAAGTATTCTTATGTTTGGAGGATTATAATCGAGAATAACGAACGTGAATGCATTACAATAAAATAGTAGTTTTGTTATTCAATCATCATAAAGTATATAATATTGATTTAGGCACATAATTACTGGCTAATTATCAATATATAAGAAAACAAAAAAATACAAGGTGGTAGAGGTGATTGTTTTAGGGTTGAGAACAAAGAGTTATAAGTATACCTATGCATTTAGGAGAAAGTAGGCTAGATGTTCTTTGCCGAACGTCTTGTTTCATATAGGCTAAAAATCCTGAAATCATAAGACATGGCAGCAGGATGTACAAGAGATGGTGGCAAGCAGGATTTCGTATTGTAGTCAGTTCGTTTTAGAAATGTTCAAGAAACTGCGAGTAGAGAATGACACGGATTAACTCATGAATGAGAGTGATCGTGAAATAATTCGCAAGATAAATGAGGGATGACCCGCCTGTGAATGAAAGGATCTGTCACAGTTCACCACATGGTGCAGTAACTAGCACCCTTGAGATCCGGGTTCAGTTTCTGACTCTGCCAAGAAATTTAATTCTGGTCAGAGGGCTGGAACGGGGTACACTCAGCCTCTTGATGCAGAACTGAGATAACCTGGGTTTGATTTCCACCTCAACCATCTTAGTGGTGGTTTACCATGGTTTTCCCACTTCTAATTTAGGCAAATGTCGGAATGGTCCCTGACGTAAGGCCACAGCCGCGTCCTTCCCAATCCTGGACTATGTTATAAATACAAGCAACACTACAGCCATCACATTAATACAGGTTATAAGCCGTTATGTGAGACAACAACAAATGAGTCACTAAGATAAGCGTTGTTGGATATCATATGAATTGAGACGAGAGATATTCCGGTTGAATTCGCAAATGCTCATAATGTTGGGAGGTAAGCTACATGAAGCTGGCATTTGACAGCTGTTTCCCGTGCCTTGCGTCGTGGTTGACTGACACATACTCTCCCTGAGATGTCTGCTATGACGTTCGTGGAATGAACCAGCGCTACACAAGACGAGATTACACATTCCACTAGTTAACCTCTCGTGGTCTACGGGAAAATTCCTTGTGCAGGTTTTGAAATACATGGATCTTAATATTTGTAGCATTTTTTGTGACGATACAACTCATGTACACTAAAATATTCGTTAGACTACACCTCCTCATGGTATGAATGGTGTGGACTCCGTCTTGAGGAAATAATTCATGATGAAAATTAATAAATGCATAACAAAACAAGTAGTTCCGTGAAGAACTAAATAGCCTATTTTCATATATCCTACTAATATCAATTGCCTCTATCAACATACAAATTGTCATTTTGATTGCGGCAATAGATTAGTAGATATTGAGAACCGTCTAAATATTTTGGATGGTCACCATGTTGAATTTTTATATTATAGGCCTTAGATTTATGTAGTCTACTATTACATGAAGATTGCTGCGTAGGTGTTTTATTCAAATTTCAATCGCATGATTAGGACACAAGAAATAAAAGCGGGATTTTAAAATTTCACTCAGCCGCCATCTTGTGGTTATGAAATTTATTAAAATGAATTAGATGGCAGTCGATTAATAATTGAATAAGCATATACCGTATCAAGTTTCACTGCGCTCGGATGGTTAAAACGCAAGAAACGTCCATTTGAATATTTAAATTTCGCGTCGCCGCCATGTTGGATTTGTGCTCGCCAGGTTATTGAACGTCCTATAGGTGAACTTATGCTTATAGCCTCTATACACTTACAAAATTTCAGTTTGATTGCTGTAGTAGATTAATACTGTAGATATTGAGAACCGTCTAAATATTTCGGATGGTCGCCATGTTGGATTTTAATATATGTAGGCCATAGAGCTATGTACTATTAGATGATGATTATTGTGTACGTTCATTATGCAAATGTTGATTTCGATCGCATGATTAGAACACAAGAAATAAAAACTTAATTTTCGAAATTCGCACAGCCGCCATCTTGAGGTTATATAAACAATTGAACTAAATTAGATACCAGTACATTAAAAAATGTATATACATTTGCTGTACCGAGTGTTATTGCGTTTGGATCATTAAATCGCGAGAAAAGTCTATTTAAAACGATCAACTTCGCTTGGCCACCATGTTCGTTTGGTAGTTAAACGGTTTTTGAAAGTCTCATAGATGAGCTTCCAGTCGTGTCTTTTATCTCTGTACAAAATTTCATGGTGATACCAGTAATAGTTTTAGAGATATAGAATGCCGGTGAAATATTTCGCACAGCCGCTATCTTGAGGTTATGTAAACAATTGAACGAAGTTAGATGTCGGTGAATTACAATGTGTATAAACATATACTGTACCAAGTTTCATTGCGTTTGGTTGGTTAAATCGCGAGAAATGTCTACTTAAATGTCGAAAATTCGCTTGGCCGCCATGTTGGTTTTGTAGTTACCTGGTTTTCAAAAGTCACATAGGTGAACTTTTAGTAGTGAGACGTAACAAAATTTGAAGGGAACGGGCGGGAATAGTGCTACGAACTTACAGAGTTTCATTAAAATCGCTCCAGCCGTTTAAAAGTTATTAGGGGGACACACAAAATCCATCACACACAGACATACACACGGACAAAAGGTGATCTCATAAGCCTAAATGAAAATAGGCTAAAAATATTGGAATGCAGCCGAAATAAATCAGAAACCTCTATGGACATCAAATTGGCAGGTGAAAAGCTGAAGGAAGTAGGATACTTCTGTTACTTAGGAAGAAAAATAGCCCGTGATGGACGAAGCAAGGAGGATATAAAAAGTAGGTTGGCTCAGGCAATGAAAGCATTTCTACAAAAAAGGAATCTGTTGACATCGAATATAGATTTAGGTATTAGGAAGTCATTTTTGAAAGCCTTTGTCTGGAGCGTGGCACTCTATGGAAGTGAAACTTGGATTATTGGTGCAGCAGAAAAGAGGAGAATTGAAGCGTTTGAAATGTGGTGGTACATGAGAATGATGAAGATCAGATAGGTAGATAGGGTTACAAACGAAGAGGTATTAAGACTAGTGGGAGAGGAGAGATGTTTTGGCGACTGTTAATGAAGAGGAGAGACAGGTTGATTGGAGACATACGAAGGCACCCAGGAATAGCAACCTTGGTTATGGGAGGAAGGGTCGAGGACAAGCACTATAGGGGTAGACCAAGGATAGAATATGTTTAACAGATTGCCTCGGATGTAGGGTGTGGTAACTGTGTAGAGATGACACGATTAGCTCAGGACAGGGAGGCATGGATGGCTGCATCAAACCAGTCCAAAGACTGAAGACTCAAACAATAACACCTCATCATATCGTTTCTTAACAACGTTTCCTATACTACTTTCGCCAAAACATGGTGCAACACACAGCCCTAAGGTCCTCTTTACACGGAGCAACTCAAAAGAAACTGTAGTATCCTGGATACCGGGAAAATGGGCGACTACTGTCAACCAAAATATTATGAGCACTCGAGTTTGAAGGTTGTTTGTGAAGTAACCAATAGACCTACCTAAAAACCAATAACATCATCATTTTCGTCGTTCTATTGTACGTTAGTTCATGTAGGTTTGGAATTTTTAATTTATATTTTAATATTTTTTATCGCAGTTTGAACACAAACAGTGCCCATTTTTGAGCGTGTTTCAACCATGCGTCACATTTAAGAAGTATTGTCTCAAAACCCCTTCATCACAGCAACTCCAAATTTAAACACAATATACATTGGAATGTTTTATAACTGGTTTATTATTTCACAATTTTGTGTGTCCAAGAAACAAAGTTGTTATCATTTTTGTAAGGTAATTTTTTCTTGGCTCGGTGTGGTTGGAAAATGTAGTTCTAGGTCGCGTTGTAATCCTTATACATCAAAAGGTTATGATGTATGACTGTGAAATACTTAAATTTATTCACTTATTTTATATATATCAGTTTGCATTCGTACGGGAAAATATGGTATGGTTCCGCAGCTAGCCGATACAGCGTTGCCGAGATGGAACCTATCACTTCCGAGCGAGACTCGCCATGACGCGTGATGATGACGAAAATGATGATGTTATTGGATGTTATGTAGGTCTTTTGGTTACTTCACAAACAACCTTCAAACTCGAGTGCACATAATATTTTGGTCGACAGTAGGCTGCTCAAGTTGCCTGTTCCCTACACATGGTCTATGCAGCTTCGAGTACCGGCCACGTCGTGAAAATGTCTGATTCTAGTGGTGAAAAAGACATTATCGCCATAGTATCGCCAATCTCTACATAGTTTAAAACTAAGTCCCCGATTCTTGGATGTAATGGGTAATCTCGAGAACCACTGGATGGATTGTGATGCGGTTTTCACCATTCTGTAAAGGATTTCTCGAGGATGGTTTCTGTTGAAAAGCATTCGTTTATAAACAAAGGAAGCCGAGCAGTAAATATTTCAGTGTATTGAGTCGAAGAAAACTGCCGTCCGTGCGCCTCATAAGCTTACGCTGGGTAAACCGTTAAAAAATATCTTTATACTATGAATGTTTTTCAGCATGAAAAGTTCTACTAAAAAGTCACGAACAGCTTATCTCTATCTTCAATACATCACCCACTATAAGGGGTTTTAATTTTCATTTCATCCAACAATCTCCATTCAGTGGAAATTTAAATTACTACAGTAGCTTCGGTGTGAGCTTTCTTTCCTTCCCTCCTTCCTTCTTTCTTACCCTCCCTTTCAATTCCTATCCTCTCCTTATTTCCTTTCTTTCATTCTTTCTTTCTTTCTTTCTTTCTTTCTTTCTTTCTTTCCTTCTTTCTTTGTTTCTTTCCTTTCATTTGCTTTCCCTTTCTTCTTTCCTTCCTTTTCGTTCCTTCATTCCTTTCTCTTTCCTTTCCCTTTTCTTTCCTTCCCCTTTTCCTTCCTTCCTTTCCCTTTCCTCTCCTTCTTTCTTTCTTTGTTTCTTTCCATTCACTTCCTTCTTTCCCTTCCTTCTTTCCTTCATTTACTTTCCCTTTCCATTCTCTTTTCTTTCCCTTTCCTTTCCTTTCATTTCTTTTCTCTTCCTTGTTTCCTTCCTTTTCTTTCCTTCATTCCTTTCCTTTCCCTTTACTTTCCCTTTCCTTCCCTTTTTCCTTCCTTTCTTTCCCTTTCCTTTCCCTTTCCTTCTTTCTTTCTTTGTTTATTTCCTTTCATTTCCTTTTCCTTCGTTCTTTCCTTCATTTAACTTACTTTCCCTTTCCTTTCTCTTCCCTTTCCCTTTTCTTTCCTTCCTTTTTCCTATCCTCCCTTTCCTTCCCTCTCCTTTCTTTCCTTTCATTTCCTTTCCCTTCCTTCTTTCCTTTCCCTTTGCTTTCCCTTTCCTTTCCTTCTTTTTTCTTTCCTACCCTCCCTTTCCTTTCCTCTCCTTCTTTCTTTCTTTGTTTATTTCCTTTCATTTCCTTTCCCTTCCTTCTTTCCTACCTTTTCTTTCCTTCATTCCTTTCCTTTACTTTGCCTTTACTTTCCCTCTTCTTTCCTTCCTTCTTCCTTCCTGTCCTTTCGCTTTCGCTTCCCTTTCTTTTCTTCTTTCCTACATTCCCTTCTTCCATTTCCTTTCCCCTGCCGTCATTCCATCCTGCATATGAACTGGGAATGTGATAAATGCTAGGTTAGCAAATGGCACACAACTTTGCTACTTATCACCTCACCTGTTTGTTATGTTGTGGAGAAGTTCGCTGTGAATGCGGAGTCGAGTTGCTGGGGTTAAACAGTTGCCATTAATATGGAGTCTCTCATAAGACGGTCTCGACAAGGGAGTTTAAGTGCGCTTCTTCACCATTGGGGTGTCATTGTTAATGTCAAACGAATTGAAGTGAGCGCCGCTTATTTGAATGGTGCAGCAAGGAACGCGTTTGTTGTGATGAAGAGCTCTTCTCAGACGCAGAGGCACTTGACACACAGCTCCGATTTGCACTTAACAGAATAAACAAGTGCTAGGAATAAAGAGGATTGCAACTTACGATGAGAAGCACGAGGTAAGGCATGATGCCCCCAGGGGCTCACATCCAGTGGTACGTGGGATGGCGACCACGGGACCCCAGCCGGGTTCGACATTGCTTCCTCTTACTTTTGCCAGACTCCTCTCCGTCTTCTTTCCTGTCGACCTCCCTTGGTCAACTCTTGTTCTTTTCCGACCCCGACGGTATTAGGGTATCCAAGGCCTAGGGAGTCTTTCACTTTCCCGCCTTAATTGGCTCTTGTCTCATCTTTCCTGATCCCTCCTTCTTCGAGAGGTCGGACCTCTTGTTTTCTTTTCATTATATTTCCTTTTCTCTTTAAGATTCCCGCACTGTTTTTGTTAATTGGCTCCCCGTGTATCTAAATTCCATTTAGCGAATTTTTTGTAGGTATTTCCAATCTACGTTGCAATTTGGAAGTCTTTTCGATCTAAATTGCATTTTGCGAATATTTTCAACCTCAATTGCATTTTGTAAGGATTGACAATTTAAATTGCTCTTTAGTAAGTCTTTCAATATAGGGGCTGGGACTTTTGTGAGTATTTTGAATTTCAATTGTATTTTGTGAGTATTTTCAACCTAAACCGATTATTGCAAGTATTTTCAATCTAAATTGTATTTTGTAAGGTGGGCATTTTGTAAGTATTTTGATTCTCAATTGCATTTTGTGGGTATTTTAAATCTAAATTACATTTTGTATGTATTTTCAATCTAAATTGCATTTTGTAAGTATTGTCCATCCAAATGAATAGTTTGAATCTACCATACATTTTGTAAGCATTTTCAATTTCAATTTCATTTTGGAAGCATTTTGAATTTCAATTGCACTTTGTGAGTATTTTGGATCTGAAATGGACGTTTTTCAATCTAAATTGGATTGTGTATTTTCAATTTCAATTTCATTTTGTAGGTATTTCGAACCTCAATTGCATTTTGTACGAATTTTCAATCTCATTTGCATTTTGTAAGTATTTTTAATTTCTATTGTATTTTGTAAGTATTTCGACTCTACATTGCATTTTGTACGTATTTTGAACGTAATAGTACATTACGCAACGAGCCTATAATGACAATAATTAAGACAAGTGTATGTTTATAAAACGAGCGTAGCGAGTATTATAATTTCCATACGAGAGTCTTAATTACCATTATAGGCGAGTTGCATACGACTGTTTATGTCCGACGATAATATAACTATTTTATGTTTGAACATAAATATTCATAGGTATCTGTCGATATTTCACCAGTTTTATGTACTGAACAGAGCGCATGGGACTCAGAGAATTTCTTGTATTTGACCATGGGCTCCTGGAATACCTCACTATGCCACTCGACAAGCAGTGAAATTTAAAATAGGGGGCCATGGAAGTAAAGGCATGTGCGATGCTATCCTCACCTAATTGGTCACACAACTGTTTCTTGAGCTCTGATTGGTGGGAGAAACTGTCAAATAATGAAAACTTGTACTGAGCCTCACTATAGTACAGTTTTCTGACATAATAATATTTACATTTCGCCAGGGTCGAACATAAACTACATTTTGTGAGTATTTTCCTTCTAAATTCCCTTTTGTAAGTAGTCTATTACCGCTCTCCATTGGTTGAGTTGTTTCAATCTGAGTTCCCTTTTGTAAGTATTTTGAGTCTCACTTAATTTTCGTTTTGGTTTCTATTTTATTGTCATTTTCGCTATCACACAGACCATTAGGGGCCGATTACCTAGATGTTAGGCCCCTTAAAACAAAAATTATCATCGTCATGAGGCATGATGGTGTACTGCAAGGCAGACACTTGAGTTGATGGCATTAGCTGGGTAATAATGGAGGATTCCTCGAGATAACGCCTTCAGCTCAACGAACTAACACGGAACATCACATGTATCGCAGCCTCCGTAGCAATCTGGCTCAGAATATAAACGGAATGCTAAATGGCTTTTACTTCAGTTCACTAAGATTTGAATAACATGTTAGCTATTATTTACATGGTTTACGCGGTCTTAGATCAAATTTTGCCACTCCCCAAAGGCTCACAACTTGTGGGACGTGGGTTGGCGACCACGGAACCCCAGCTGAGTTGGGCATTGCGTCCCCTTCCTTATGCCGGGCTCCTTTCCGTTATCTTCTCTGTTGGCCTCCATTGGTCAACTCTTGTTTTATTCCGACCCCGACGGGATTAGGGTATCAGAGGTCTAGGGAGTTTTTCACTTTTCACCCTTGTCTCAACTTTTCTGTTCCCTCAGTCTTCTGTTTTCTTTTCATGATATCTCCTGCCTTCCGATCAAGTCTCTAAAGGAGTCAATGTGTGTGTACCCCACCATTTCTGGTGCATCCTGGATAGTGCTACACCCTCAAGGACACACGGCTGGTGAGTTTGGGAGATGGTGACCCCGAGGGATTCCTGAGCTGGGTCAGTTCTTTTCCCTTTTTATACTGACGTTGGGGCGAGCCCCTTCCTCTTCCCCTTTCCTATCTGCTTTTCATGGCTCTCCTTCCTTACAAGTCCGTCAATCCTCATTTGTTTTACTCCTGTCCATTGTTAGCCTACTTTCTATTTTTGCATAAAATGAAAGTAGACTTATGAGATCCACACCGGGCCAAAATGTGTGTGTCTGTTTGTGTGTCTGTGAGTGTGTGTGATTTGGTATGTCTGTCCCCTTCCCTATCAATACGGTGAAACCGAATTGAACGAAATTTGGTACAGAGGTAGCACTTGCAAAAAAAATCACCTCAGCGTCATGTTTTACATCGCTGCCATCTTGAAGGAAACATAATGGCGGCCACCCAGATGTTCATAGCTTGAATCAAATCACGACTAACCTAATCATCTGATCTCTACCAAATTTTGCAACAACATGCCTTCATGGGGGAAGCGTCTTTTGACAAAACTACAAGGTCATCAACCCTATGGTTTGGTGATGGTGGCCGTGTATGTGTGCAAATTGATCCCTCCTAACAATTCAAACACAACAAAACCAAATCGAACCACCTTTGGTACAGAGGTAGCAGTAGGAAGGGACAACTCAGTGTCATGTTGTATATCGCCGCCATCATAACAATAAATAAATGGCGCCCATCCAAATGTTCTGAGCTAAAATCAAATTACTACTAACCTAACAATCCGATCTCTACCAAATTTTGCAACAATATACCTTAATGTGGGATGCGTCTTTTTCCCAAACTACAAGGTCATCATTCATTTAATTTCAAGATGGCGGATGTATGAATCATGCAGGTATGATAGCCTAACCGTAACCTACGATTCAACAAGGCCCGACCTTACCAAATACGCTCATCGTACATAGGGAGGTTTAAACTGTCCTCAAGATGGTGATCGGTAGGATATTAGCATTTTAAAATAGAATATATGTAACCGCAGTAGTGACTAACTGTTCAGGCTGACCGTGCCATATCGTGGTTGTCCGTGCCGTCCCGTTGGGTCAATATGGCCTAAATGGTTTGCTCGTAAATCCATATATTTCCGTAACTTTGTAAGTTCATACGCTTTTAGGAATGTACTGAACAAAATAATAAATATTTAGTTTCAAATGGTTTATAAAAACGGCAGAAAACGCTAATGAAATCGTTCATTGGAGGACAAACGCTGTTATTAACATAATCTTAGTACAGCGCTTGTATAGCGTAATGGTAGCGTCTCTGACTCATAGCTTGGAGGTTCAAACCCCAGCAGGTTAAAATATTTTTACTTCGTTTTTTTTTGTATTTATGGATTTATAACTACTCACACGTTATAATGTTAAGCATATAGTGTGTATTTGCAATCGAAAATATTATATACGTTGTTATAACACCACATATTTCAACACTCGACTACAGCTATTAAAATTCGTTCTCATTGATCCGCGTAGAGCCTATTGTTGTTGTTCCTGATTCTTTACGGGTTTTGCTGCATCATGGTCTTGTAGCCCCGTGTACTTGGCTGTGTGTGTTTAAGTTATCTGATAACCTGTGTTACTGTGATGTCTAGCTAGCTGTTGTTGTTTTAAGGGGCGGAACTACGACTGTGATGTCTGTAGGGCTTATTAGTGTGTGTACTTTCAAACGAGGAAGGATTTGGGTAGGAAGCTGTTGTTGTTTCGTTTGAGATGCATGGACAACATGGTTTTTAGCCCCGTGTACTTGGGTGAGTGTTGAGTTTTTATGACAATCCGTGTTATTGTGATGGCTGTATTAGTGTGTGTATATATAACTCAGGTGAGGATTCAATGAATTACCGTATAATATCCATATAGCACGTTCTATTTCAACAAGCCAGTAAGGCCAAACAAAAGTTTGGTGCTTTTCAGTCAGTCAACACGAATGTACCCAAATAGAGCTGGGTTAAGCCCTAATCCTGAAATAAATTACATGAGATTAATAAATACACTAGGATTAATTTATTATTAACCCAGCTCTATTTGGGTACATTCGTGTTGACCGACTGAAAAGCACCAAACTTTTGTTTACTTAGGCAACACTGAAAAATGGCTTCAAACCTCACAAAACCATTAAGGGTTAAATCCGCAATATTAAGGTGTTGATGGTAATATGATAAAGTAAGGGAAATGGTTTCTTTCTCAGATATAAGGGTGCATCCAATGTGAACCAGTCAGGTGATTTGTTGTTTTGATAGGTTTGTTAGTAGAGTTGCAGGAGGTGAGGATTGAAATTTGTAATTATTTAGTGAATAGTTGATCTTAAAATTTAAATGTTCAATAACCTGGGATTAAAGGGAACGCTTCTTTCTGTCATGTGGATACAGAGATGTTGGAATTATGTAGTAAACCCCGATCTTTGAAGCTGAAAATCATCTTGCACATATTAATGTAATGTTTACTTGAAAGTGACACTATTTTTACATACGGCATTCAAAGTGCGTTGATCAATTGTTTACCTACTTTGTCCCGTCATCTGCTATTTTGGAGAAATAATTTTAACTTTGGAATTGGCACGAGGTCATGATTAACCCTCTGATACTCGCGCCGGCTACAGATGTAGCTCAGTGATTTATTTTGTTGTGGCTCAGAGTATATATTTTGCTAGGAATATTGAGAATCTCTGTAGATGCCTGTATATGCTGAATTTAACAGACAGGTTTGATTCCAACTGAACAAATTGCACCAAACTGACACCAGATAGGCCTACATTAGTAGTCGTCTGGGCTACAATAGTAGCCCACGCGAGCATCACTGTTTAAGAATTGAGCGTGCAAAGGAAACGTTGCCTCACAGGAGGTGGTCATGTAGATGACTTTCAAATCAGTCAGTGTTTAGATGAAAGTAATGATAGGTTGAGTGTAGTGGAAATAAAGTGGGCTGTTGATTCTTGTGTGGACGAGGAAGGGATAAATCAATAAGGAACAGATGCGCAAAGTGCAATGAAGATCTTCTCGGATCATTGGGTCCATTTGCACAGAATGCTTGAGTAACAAATTTGTTTGAGCATGCTTATGGATTTCCTGGGCTATAGATTGTAGCCAAAAGGGCAAAAGTAAACTTCAAAACTTCTAGAAAAAATAAATGAAAATACTGACATTTTTCATAATAAGTGCTGATTTTCTAAGGAAATTATCAAACCTAGTTTTATTTTTGTTTAATTCCAATCCAAACATGCACTAATGTAAGTATTTAGGTTTACATAAAAAATAATTTAACAGTTCTAGTTCCATTAGTTTTATTTTTGTTGCAATTTTGTCAAAGATGTACGATCAAATTGAATTTTCTTCTTAACTTTGTATTTTCTCCCCATATGCCTACATAAAATCTTCAGGTTTAGCTTAGAATTCTTATTTATACTACTATTTATCATATTATTAAAACTGAACAGCGAAAATAATGTGTGCGATTCCATCAGATTGGATAACTGTTCGGGCAACATATGTAGCCCGCGCGAGTAACACTGTTTCTATTACTACCGCGATTGTCCGAGGGTTAACTAATTCTAGGAAGTATTTCAAAAGATTACATGACAGTTCCCCACACTGATATTTCCACACACTGCAAAAAATACTGACACTTCCCCACAGCCCTTGGACGCGGCTACCTGTTTAATGACTCAGAAATAATCTCGGCTGACAGTTCCACCCCCCCCCCCCCCCCCTAAGGCTATAGGCTTCAGCGATCATCGTTACAGCCACACCTGTGACAATGCACCATAACATAATACTCCTTTGGAGTGAAGAAAAGCGCTCGGTCTATGTACTTCATTACTAACACGGTCTCATTGTGACGCAGTGTAATTTCCATCAAAATAAAATAAATGCAGAGTCTGATTTCCATCACACTTTATCCAGGCTGTGGACTGGCAAAATAATAACAAGACCGATCAATTTGGTGTTGTTATCAGTTTGGCGTGTTTAAAATCAGCTTTCTAGGCTTCGTCAGTTGTTATGTATTTTTTTATTATTTCCATTTTTTTATTTTTTTGTTTTTTTTTTGTCATATTCGCTCGACAATAATATTAACCTACTCCATTTTCTGTGAATAGGCAACTCATTTTAATGTACTAGCACTTGTACTCATAATAGCTGAAGAGTATAAAACATTTTTGCCTCAAACCTTATGCAGTAGTTCAGTAGTTAAAGAATATGATTCCAGAGATATTAAAAGTGCTGAACAATAGTAGGCCAAATTTCAACTTGATCGTTTTCATAGTAGCCTTGGGGGAGGGGGAGATGTGTGTGGAAATGTCAGTCGAGATTATTTCTGAGTCATTAAACAGGAAGCCACCTCCAAGGACTGTGGGGAAGTGTCAGTATGTTTTGTAGTGTGTGGAAGTGTCAGTGTGGGGAACTGTCTGGACACCTTTCAAAATTGGTGAATTGGAAGTTGTCTACAAAATTCATCAGTTATAAAGAAATCCCCAATAGTATCCGTCTTTCGCCATGAAAATTAACCAAAGTTAAAAACTGAGAAATATATTTGCTTCTTTTTTTATTTATTCTTATGCCTTCTTAGGCCTATTTTGTTCCACAAAGTGAAAATTCCCTCCATTGCGAGGAAATTTCCTACCATATTACAGCTCTGATGTATAGTCTTTCGAGTAAAGATGTTGGTTGGTTCCTAAGTTTAGGGGCTGCGACAACGCGGTGATGTAACCCCGTGTACTTTGGGTGTGTGTAGAATCTGTCCGAAAACCAGTGTTAATTGTGACGACTGTATTAGTGTGTGTTATCTGTTTTTTTAATTCAAGTAAGGACTGCAGACTTTTGAATTTTTAAAATACAGTAGTTCCTACTTTTGCCGCCAAACGCCACCGTCAACGACTACTAGTTCAGAACTTAGCTACCAGACGCCACCACAGTTGGCTCTTGGCAACGAACGTAGGAACCTAAGAGCGTTGCTTACATTCTTAACCTATACAATTTAGCTTCACACAGGTGTAATTAGTGGAAGGTTCTTTAACATGCCATAAATCTATGACATGGGACCGCCGGCTTTACTTTTCCTACGAAGGAAGGCAAACTGAGGGATATTTAACGCTCTTAACCCGGGAGGGGTCGCGTCAAAACAGTTTCGTGATGGGTCGCGCACTGTCTTTATGACCGGGGTGTATAAAATGCAATTTTTTGTTGCAAAACACATATTATTATTATGGAAAAATATGTCCATGAAACTAAATACCAGGTTTGGTACCGAAACACATTGTACTGTAATATTGAAAAAAAAATATATCAATGAAACCCACTTAATCTATTGATTTATTCATCCTCGGAATTATCCTGGGCAGCATAAGGATTAGTGCATTCCACCCAGGTAACACATGTAAGATCCTTACGAAACATCTTCCAGATCCACCAATCGGTTGAACTAGCCTTGAAAATACAGCGAGTCCAGAATTATCAACGGAAAACGGTCACTGAGGCGGCTTACCAGCGTTCAGTTCCATGTACATCGTGTGAAACAAAGCTCTCCACATACTGACTGGGAATTAAAGTGGGAACAGCAAACGCTGACACTTGCAGTGGATGAGTCCATTGAAAGGTATAGGAGGGGAGGAAGCTTTGAGCCGTGAAATTATTTCGGAGAAGTAAAAAATGTATGCGCCCGGTCTAAAAGACCGTGACGCGACCCCTCACGGGATAAAAAAAATCCGACGACTTCGGCCGGATTTGAACCCGCGATCTTCGAGCAAAGAGGAAACAATTAAAATGATTTTCACGTTTATTTTAATAAAGGATGGACACTTTCTGTTCTTCGTCGGCTCGTACGACGTCCTTACATATACTATGTACGTGAAGGTGGCTAGAAGTGTTATTATCCGAGCCAACTGTCCTGTACTACACCATGCGCCAGCTCATCTGCATCAGCCTGGCACGTAATCCTGATATTTATGTCTGAGGACCCTGCTCAAACACCAGCACCGCCACATGTGTGGATAAAGGATTAACAGGGCGCAGTCTGGGATATTGAAGTAGCTCCAGCTAACAGCGACATTTGAACTTTCTACCCCGGATATACAGTATAGGCCATGCAGAGACAGAACACTGAAAATCTTCAAACAAATCGCAGAGGATCAGAGGTATGGTATTTCGAGAGAGAGAGAATGTCTGCGCGATTCGTGGTTCTCCTGTCGAGAATTTCAATCCTGGTTTGAAGGTTAAAATGTGGAGTGCGACCGTCTCTGTGAGTTCAATTTGAATCCGAATCTGGACAGTTTTATAGGTGGTTGTCTGTGGTCAGGCCTAGGCTTTAAGACCACGGCCACGTCGGCGACGTTCCCAACCCTAGCTCCAATCACTTCTTCTTGCCACGGTGGGTGAGTGGATAGCGTGTCGGTCTACTAACTCCAAGATTGCAGGTTCACCCCTGGCCGTGGTAAGTGATTTTTGAAGGGCGGCAAAAATACGATACGCATGTCATACGATGTTGGCATGTCAAAGAACCCATTTGAATTCAGTAGGCCGAGTTCATAATGGCAAAATTAATCTCGGGAGTTTCCGCCAACACAAAGTTCCTCATTTCTCTAGTAGAAAGCGCTATAATGTTGAAGGTGCTTAGATATCTATTATCTAACCTCCTTGACTTTTATAGTGATTCAAGGAACAACGAAATTCGACATGCAAGCTGCCCTCTGGGTGTCAAATTACAAAGCTTGCACCAGGCACCCGAGGTCATACGATATTATTATCACTTCTTCTGCTTCTTCTTCATCTATCCCTTAGCGGCTTCCGTGTCGTAGTTGGTAGCATGCTGAGCTTCTATGCCTAAGGTTGCGGGTTCAAACCCGGCCGAAGTCGTCGGATTTGTTAAGAGTGTTAAAATCCCTCAGTAGGCCTATGCCATCCTTTGGAGGGGAAGTAAAGCCGGCGGTCCCATGTCATTGATTTATGGCATGTAAAAGAACCTTCCACTAATTAAACTTGTGTGAAGCTAAATTGTAAGTTAGATTTCGTTGAAATGCTCTATCAAAGTTCCAAAGTTCACCACCAGGTGTCAGTGACATCTGGTAGTGAAAGTTGGAACTACTTGACATTGAACGGAACTTGTAGCTCACCTCATGGGTGTCCGCATTGATGCAGCTACAGCCTCTGGCGAGCCGAACATGTCCTCGGGCACTCCCGGCAATAAAAGCCATACGCTAAATAAATAAATAAATAAATAAATAAATAAATAAATAAATAAATAAATAAATAAATAAATCCCTTTTGCCTCTTGGCGTCGGGTCTGGCAGCCACTTTCTGTATTATCCGTCCGGCTCTGCTGTTTGTCCTCTGAATTTGAAAACCTTCCCCCGAAGTGGGTAATCACCCCTACGCGAGCTAATACAGTGGAGGAGGTGCCTCCTCACAGCATCTGTGTCTGCTGGACTTTTCTGTCAGGGTTTTTCCCCCTTATCTGAGCATATCCCGTTTTAAGGCGCCGGAAACGCCCTCACCCCTCCCTTACGGGCTGGGATTTGCTGGTTGCATTGCTAGACAGATAGTACAGGTCAGCTGCACAGAATAAAAACCGTTTGTTCCAAAAACTGTGCTATGGTTGGCTTTTTGTAAATCGTTAGAAAAGCACAAAAAAAAAGCTTAACTCTGAATTTTAGAATAATTTGCACGATCATTTTGTCGGAAAACTCCAAAAAAACAAACAAACATTGAAACGCGTCTTTCTCTGAATCGACGTATTTTAAAGAAAAGTTTTTAAACAAAAAATGTAGAGGACATTGTCACCTACAATTCGTCTCATTGAGG
Source organism: Meconema thalassinum (assembly GCA_946902985.2). Classification (NCBI taxonomy): domain Eukaryota; kingdom Metazoa; phylum Arthropoda; class Insecta; order Orthoptera; family Tettigoniidae; genus Meconema; species Meconema thalassinum. Next base: position 352,596,916 of record OX336388.2, read on the forward strand.
CCATGCCATACGTTTTGAAATGCAGAAGCTAGGTGGCACCAAAGTTTCCAAAAAGGTGTTTTGTTTTTACTTTTTGTCCTAGAAAAAAAATGTTTTGTTCACAAAAGAGCGAATCAGAAATTTGTTCCTCTCAAAATTGTCTACAACATTTATTGAAACATTTTTTCCCTCCGCCTTACCGTTCCAAATTTATAGTCTGCCGAAATGTGAAAATTGTACTATTCAGATGGCACTAAGGTTAATATGTGTACAGTTATGATTGATACGTTGCGATTGAAATAGATATGATTGAGCTACTTAACAAACACAGCCCGCGTCCTTTTTGACCGAGCCTTAGGCAGCTGTCCGACACCGGTCCCTGTCTAAATTATGCCCACCGCTCTCTCCGCAGTAACAATAGTAGCCTTGACTACGCAGCGCTGCATTTGCTGCGCTATAACTTTGGAACGGTAAGTCGGAGGAAACAAACGTTTAAATAAATGTTGCAGACAATTTTGAGAGGAACAAATTTCTGATTCACTCTTTTGTGAAAAAACTATTTTTTCTAGGACAAAAAGTGAAAAAACACGTTTTTGGAAACTTCGGCGCCACCTAGCTTCTGCATTTCAAAACGTATGACATGACCTCAATGAGACGAATTGTAGGTGACAATGTCCTCTATATTTTTTTGTTTAAAAACTTTTCTTTAAAATACGTTGATTCAGAGAAAAATGCTTTTTTTTTAGTTTTCCGACAAAATGATCGTGCAAATTATTCTAAAATGTAGAGTTAAGCTTTTTTTTTGCTTTTCTAACGATTTACAAAAAGCCAACCATAGCACAGTTTTTGGAACCAAACCTTTCCAGCTGTACTCTACTAAGGGCCTCCCAACTAGGGCATTCCTCAGTATTTACCAGAGACCTCTACTCAGCATTGGTGTCCCAACCAAGACCCAATAACCAGCCATTCAGCCTCCTCCTTTCTCAACCAGGTTTGGAACCGGCTATGGCGGAGTTGCTCCAATCACAAGTACAGTACGTGTAATAGTATAGTCACCAAAAGTAATATAGGTTATTCGACAAATAAATCATTAGAACCCACGATATCCAAAACCACTAAAATGAAGAAATAATAACAAAAACAATAATTTCTTGAGGAAAGAAAAGTTTCCTCGACTCGGGGAAAAAGGTGAGTTCGATTCTCAATGTGCTTTCTCAAATCACATTTTCCATACTTTAAATTAAACTCTGATCAATTGTTGTGATGGTGCCTTTTTCAATTAACAATGACGCTTCCTTCTCAATCATAGTTCCAATTGTTTTTAAATTTATACACTAGTAAGTTACAGACACCAATAACTCTCAACGAAAATTTTACGCATGATTTACCTGACGACCACGGTAAATGACTGATTATAATGTGACCAAACATTTTGCGAACAAATTACTCTCAACGAACACAAGATTTAAGACGTTTTAGATTGTTCCATTTGTACCACCTTTACTCTTCAATTACTTATTCAGAATTAACTGAATTTTAACGAACTGAACAACATTAGGTTTCAGAGAAATGCTCACTTTTACTAAGTGCCAAGTTCAAAAGTTGCCTGCTCCGTGGTGTTGGGGTAGCACGCCTGCCTCGCAACGGGAGGCCTCGGGTTCGATTCCCGGCTCCGTCAGGAAGTTTAGAAATTGACGTGAGGACTGGAATGGGGTGCACTCAGCCTCGTGAGGACAATTGAGTACCTTTCTGACAATGGGGGAGTGCTCTGGTCTTGGAGGCCAAGATTAACGGCGGAGAAGACCCGACGCGCTGACCACGTGTCACCCCATAATTTCAGGCCAAATGGCTGGGCAGCGATCGCTTGGTAGGCGTGGATTCTTCATGGGCTGTAGTGCCACGGAGTTTGGTTTGGTTAGTTCAAAAGTTAAGTTCTTAGGAACAAACTAGATTGTTAAATTTTTCATTGACATCGCCACTTAAAACTCGGCCAAAAGGTGCTAGTAATTCCAAGACGTTCAAGAAAAAAACAGAGGTGATTTGATATTTTCAGAAAATCCGGTTTTTCTTATCTGAAATGAAAATCCACAGCCTGCTTCCAGTCTCCGACCGGGTCAGGAATGGAATGAATGAAGCCCCCAACTAGCGGCGAAGATATGGATTGTGCCGGCTGCCGAGGCCTGACGCACTCCTCTGGGGCAATCATTAAATGAATGACAGATGAAAGGAAATTATAGTGGTGAGTGTTGCTGGAATTAAATTTTGACAGGAAAAACCGGAGTACCCGGAGAAAAATCTGTCTGCCTCCGTTTTGTCCAGCACAGATCTCACATGGAGTGACCGGGATTTGAACCACGGACCCACCGGTGAGAGGCCGGCGTGCTGCTGCCTAAGCCACGGAGGCTTCGGTTTTTCTTATCTACGTTATCCAATTTACGTAAGGACAATTCTTCTTCAAAGTGTAACACAAAAAGAAGACCATGAGGTAATTTATTTAAGGGAACTGTACTTCCACATAACGATACCTGTTGGTGATCCGTCATATGGATATTAACGGAGAGGAACAACATTTTCTCTTGAGCTGTTTAGTTCCTTCCGTGGCATTATAGGGGAGATTTATTATTCTGTATTTAGTAACCTTGTTCTAATGAACTCAGCTGACATCCAGCCTTGCACATTGCAGGAGAATGACGGAATACCTAATTGAGTAAATAGACAGTAACAAGAAGAAATGTGAGGCACAGAGGGAAATGACGTCTTCTACATCTGGCATAAGAATATAAATAGACTACTCAAGATTCTAACAAGCTCTTACTAAGGCCGTCTTGAGCGATGCGAACGAATTTTCAGCTCTAAACAATAATAATAATAATAATATAATTCTTCTTTTCTTGCGAGGGAAGTGTAAAATCTCACATAAGACACTTGAAGGGTCCGCACTCATCAGGGGTGTGGGATTCTTACCTACTAAAAACCACACCCTGACCTCTTGAAAAAGCTCCATCCCGTGACAGCTTTCGTGTTACTTCAGGATGGAGTCATTTTCTTTGCTCCACAAGCACATTCATACTTCTTAATTCATATTCAGTCCACGGATCGCAGACTGAATCGCCTAAATCGCATAACTACCTATCCGTATTCTTATGACGAAGGACCCCCTCAACGAGGAAAGCTGTGATGGTTCCTCATCATAATTCCAACTAATGGTATTGCCCGGCGTTATTCGACCAACCTCCGCTTCATATCGTTGTTTTTCCGCAGATGAAGAACGTATGATAGGCTATACATCATATGGCCGTACGATGAAGGTAACCACGGAAGTAACCGTGACCTGTCAACATCTCAGTCAGAAAGTAATTAATCTCACCAAAAATAATCCATATATAGGCTTTATAATACGCTAAGGTGTATGTTTCACAAAACTCAAGCTCCTTAATCAGAGGGAGTTAGAAGGTGTGGTTTGTACCAAAATCTTCCAAATCGTCTCAATAGTACAGGAGAAATCTTCCATTTCTTGATAAGTCAACAGAAATATATTTATTTGTTTATAAAATGCTTTTAAACAAATAAACAAGACGATTGCCCCTATCAGAACTGTGTCACGTACAGCCGCATAGCACTAGGGCCTGGTGGGCAGTCTGTAAACATGGGGCGCACACAACCCATTGTGCAAGCAGCAGCAGTGATGAAATGTTCTCTGATTTCATAGATATCGACAATTTGTTCAAAAAATGCGTTTCAACAAATAAACATATTTATATAAGCCAGCATAACAGTAAAGCCAGGTGGGTGGATTATACGCATGCGAGAGTTTTCGCACGGGTCCGCTAGTATAATAATAATAATAATGATAATAATGATAATAATAACAATAATAATACCGGTCGTACATTCCTTTGAAATGCTGTGGATCGGCTCTACAACGTGGTGTGATTAAATACATTGTTAGACAGCGTTCCTCGTGAGTCGCTTCGATCTTCGGTGATCGTCAGTACGAACTGGTAACTCATGTGTTGCGTCGTATCATCCCTCAGCTATTCGTGTAGCATTCCCTAACACAAGTTGGCCAGATATTAAATAATAACTTCATGTCTCACAAATATTGAAGTGATAGAAGCCATTTTCAGTCGCTCAACACAAGTTGTGCCCTATTACGTTAGGCGGGAAGACAAGTATTTAAGCACCCTAACCTGTAAGAAATATTACATGAGATCGTTATTACAAAATAACACGCATTTATGTACCCCCCAAAAAAGAGAAGAGGGCTGGAGGTTTATTTTGGATTACATTTTAAATGGCATGATAGTTCTTATACTCATCGTGAATTTGAATAGGTCGGAGCTGAAACGCATTAAGTAAAAAATTTCCATTTTTTAACATTTAGTATTCTCAAGTATTGATCCAAGGGCCTTCGAACGACATAAGAAAAAATTAAGTCAGCCTTCTCTTTAAGCCAGAAACTACTGTTACGTCATGTAGTGCGATCAGAGGAGAAAAGCAATAAATCAATGACTTTGTGCCTTTCAGCACCGTATCCCGTACTTAATGTTGGTCGCACTGCAAGATTTCCGCGCCATACAGTGCTATATAAATTTCATTAGTACAGGGTTTACAGTATGTGTTTTGATATTACAAATCCATTTTAAAATGTGAAATATCCATTCTGGATGGCTTTATGTCGCACTAAACTAACAACGGAGTTGAAACGCATTAGGTCACGTTTCTAAAATTGATTTGAAATTGATATTCCGCTAATACAAATACAACCTGAATAATTGGTTCACAAATACAGGGTCATCGAAAATAATGCCAACATTTAAAACAAGATGTTCAGTAAAGAACATATAGCCTACTTTCTCCTAAATGCATGGGTATTGTTTTAACTCTTTATCCTTTTCAAGGAGTATAATTGAATGTTGGTTGTAGTAGCTTGTTGAAATACAACGTGCTATAGGGATATTAAACATGAATATGAGGTGCCCTTTGCTAGTGCTACCTCTGTAAAAAAAAATCATTCAATTCGGTTTCACCGTGTTTGAATTGATATGGGGAATGGATTTGCACACATACATGGCCGCTATTTGCAAACTAATGGGCTGATGACCTTGTAGTCAGTCATAAGATGCTTTCCACAAAAAGGCATGTTGTTACAAAATCTGGTAGAGATCAAATAATTAGGATGGTCGTAATTTGATTTAAGCTTTTAACATTTGGGTGGCCGTCATTCCGTTTCCGTCAAGATGGCGGCGATATAAAACATGACACTGAGGTGCCCTTTGCTAGTGCTAACTCTGTACCAAATTTCGTTCAATTCGGTTTAACCGTGTTTGAATTGATAGGGTGAATCGATTTGCACACATACTTGGCCACCATCTGCAAACTATTGGGCCGATGATCTTGCAGTTTGGTCTGTATATGCTTCCCACATAAAGATATGTTGTTGCAAAATTTGGTAGAGACTAGTTTATTAGTTTGGTCGTAATTACATTTTAGCTTTTAAAATTTGGGTGGCCACGATTACGTTTCCGTCAAGATTGCGGTGATATAAAACATGACACTGAGGTCCCTTTGCTAGTGCTACCTCTGTACCAAATTTCGTTCCATTCGGTTTCACCGTGTTCGAATTGATAGGGGGAATCGATTTTCACACAAAGATGGCAGCCATCAGCAAAATATTAGGCTATTGACCTATTAGTTTGGTCAAAGGATGCTCCCTCCATAAAGGTATGTTGTTGCAATATTTGGTAGAGATCGGATGATTAGGTTAATCATAATTTGATTTAAGCTTTGAACATTTGTGTGGCCGCCATTACGTTTCGGTCAAGATGGCGGCGATATAAAACATGACACTGAGGTGCCCTTTGCTAGTGCTACCTCTGTACCAAATTTCGTTCCATTCGGTTTCACCGTGTTCGAATTGATAGGGGGAATAGATTTTGACACAAAGATGGCTGCCATCCGCAAACTATTAGGCTAATGACCTATTATATTGGTCAAAGGTATGTTGTTGCAAAATTTGGTAGAGATCGGATGATTATGTTAGTCGTAATTTGATTTAAGCTTTGAATATTTGTGTGGCCGTCATTACGTTTCTGTCAAGATGGCGGCGATATAAAACATGACACTGAGGTGCCCTTTGTTACCTCTGTACCACATTTCGTTCAATTCGCGTTTACCGTGTTCGAATTGATGGGGGGGGGGCAGACAGACATTCAGAGTACACACACTCACACACACACACACGCACACATACACACACTCAGACAGACACACTTTTTTTTCGCCCTGTGATGATCTCATAAGTCTACTTTCATTTTTTGCAAAAATCGAAAGTTAGCTAAAAATGATAGCACCGAAACCCTTTATCTTAAACGTGTAATTCTTTCACTGAGCGCCAGCTGATGAAAGTAAGTTTTGTTTTGGAGGGGACGTGACCTTGCTATGCGCACAGTAGATGCGCAGTAGCCAAGGTCGGCCGGGGGCATGCGTGGATACAAAAGCTGTTGGGAAAAGCAGTTCTAAGCCAAACTGTTTTTCTTCAACATTTTCGCTTATTGCTGTTTGCGAGCTGTTGACGGATGATTCATCGGTGTTCTTAAATCTCCCCCAAAGCTCTCGCATAGCAGCAAGGGCACCCGCCCGCAGGGGTTCTGGGGTTGGAGAGAGGTAAGCGGTGGTGGCAAGGTGTCCCCTCCCCCCTGGATTCCCGAGAATATTAAGATTCTTCATTTTCACACCAGCTTATTACATAAATTGAAGGAAGGAAGATTGTAGTTTAACGTGACCGTGAATCTTGTGATTATGAGCCACGGGACCTCCTTTTTACGTGGAATCCGAACCACAGGACATGGCATTTCACTTCGAAAATCTCGCATGCATTGACCGGGAATTGAACCAAGACCACCTTGGTGAGAGGCCAACAGCTTGACCGCTGCGTTACCAGGCCCCTATTACATAAATTGAAGTTACTGATAGTTAACTGATTTAACTTATAATTCCACAATTTTATTTAACTTAGAGTAATTTGGAATTATTTGAAAATATCTCCAGTCATTTAGAAAATCGGCGAACTGGATTAACATTTAACATTATCATTTTAATGAACTGCTTAAATTTTATTCTTGTCGATACATTGTGATACCACTAAAGAACTGAACATTATGACGATGATTCACAAAGAAAAACGAATTTCTATGGACAAAAACTCAATCGTCCAACGCTGCCAGTCGCATTGCAAACAGTGACATGGAGGCGTCAAACGAAGAGCAAAGAGGTGTTGTTTGGTTTCGGACAGCGCGAAAGAAGTAGGGGGAACGGACATTCATCGTCAAATGTCACAAGTGTACGGCGAACACTCCATGTCCCTTGCAAGGCTCAAGGCGTGGCACAGGCGCTTCAGGGAAGGACGGGTGTCGTTAGCCGATGATACCCGGTCTGGGGCACCCCCCTGCATTACCGATGATAACGTCCAGCTGGTTGATGCACTCATTACCCAGATCCGCCGAGTGACAGTGAACGCCATAGCCGCCGTGGTCGGATTGAGCGTCGGAAGTGTGCACACCATCATGAAGGAACGACTGCACTTGCGGAAATTGGGTGCTCCACAGTCTTCAACCACACCAGGAAGCATGTGGAATGACTTACTGTCTTGGTCTTGGTTGGACGATTGATGCATGCGACTTCTCGCTTTTTATCGTCACGTGACGTGCACGCGTGCCCTCTAACGATGGGTTGTGACCTTCCACGCTCTGGTCGGAACCACACCTCGTTACACACGCCACGATTAGCCGATGTCGTCACCGGTTTGCGCATTACCGCCTCCGGCTCGTTACTTTTTGAACGCACCTTATATTACCTCAGATTCGGGAGAGGGACCGATGTCTTTCAGAATTGTATTACATGTGACGCTATGCATAAAACTGGATCGCAAGGGGCTGGTGGACCACCCGGTATAAAGTTTTCAATTGAAGGTGATTTTGGGGTTTGGGAAACACAAAGATATGTCGAAATTTTCTTTAAATCGCAACATGGTACCCATTGAAATCGGTTGCTTTCCTAATATAATCTACCTAAAACTAAATTTTCATTCTACGTAGTTCAGGCCGTCCCTAGAACTAGCGTGAACCAAAGAACTGAATTGATCTGATCTCTTCAGAGTTCAGTTCTTCGAGGCTGTGTTCCCTTATCCAAACCTCAGACCATTTTCTTGGCAGAGCCGGGCTTTGAATACATGACTAGATTTTTTTTTATGGAAGTGACCATGTCTCTATGGCTGGGCCCATCCTGGCATTCGCCCGAATCAGTAGTTGAAAATCACGGAAAACTATTCCCAGGGAGACTGGTTGGTTGGTTCTTAAGTTTAGGGGCAGCGACAACGCGGTCATGTAGCCCCGTATACTTTGGGTGTGTGTAGAATCTGTCTGATAACCGGCGTTAATTGTGATGACTGTATTAGTGTGGGTTATCTGTTTTTTTTTTAATTTAAGTACTGCAACTTAGAATTTTTCAAATAGTTCCTAATTTTGCCGCCAAGCGCCACCGTCAACGACTACTAGGCCAAGTTCAGAACTTAGCTACTAGACGCCACCGCAGTCGGCTCTTGGCAATGAACGTAGAAACCTAAGAGCGTTGTTTACATTCTTAACCTATCTAATTTTGCCTCACACAGGTGCAATTAGTGGAAGGTTCTTTAACATGCCATAAATCTATGACATGGGACCGCCGGCTTTACTTCCGAGGGAGACTGAGGGGGAATTGAACTCATCTGTTCACAGTATTGTCTTCTACGCAAGATAAACTCCGGGATGATACCTAATTTAAGGCCATGGATGCCCTCTTATCCATCTTCAGACCAGAATTAATTTACTTGGCAGAAACTCTTGAGTCTCAAAACATACTTCGAGGTGTTCGAGACCACTTTCACTGCATGAGACTGTATTCGGGGTCAGCAAGCTGGCATTACACACCTCTCCTGTTAAGGTGTTATCTGTAGGCAGTCACAGATTTATGACCCTCGCTTAATTTCGGTGGAATAAAGTGCTACTGGGAACGCTGTCTGTTAGCGCAGTAAACACCGGCAACATGTCCTAGTTTATAACCTTTAACCAAAAATGCAAATGATACTTCACCATCAATCACAGGGACATTACGAGTGTATTTTCTACAAGTTGACCAGCGTATTTTTTCCGCGTTCTTGAAGTCATTTCCGACTACGGTTCCTTATAGTGATGTGTAGATAAAGTCAGCCTATACAAAGATTCCTCATCCGAAGTCCAGTGTAACGGGAACCGTCCGTCCGCTTTTGTTATAATTGCAGTGTTTCTCAAGTATATAGTTTTATAATTCGATAGTCCGCTTCATGGCACAGTGGCTAGTATCCTTGGCTGTCACCTCTTAGGTTAGCGGCTTCGGTGGCGTAGTTGGTAGCATTCTGAACTGCTGTGCCCAAGATAGCGGGTTCAAACCCGGCCGAAGGCGTCGAATTTTTTAGCCTACTTTTCACATTTTGCAAAAATGAGGAAACAATAGACTTATGAGATCGATACGGGAAAATGTGTGTCTGTCTGTCCTTCTGTCTGTCTGTCTTGCTGTGTGTGCCCCCCCCCCTATCAACTCCTAAACGGCTGCAGCAATCGAAACCAAAATGAATATGAGTAAAGATGTATACTGGAATATCTCAAGCCCATATTTGAAAATTATGTCAGTGCTACCAACTGCTGAAGAAACGCACTAGAAATTTGAATTCCATGTTGGATATCATTGAAGGTATGCATGGGAGCTATTCCAAAATTGGTACACATGTAGATAACACTATTTCAGTTAAATTTCCAGGAGACCATATATGATAGTGTTGCCAAAATAATTTTAAGCGTTCTGATATGTCCAATTTTTAAATGCATATAACTTCTACACTATCAATTGGATTTCAACCAAATTTTGTATGTAATATGTGTACATAAACAAATATGACTGAGCGTATTCTTAAGAGCCACCAGGGCTGCTAACTGTTGATAAATGCTCTCAATTTATTTTATCCAAATACCAATATATCAGAAAGTACGCAAGCCGACGGCTTTATGCACATGTATATTACCTGACATTTAAGATTAATTTGGAGTAACTTATATACGTCAGTTCTACCAACATGATTCTAGGCCTGCTGATAGGGCCAATTTTTAAATACACGTAACTTCTATACTATCAGATGGTTTTCAACCAAATTTCGTACGGTATGTGCTATGTGTAACATAACAGATATGACTAAAAGTATCCTTAAGAGCAATCAGGGCTGCCAACTGTTAATAAATGCTGACTATATTTTTACACTAATATCAATATATCAGAAAGTATGCAAGCTCTAAACCTTGCACACGTATACCACCTGAAATTCTTGATTAATTTGGAGTAATTAATATGTCAGTGCTGTCAAAATGATTCTATGCCTGCTGATAGGTCCAATTTTAAAACACATGTAACTTCTCTACTAACAAATGGATTTCATCCAAAATTGGCACAATAAGATATCCTAATATTTCAGATTATTTCTGACCAGCACACGCATGACATTGTTGCTAACATGCATTTACGCCTGCTGATAGATCCAATGACTGAGTGCATGTAACGTCCATTGGACTTCAACGAAATTTTGTATTCTGTACCTTAAGAGATGGAACTAAGAATATATTCAGTCACCAGAGCTGCCAACTGTAGTGCTCTATTAGGCTACATTATACCAGGTATATTTCGAACTAATTAGACATTCCGATATTACCAACTATATTTCGTAATTATTCTAGATAGGTTCATCATATATTGTAGATTAATCATTGGCATCTTAATTTTAAGAAAAGTAGGCTCTTTAGTTCGTCGCGGAACTTATTGTTAAGAGCGTTATAATCCTACAGTATGCCTTCCTTCGCAGGGAAAGTAAAGCTGGCTGTCCCATGTCATAGATTTATGGCATGTAAAAGATCCTTCCACAGACTAAACTTGTGTGGAGCTAAATTTCTAGATTAGATTTCGTTGTAGCGCTCTATCAAAGTTCCAACGTTCACCACTAGGTATCATTGATATCTGGTAGCGAAAGTTGGAACTACTTGAAACTGAACGGTCTTGTAGCTCACCCTAGTGATGTTCGCTTCAAACAGCTACAGCTTCTAGCGAGCCGAACATGTCGTCGGAAACTCCCGGCACTAAAAGCCATACGTTAAATAATAACCTCTTCGTTTTACTCCCGGTTCTGTCATGAAATGTAATTCTAATCTGAGGGCTGGAACGGGTACACTCGACCTTGTGAGACTAACCTGAGAAGAGGTGGGTTCGATTCCCACCTCACCCTTCTTGTAAGTGGTTTTCCGTCGTTTCCCACTTCTACTTCAGGCGAATGCCTGACTCACTTCAATTATTAAAACACACATTATTACAGATACCACAATAATGCAGGTTATCAGACTAATTCCACCTATCTACTGTATATACGTGTGTATGTATACATGTATATATATATATATATATATCCCTCTATACAGTATACGAGGGCTATTCTTTTTTCAAGTTCCGATGGACTGTATAAAAATAACAGATTGAGATGTTGATACAGGCAATGAACATATCTAGGATATAAGAAAATAGGATATTTAGTTCGTCATAGAACTAGTTGTTAGATTTTTCTTTATAATTAATTAACCTTCATAGATTAGTTGGTGGTGGGAGGCAGCTGGTTGGTTGTGGGTAGAAAAGTTTTGCAACCTTGGAGTTAATAAAATAGATTTCTTTTGGGTGGTGAATGATTGAGTTTTTTTTAATCAATGGTAGCTGCTGTTGTAGTGCAGGGACTGTTCATGGGTGGCAAGTGGGTTTGATTGTGTTTTGTAGAGCAATTTTAACTTGTATTTTTTGATCTGATGAAGCTCGTTTGACGAAATATGCCTTTCATTTAAACCCCCAGCATTTGTTCACGTGTGTTTATTTATAAATACAGTAATACATGTAACATTTCTTTCAGATAATATGGCTATAAAACGACTCTGTTGATTGTTTACGAAACTAATATTGTTACTTTTAAGCCTCTTTATGCTTGCCACGGTGGGTGAGTGTTTAACTTGTCGGTCTACTTACCCCCAAGCTTGCAGGTTCACTCCTGGCCGTGGTAAGGGATTTTTGAAAGGCGGCAAAAATTACGACTCGCATGTCATACGATGTAGGCATGTCAAAGATCCCATTTAATTCAGTAGGCCGTGTTCATAATGGCAAAATTAATCTCGGGAGCCAACACAAAGTTCCTCATTTCTCTACTAGAAAGCGCTATAGTGTTCATGGTGCTTCGATATCTAACCTCCTTGACTTTTATAGTGTTTCAAGGAACAACGATACTCGACTTGCAATCTACCCTATGGATGTCAAATAACAAAGCTTGCACCCGGCACCTGAGGCCATACGATAAGGAAATAAGAAGAAGCCTCTTTAAGTTGAACAGTAGACGTCACAAGAAATACTCAATGAGCTGTGTAGTTGAGCTGACGTTACCTACACATTAACGAAATACAATTGAATATATCTTCCGAAACACCGAAGAAATAGCGCCTGACGAATTGCAGGAGAGACATCCAGTATACCTGCCCTTGACTTCAAGTGTTGTATTACCATAAAAATAAACGTCTCAAACTGACAGACAGCAAGACCTCGCTTGGCGCCACTACTCATGATAACGTCTTACACAAGATTAATTGGTACCAAGAAAACTAGGAGAGGAGAACAGTCTGAATGTGAGTAAGGCGATGGATCATTAATAGTTGAAGACGAGAACGTATCTTGCTTAGATGTTCGCGACTCGAGATAGTTTTGAAAAACTGAAACCATAAATATTTACATTGTACTCATTCATTGGATATTATAACCTAATACTGTAAATGTGTTTTGAAAAGATTCAGTGCGCAAATTGCACTCGTACCGTGAAAAATAATCAAGTGCAGGTGAATTCTAGTGTGTTTTGAGACATTTATGAGTATCTTATTATATAATACGCTAAGACTAAGGTGTATGTATCACAAAACTCAAGCTCCTAAGCCAGAGGGAGTTAGGAGGTGTGGTTTGTACCAAAACTTCCAAATCGTCTCAATAGTACAGGAAAAATAATTTATTTGTTTATAAAGTATGTATGTATGTCTACCCCTTATTATTCCCGTTTTCCAACGGGGTCGGGGATGAGATGCGATGGAAGTCTTTGTGGCGATGATTTTTACGGCTGGATGCCCTTACTGACGTCAACCTCATGAGAGGAGTTAATGAGAGTTGAAAGGAATTTGAATTTATTTTTGAATTTATTGTTTCTCTTATACAGGCCACTGAGGCTACAAAGCCTCTTTATGCAGCTCTCTTCATTCAGAGGGCGGTTAAATACAATAGAATAAATGAAGAAAGAAAAAACTTAACCTATACATACAGTTGACAATAGAAGTTCTTGTTAATACATCCGTTCACCTTGAACATGATAATTGTATAGCTGATAGTTTACAATGAAGGGAGTGTTTTATCGCTCTGATAGGAAGTCCTGAATACTGGTGCAATTTATATTTATTCCAGAGAATACTAGCTGAAATACGGAATGAACCTTTGCATTTTTCGGTTCTGTGATTAGGTATCTGGAGCATCTGTGCAGTGTGTCTATTCGCACGGTTATGCACTGATTGGATGGGAGTTAGTGTGCAGTAAATATAAGACGGAATTTTGAATTTTAGAATTTTTATCACAGTCAGAGCCATGGCATACTGTCTTCGTTCCTTTAACTTAAGCCATCCAATCTGGACGTAAAATGGAGTTATATGAGACTCTCTTGGTACATTGAGAACAAACCGCAAGCAAGCATTTTGCATTCTTTGCAATTTTGTATTGAGGACCTCTCCCATATCATGGTAAATTATAGATCCATAGTCAAATATTGGTAATATCAAACTCTGTATCAGTATCTTTCGTACATTTTGAGGCAAATAGAAGCAAGTTCGCCTAATTTGATATAATGACGATGCAACCCTTTTCAGAATCATGTTTGTGTGATCCTGCCACGATAATCGAGAGTCAAAAATAACTCCCAGATTTCTTACTGCTGACTGATACGGAACTGTTTGGGATGCAAGCTGTAAAGGTGGTACTGGGTCAGGTAGGGAACTGAGTAATTTGGTATAGCCGATGATGATCGGTTGCGTTTTTTCGAAGTTAAGTATTAGATTATGATCGAGTGCGTACTGAGATAGGCTTTGAATGTCACTGTTAATTAGTGCTACGTTCAAATGAATGGATTTCAGATCCGCGTGTAGATATAGCTGAAGGTCATCTGCGTACATATGATGTTGACAGAATTTAAGGACAGATGGAAGGTCATTTATATACACGGAGAACAGGAGTGGACCAAGGACCGAACCCTGCGGCACACCTGTTGTTACTTCACACCATTCTGAAACATTGTCATCTGCTAGGACTACTCTCTGACATCTGCTTGTTAGGTAAGACCTAAACCAGTTCGTTACTGACTTTGAAAGGCCTAGATTTCTTAATTTAACTAGTAGGATCTCATGGTGAACTCTGTCAAAAGCTTTGCTGAAATCGAATAGAGATAATATAGTTATTTCCTTCCGGTCCATTGCTAGACGAATGTCGTCTGTGACTTTGATAAGGGCTGTCAGAGTACTATGTTTTGATTTATATCCAGATTGGTTCGGGTTTAGGATATTGTTGGAATTTATATATTCATAAAACTGATCAAAAACAATCCGTTCTAACGCTTTCCCAATTGCACACAATATACTTATTGGTCTAAAGGCACTACAGTTTAAGGCGTTCGTGAATTTTGGTATTGCTTTGATGTTGGCTTTTTTCCATTGTGTCGGATAAATACCCATTTGCAGGCTATAGTTAAATATATGCAATAAAACTGGCATGAGGAGGTCCATATTCCTTTTCAATAGCGTAATAGATATACGATCTGGTCCTATGGCTTTTGAAGTTATCCTAAATATGGCTAAATGAATGTCCTCAGGATATATATAGCCAAAATGAAATTCTTCCCGTCGGTCAGTAAATTTTTCCCTGTAGTTAGCAACAGTTGACAAAACTCTATTGCTGTCTACAACGGTTGATACGTTTAAATAATGCTTATTAAGCTCATCAGCGCTCATTGTTGGGTTATTGCTTTTGTGTCTGGATTTTCCAACACCGAGAGTTTTTGTAGCTCTCCACAAAGCCGAAGAGTTTTTAGCTGAATGAATTAGCGAATAAGTGTAACGTATCTTTGTATTACGAATAACTTGCTGGGTTCTGTTGCGTAAGCTTTTGTATTCTACAATGTCCTCGGGTTTCTGTGTTCTGTTGCACTTCTTTCTGGCTCTATTTCGAGATCTTATTAGATCTTTTATTTCTGTGTTGATCCAGGCAGCTGGTGCGTGCCTCACGTTAGCTGAGCGCACTGGGGCATGGCGATCATATAAATCAATTAAAAATGTGTTCAATGTTTCTACCTTCTCATCTATAGTTTGCTGCTCGAAAACAGTGTGCCATGGAACTGAGATGGCATCGGCCTTAAACCTTTCATAATTAAACCTGCTGAAGTCTCGAAAAGTTCGAATACTGGGCTTATATTTTGGAGTTGACAGGGTATATACTGCGTATAAGAGATCATGTGCTGAGAAGCCAGAAGCAGCAGTTTGGCCAAACTCAATCACGTGCTCATTGCAGTTGGATGCTATTAGATCCAGAGTAGAAGAGGAGGTTGCAGTGTGATGTGTATCTTGATACGGGAGCCACGACAGATTGCAAGTATTTAGAGTTTCTACTATGTTTTTCGTTTCAAATGTAGCCGACCCAAAATGGGCATTCAAATCACCGGCTAATATTACATATTTATAACTAAAAATGTGTGAAAGCATGTCATTTAATAGTAGTTCCATAAAACCGACTTTGGGTGCTCTATAAACACAAATAAATAATACTTTAGTATCTTTCAGGCAAATCTCTACGAATAGGTACTCAGGTCTGAAATTCTCATTATTTGGGGATTTGCAGATAACCCGGCACTTAATGTGCTGTCGAACATACACTGCTACTCCACCCCCTTCTCTACGTTGTCTGTCATTGCGGTAGATATTATATCCTGGCAAGGTTACAGATGAATCAGTAATGGACTTATTGAACCATGTTTCACTAACAGCGATTACATCAATACCGGAGTTAACAAATGTGTATTCAAATTCTGCGAAATGTTCTAGCATTTTAAGTGACTGCGTGTTCAGGTGAGTTACTTTAAAATCATTGGGTAATCTATCAGCTATATCACAAAGATAGGCATGCATATCATACTCATTGGTACTAATATCCATGCAAAAGATAATTGAAAGTTATTGTAAAATTGTTAAACAAGAAATATCAAAAATTACAAAATCTAAAACTTAAGCTATTTTCTAAATATTAATCAATAATATCGGCTTGTATTTAGGCTAGACACTGTAGTTAAAGTTCCACCAGTAACCATATTACATGTCTGTGCTTACACTTGTAACTTTGATCAGTTGAGTCCCCTCACACTGGCACGTATGAGGGTCCTTTACGTACGAGGAGCGGGAAACTTTTTCTTCAAAAAGTCCAATTCTCGGAGTGTTTTCACACGATGCCTCGTGTCATCAATGCGGATCAGAACAACGCCATCTGCAGTCCAGACACCGTGTAACCCAAAGTGGCTTACTGCTTGTTTTACAATATCAGTCCGGGTTTTCGTCAGATCTTCTCTTACAGTTATGCCGGTATTCCTTAAGTATTTCTTCGACCTGAAGAGTGCTGCTCGACCTGCATAGGACACGAACCGCACTATTATTGGCCGCTTCTTTCCAGCATCCCGGAGTCCTACACGATGAGATCGGTCTATTCTTTGGGGATCGATTGTCACATTCAACTTGGCAGCAACATCCATTACACACCTGTTGGTGTCCTCGCCTGGTGTTTCTGGAATACCAAAAATTCTCAAGTTATTTCGACGCTGGTACTGCTCAAGTTCATCAGTGCGGTCATTCAGTTGCAGCTCAAGTTGATTTATAGTGTCGTCTCGCCTGGCAAGTTCCTGTCTGAGCTCATTGATGACCTGGGTGTTAAAATCTATTGTTTCCTTTAGTTTATCAATCACCTTATTAGCAACTCGATCCACGAGCTCCTCGATTAGGTTCGTATTACTCAGCAGGCTTAAAATGTCAGCTGAGTCTCGGCGCACATCCTGCGTAGCTTGGTTGTGGTCCGCTGAAGAAAAAGTAGTGCCACTGTCCTTCCAGTTTCTTTTTGAGCCGTCAGCGTCGCTAGCATTGCGACAACCCCCACCCTGACTGCGATCCACGGTCTTCAATTGTTCTCCCGAGCTGCTACCTGCTCCGTTTCTCTCTAGGGCGCTATGGTCGTCTGCTTTCACTTGCTTGCGCTGTCCACCCTTCGTTTGTTCACGAACTCCGCGCTCCCCACTGCGGTCAACTGCCTTCTTTTGTTTGTCTTTGCCCGTCATTTTGTGGTTTTCAACTCTAACCTCTCACACACTTTAATACTTGTTTATCAAAATAACAGCAATATTTCAACTTACTGCGTTTATCACCGAACGTTCTGCTGTTGATTTACTTCTCACTGATCACTCTTGCAATGCACTGCTTCTACTTTGTCACCTTCTAAAAGCAATTCTGGCTAGGAACTATCACTCACGTTTATGCCGCCATATGGTTGCGCGGGCGAGGTGTGTGAATGAAACTGGGCAAGGATGTGGAAGGAAGCGGCCGTGGCCTGTCAGAAGGTACCGTCCCAGCATTTGCCTGGTGTTGAAAATGGGAAACCACGGAAAACCATTCAAGGACGGCCGACGGTGGGGCTCGAACCTACGCGTCTACCGAGTCAGCAGAGAGCTTGGCCCCATGACCTAATGCTGAGCTTTAGCCAGCGTAGCCACTACTGTCGGTTTATTTGTTTATAAAGTGCTTTTAAATAAATAACCAAGACGATAGCCCCTGCGAGAATTGTGTCGCCTACTGCCCGCAGAGAACTAAACCGAGCGGGTAGTCTGTACACATGGGGCGCACACAATCCATTATGCGAGCGTTCTCGCACGGGTCCGCTATTTATCATACTAATATATAACAAGATGTTCAGTAAAGAACATATAGCCTACTTTCTCCTAAATGTATGAGTATAGTTATAACTCGTTGTTATTATCAAAGAGTATAATAGAACTATTCTTTGTTGAAGGCCATAGAAACGATTTACATCTACCAAACGCCACAATCTAGATAAAAACTGCTACCATCATTGAAGAAAGAAAGAAAGAAAGAAAGAAAGAAAGATAAGAAGTATATCAAGAATGTTATGGATCTGGAGACATAATCGACCGGACTGGCTGCGTGGCTCAGCGGTAACGTTCTCGCTTGCTGGGCCCTAGGTTGCAGGTTCGTATCCTGGCGCAATCAGCTGGCATTTGAGGGTGCACAAATGCGAGGGAGCCGTGTCAGTACATTTACTGGCACGTTAAAGAACCCCTTTGGGCCAAAATTCCGGCACCCCGGTGTCTCTAAAAGCAGCAGTAGTTAAAAGGGATGTAAAACCAATAACATTATTATTATTATTATTGTTTTAATGTGCTAAACGGTTCCAGGCTAGTGTTCAGAAGTAAAGGGGGAGTTTTAGTCGGTAGTCTGCTACTCAGTAGCAGGAGCCCGACACTCTGTGCGTAAATGCATTTCTTCCCCTAAAAAAATATATATATATATATATATATATTATTATTATTATTATTATTATTATTATTACATATACGACCTGCCGTGGGCAACATCCAACTTTGAGTTGAGGCATGTCTTTACACGTCTGGTTGTGCAGGGCTTTCACAACCCTAATTGAAAAAAAAGGAAGGAAGATTGTAGTTTTACGTGGCCGTGAATCTTGTGATTATGAGCCACGGGACCTCCTTTTTACGTTGCATCCGAACCACAGGACATGGCATTTCACTTCGAAAATCTCACATTCATTGACCGGGAATCGAAAACCCTAATTGAATTAACAAATCTTTCCATGACCCTACAGAGACGTGTGTATACAAACTATGTGGATATTTTCGATTGCTATTTGCCTGAAATAAAAGTAGTAATTAATACCTGAACTAACACCAACGGCTTGAACTCAGTTACTATGTGAAATCGTTTTGTTCTTTACTTCAAATAACATTTTCAAGTAACGCAAAATAGGCTGTTACAAACCCTTTAAAATAAAAAGTAAAAATGTATCGTAGTATCATCTTGTCATTCTTCAAATTCGATGCGCATAGAATGCCAATGGCATAGTAATCAATGGAGCCCCACGTAGACTAGTCGTGACATCTAGTGGTGAAATATCGAACAATTTAATCCTAACAGAGCGAGTGCATTCTAGCGGCCAGAAGAAGAAACTTTTCAATAAAATCTGGAAGTTAATAAGTATGTCGGCGTGCAGTTACCTTTTTGGCAGCTAGATGTCTCGAGTAAATCTGCTGGCGAATTATGTTTTAATTAAATATATATTTTACACCATAATATGCACAATATAACGCTTAATTTTAAAACATCTGAGTCATTACAAAACAATAAACATATAGCATTTCAAGCAAAAAATCTAGCTCTGATCGGGTTTGAACCATAGGCATTTGAGCGATAGGCTAACGCTCTACCACTGAGCTAATTGTGTCAACGAATATCGTTCTATATAAAATGACTTACATAGAACTTGTTAGCAAATAATGATTTATACTAAACGATTTCATCACTGGAGTATATTATTTATATATAAAGCATTTCATACAAAGTTTATTTATTTTGTATCAGTACGCTATATTGCATGCAATACTCAAATTAGTGAAATATAAGTCAGGCACAAGACATCAGCTGCCATCTTGTCTTATTACTGAATCAGCTCAGCTTTTTAAAATCACGTCTGCACTATAGTATTACAAAATAAACTTTTAATTTCGAACGTGCCTCTTCCTTTAGAACAGTTAAAACGATTCTCGGCTCGATAATCGGAACTGGTGGGTCCCATGATATGGATTATAAAGTTTGCATAATTCGCACGGCCGCCATCCTGAAATGGTATGGCGGACGACCTTGTAGTTTGGTCACAAGACGCATCCTATACGAAGGTATGTTGTTACCAAATTTGGTAGAGATCGGATGATTTGGTTAGTCGTTATTTGATTTTACGTTTTGAACGTTTGAGTGGCCGCCATTCAGTTTTAGTAAAGATGGCGGCGATATAAAACATGACACTGAGGTGTCCTTTGCTAGTGCTACCTGTGTACCAAATTTCGTTCAATTCGCATTCACCGTGTTCGAATTGATAGGGGGGGGGGGGACAGACATTCAGAGTACACACACTCACACACACACACACAGACACACTCACACAGACTCACACACACACACATACACATACACACACACACAGACTCACACACACACAGACTCACACACACACAGACAGACACACTTTTTTTGCCCTGTGTTGATCTCATAAGTCTACTTTCATTTTTTGCAAAAATCGAAAGTAGGCTAAAAATGAGATGGTGTGTGTCTGTCTTTCTGTCTGTCTGTCTGTCTGTTACATAATAACGCAAGAACCACTGGTCCGATTTAAATGAAATTTTGCATGGATGTAGCTGAAATACCAGGTTTACATATAGGATACTTTTAATTTCGATATTTTGCACTATTAAGAAATGGCGACCATTTTAGTGACGTCACTACACCCTTTGGTTTCAAAATTTCATATTTCCATATCAAATAAAAAGAGAACGGTAGGAAATAGCAAACTTTTGATGGCACATATGAGCTTTGAAATTTAATTTCCTATCCGAAAGGTCCTTATCACTTTTCGTGTATCTCCAACAGTTAGCGAGTAAAACCTACTTTTGTGACGTCACTACACCCTTTGGTTTCAAAATTTCATATTTCCATTTCAAATAAAAAGAGAACGCTAAGAAATAGCAAACTTTTGACGGTATACACGAGCTTTATCATTTAATTTTCTATCCAAAAGGTTCTTATCACTTTTCGTGTATCTCCGACGGTTAGCCAGTATAACCTAAATTTGTGCAATAAAACACGGTCAACACCGAGCGGTGCAGTATATCTCTATATATATCTCTGTATATAAATAGAAAATTTGTGTGTTTTTTTTCTGAATTTCTACGGAAAATTGAGTTATTTACACGTTTCAGACTGTTTTATGATAGATGCGCGCGAAAATAATGTTTTGTTCTGTCTGTTTGATTGTCTGTGGACAAATTTGTTCCTTATAACTCGAGAACGGCTGGGTGTATCAACGTAAAATTTGGTACAGATGTCCATCAGAGGCACGCCACTAATCATTGATGTAACCCTTCTCCGTACCTCTCATAAAAGGGGCCTACCCCCTTAAAATGCATGCTGAAATAGGAGTAGAAGGACGAGACAAAAATCATTTTCAGTCCCTCGATGTGAGAGACAAAACTTGGGGGCCCTGAAGGGTCCCCAAAATCCACATTTTAAGGCCCTAAAACCAACCATTTTTGAGATATTCCCAGAAAACTAATTTCATTTAATGAACTAATGAACGAATACAAGCCGGTAACCATGGCAACAGATTCTCAGAGGTCCATCTATTGCTGTAAGACGCAATGCAATTCCATTAATTACATTGGTGTGAAAGTTTGCAAACGGCTAGAAGGTTATCACGGAACCAAATTAAGCTGTAGAATTCATCAATACGTATAATGCGCTTAAGGGGGTCAAGGGGTACAGTAGAATTTTTTCACGCGATTTACACCTCCGGGTGTGGTACGGCAGGTCTATTATATTCCTATCCCTATATTATATTATTATTATTCTATTATGGCGTACAACGAGGAGACAAAGCCCCCTCGGTGCCAGAAACAAAACTTGGGGGCCCTAAAGGGTCCTCGAAAACTACATTATAAGGCCCTAAAACCAAAAGTATCTGAAATATTCCCAGAAAACTAATTTAATTTAACAAACTAATGAAGGAATGGAAATCGCTAACCATGACAACATTATCTCAAAGGGTGGCATCCAACTTTCCATCTATTTCTGTAAGAAGTAATGTCACTCTATTTATTACATTTCTGTGAAAGTTTGCAAATGGCTATACGGTTATCACGGAACCAACGTAGATTGTATAATTCATCAATGCAATTAAGGGGGTCAAGGGGTAACCTAGATTTTTTTCATGCAATTTTCACGTGCGACATATAGTACAGAAGGACTATCATATCTCCAAACATTTGCAAAGTGAAATGCCATGCCCTGTGGTTCAGATTCCACGTAAAATGGAGGTCCCGTGGCTTATGATCTCGCGATTAATGGTCACGTAAAACTACAATCATCCTTTATATCTCCAAACAGCAACATTATTTTCAAAAATTCCTGAATTGAATCAGCATTTTTTGCGGCTTTTAGGAATTTGAGCCATTTGAGACTAAAGAACCTGAATTTTCATGCACCACAGGCCTTTATAATTTATGAAAGAGGTCTTCCTGTGTATGTGGACCTAACACAACGTAGAGGGTCATTTTTATGTGAGGTGTATTGCGTTTCGTCTACAAGTCTTTCAATTCTATTTCACGTCAAGAAGTACAAGTTAGGTGAATTTAGTTTGAGAGCAAATTTTAACTAATCATTCTTTTGTCGACATACGGGTTCATCGTAAGGATGATTTTGTTTGATACTGTATGGCAGATATACCCATATTTGGATATCTGGGTGATATGTTGTAGACAATAGAATTGTCTGTCTGTCTTTCTGTGTATCTTTATGTACGCCTATAAATCGTGTTCGTATGCGTGGTGCATCGTAAAATTAGGTATGGTAAACATGAGTCAATACACCAATCATTTATAAAACTCCTCACCGTACTTTTCAAACAGTAGAAGGGTGTATATAGGGAAAAACTTCTCAAAATACATGCTAAAATAGGCGAAATATAAAAAATTATCCTAGAAGGACGATTAAAGCATATGTTGCGCTTCTCAATGTGAGACACAAACTTCGCGAGTCTATAAGGGGTCTCCGAAAACCACATTTTAAGGCCCTTAAATTAACAGTGTTTGTGGTATTCCCTGAAAACTAACTTCGTTCTGATAAACTTATGAAGGAATGAAAAACCGCTAACCATTGCAACAGTAGCTCAATTGATAATGTCTGGTGTTAATATATAACACCGTTCGAAGGACGGGTACTTCTGCTATACTAATATATAACAAGTAGTTCCGCGAAGAACTATACAGCCTATTTTCATATATCCTACTCATGTTAATTATTGCCACTATCAACATACAAAATTTCAGTTTAATTGCTGTAACAGATTCGTAGATATTGAGAACCGTCTAAATATTTCAGATTGTCGCCAGGTTGGATTTTTATTTTTGTACTATTACATTAATATTATTGTGTACGTGTGCTATTCAAACTTCAATCGCATGATTAGAACACAAGAAGTAAAACGAGATTTTTAAATTACGCACAGCAGCCATCTTGTGATTATGCAAACAATTGAAATAAATTAGATGCCAGTGGATCAACATTTGTATAAGCATTTAACGTGCAACTTTTCACGGCACTCGGATAGTTAATTCGCGAGAAATGTCCATTTAAATATTTATACTTCGCGTCGCCGCCATGTTGGATTTGTGCTCACCAGGTTACTGAAGTCCTATAGGTGAACATATGTTCATAGTCTCTATGAACATAAAAAAAATCAGTTTGGTTGCTGTAAAAGATTCATAGATATTGAGAACCGTCAAAATATTTCGGAAGCTCGCCATTTAGGATTGTTATATGTATAGGGCATAGAGTTATGTACCATTCAAGGACAATTATTGCCTAGGTTCATTATTCAAACTTTCACTTCGATCGCATGATTACGACACAAGAAATAAAAACTTAATTTTAAAATTTCGCACAGCCGCCATCTTGAGGTTATGTAAACAATTGAATTAAATTAGATGACAGTGCATTACAATCTGCAAAATCATTTACTGTACCACATTTCACTGCGCTCAGAGAGTTAAATCACGAGAAAAGTCTATTCAAATATTCAAAATTCGCTTGGTCGCCATGTTCGTTTTGTACTTTACAGGTTTATGAAATATACATAAGTTAACTTGTATCAGTACCCTTTATCACCGTACAAAATTGCAGGGTGATATCTGTAATAGTTTCGGAGATATAGAATGTCAGTGAAATAATTCGCACAGCCGCCATTTTGAGGTTATGTAAACAATTGAACTAAATTAGACTCCAGTACATTGCAATGTATATAAACATTTGCTGTACCAAGTTTCACTACGTTTGGATAGTTAAATCGCGAGAAAAGTCTATTTGAAAGTCTCAACTTCGCTTGACCGCCATGTTGGTTTTGTAGTCACCAGGTTTTTGAAAGTCTCATAGGTGAACGTCTGGTAATGCCCTTTATCACCGTACACAATTTCAGGGCGATATCGGTAATAGTTTCGGAGATATTGAATGCTAGTGAAATATTTCGCACAGCCGCCATGTTGGATTGGTGAGACGTAACAAAATTTGAAGGGAACGGTCGAGGTAGCCGGGAATAGTGCTATGAACTTACCGAGTTTCATTGAAATCGCTCCAGCCGTTTAGATTTTATTAGGGGGGGACACACACACACCTCACACACACACACACAGGCGCGCGCACGCGCGCACACACACACGGACAAAAGGTGATCTCATAAGCCTATTTTTTCAAAATTGAAAATAGGCTAAAAATGAGATGGTGTGTGTCTGTCTTTCTGTCTGTCTGTGTGCTACTCAATAACGCAAGAACCACTGGTCCGATTTAAATGAAATTTTGCATGGATGTAGCTGAATTACCAGGTTTACATATAGGATACATTTTATTTCGATAATTTGCACTATTAAAAATGGCGACCATTTTAGTGACGTCACTACACACTTTAATCAAAACTTCATATTTCCTTATCAAATAAAAAGAGAACGCTAAGAAATAGCAAACTTTTGACGGTACATACGAGCTTCACTTTTCGTTTATCTCCAACGGTTAGCGAGTAAAACCCACATTTATGACGTCACTACATTGTTTGGTTTCAAAATTTGATATTTCCATTTCAAATAAAAAGAGAACGCTAAGAAATAGCAACCTTTTGATGGCATACATGAGCTTTAACATTCAATTTTCTATCCAAAAGGTCCTTAACACTTTTCGTGTATCTCCAACGGTTAGCGAGTAAATCCTAAATATGTGCAAAAAAACACGGTCAACACCGAGCCGTGCAGTATATCTCTACATATATAAATAGAAAATTTGTCTGGTTTTTTTTTCTGAATTTCTACGGAAATTTGAGTTATTTACACGTTTCAGACTGTTTTATGATAGATGCGCGCGAAAATAATGTTTTGGTGTGTCTGTTTGTTTGATTGTGGACAAATTTGTTCCCTTATAAATCGAGAACGGCTGGGTGTATCAACGCAAAATTTGGTACAGATATCCATCAGAGGCACGACACTAATCATTGATGTATCTCTTCTCTATACCTATCATAAAATTGGGCATACCCCCTTAAAATACATGCTGAGATAGGAGTAGAAGGACGAGACGAAGCCCATTTTCAGCCCCTCAATGTGAGAGATAACATTCGGGGGCCCTAAAAACACATTTTAAGGTCCTACGTCCAACCGTTTTTGAGATATTCCCAGAAAACTAATTTAATTTAATAAACTACTGAACGAATGCAAGCCGATAACCATGGCAACAGATTCTCAGAGGTCCATCTATTGCTGTAAGACGCAATGCAATTCCATTAATTACATAAGTGTGAAAGTTTGCAAACGGCTAGATGGTTATTATGGAACCAAATTCAGCTGTAAATTTCATCAATATGTAAAATGCGCTTAAGGGGGTCAAGGGGTAGTCTAGAATTTTTTCACGCGATTTACACCTGTGGGTGTGGTATGGCAGGTCTATTATATTCCTATTCCTATATTATATTATTATTAGTAGTATTATATTATGGCGTACAACGACGAGACAAAGCCCCTCGGTGCCAGAAATAAAACTCTAGGGTCCTCGAAAACTACATTATAAGGCTCTTAAACCTCAGTTTCTGAAACATTCTCAGAAAACTAATTAAATTTAATTTAACAAACTAATGAAGGAATGCAAATCCGTAACCATGAAAACATTATCTCAAGGGGTGGCATCCAACTTTCCATCTATTTCAGTAAGAAGCAATTTATTACATTTATTACATTTCTGTGAAAGTTTGCAAATATAAGGTTATCACGGAACCAACGTAGACTGTATAATTCACCAATGCAAATAAGGGGGTCAAGGGGTAACCTAGGATTTTTTCATGCAATTTTCACGTTTGACATATAGTGCAGAAGGTCTATTATATCTCCAAACAACAACATTATTTTCAAAAATTCCTGAATTGAATCAGCATTTTTTGCGGCTTTTAGGAATTAGGGCCATTTGAGACTAAAGAACCTGAATTTTCATGCACCACAAGCTTTTATAATTTATGATAGAGGTCTTCCTGTGTATGGGGACCCAACACAACGTAGAGGGTCAGTTTTTATGTGACGTGTATTGCGTTTCATCTACAAGACTTTCAATTCTATTTCATGTCAGGAAGTACACGTCAGGTGAATTTAGTTTGAGAGCACATTTCAACTAATCTTTTTTCTTTTCTTTTTTTTTTGTCGACATACGGGTTCATCGTAAGGATGATTTTCTTTGATACTGTGTGGTAGATATTGTGACCGTTTAGTTGATGTCAACAACCACGATGACTCAACTAACGACACATAAATCGAATAAAAAGTACCGTGAGGATCAGGTGACCTTCCAAAAAGGCTAAAGCGGCACGAGAGTCCGTAGTCCACAGGGATCGTGGTACTTGGTGACGATGGTCATAGACCGCCTAAGGAAAGGTTCACCTTAAAACTAGACTGAGAAAATAAACATCCAGACTCATGTAAAACACCGTGAAAATTTATTAAAATTCACAAGCCCCTAGCCTAGTTCGGAGGGTTATAATCGGCTAGTCCGCAAATTAATAAATAAACTAAGATAAAGAACAGGTCCCCTACCTGAGAAGTTACTGAAAACCCTCGCGAAAGATCTAACTCACAATGATAAAGCAACAACAACAACGCTAGGAATATGGTACGACGCAAGTCCCTAGTTCAAGTTACAAGATCAAGCTAATATCTGAATTTACATTTAACAGGGTAGCAAAACAAATCTAGGTTAGGATGGTACCATTTCGACATTTAAATTTAACATTAATTCAACTAGCTAAGTCCTATCAATTAACAAAATTTACGGCGATGACGTCCGTAAAAGAAAACAATTACATCCAAAAGCTAAGTGTACAGCCATGAAAAACAAACAATTTAATTATGCTTAATAACTATGTGCTAACAGCACACAATAAAGTAACATGTAGGGTTTAATACACTTGACATCATAAATTAATAACGAAATAGACACAGTAGTTTTATTAAAAATTCCTGCCTACACCTTGGTTTACTCTTTGTAAACCATAGTCATCTAATGTGTATAGTTACGGTGACGAATGCGCAGTTGAGACCACGTCTGACATCGCATGGCCTGAGCTCCACAAGCTACGAACTCTAGGTTCGCACATGCTTCAGGTCGCTACAAAAATGTCAACTGTCCTAGTCATTTCCTCACAAGGAAATTATCTTCAACTGCACGGCTATGTCAACAGTTCCAGAATGCAAAGAACAAAGTTAGATAGAAAGAATCGTTAGTTAGGCTTGTTTTACAACAATTATGCATTTTATTATTAGAATGTCGGTTTATAGGTTTATCGTAGGTTTATGGCGAATAACATTGACAATAGCCTGGGCACGGAGTGTCTCCAACTGAGATCATTCTCCACCAAAAAGCCTCGACTCAACAGTCGGAATATAATCAACGAGTATAACAACTCGGACACACAATAACACGGGTTACCAGCGGCGCTAAGCTCGCGTTCAATAACTCTGGGATAGGCCTGTACAACAGTTACCTTCCAGTAACATCTGGTCAACGGGATCATCCCCGGACAAAGCATACAATAACATCCTGCTATAACAGGGTAGACTTCACCATCCTATTGAAAACCTTACATAACTGTACCTGTCATACGACAATACACGCAACAGAGCGTTAAACTAACAAAAACCGATCCATAAAACAAGTGATCAAATACAAGAGTGGAAACTGATTTCCATAAGCAAAATAGCAATGAAAGGAAAAGCGAATACAAATTGTACTCTGTCCTCGTCTATAGTAGTTTTGTCTCACAATGAAGCAGGCGTGCTCTAGGTCACTGGGTTACATAACCAGTTTATTCAAGGCCGGCGATTTAATCAATACAAAACCTGCACTTGGCCGGTTCATAAAAAACTTTACCATATGTTACGGATCTCTACAGAGTCCGTGTATCAAACGCACGCTATAAATCTGAGTATAGTAATACACTTCCGTCTTTCTACCAAAGACGTCTAAATGAAAGTAAACTTACAATAACTGAAGCTCTTTGCTTTAAAAATGCAACTCAGTAGTTGCTAGAACATCAAATAAAAACGTGTCTCACACGACACAAGAAAAATATGATAAATGTGGCACAGATTCACACACTAGATCTGCTTAAAGATACGTTGGGAACCGCGTTCGATGCTAGGCAACGAAACATTCCTTCTAGTTGTTAGGTTCAAACATGACCAAGAATAGCTTCTGAGCTTATTCAAAATGAAATATAATGCATTTACAAACTGGTAGTTACTGTCGACTACCTAAATGATACGACCGTTCTAACGACAGTCAGGGGTGTAACAAAGGATGGCTGCGAAGAATGCAGTCAATTAATAACCAAGGCATCTGATTGCCATAACTACAGTCAGCAAAGACTTGAAAATTACCCCAAGTAGGGTTGAACAAAATAGCCTCAAAATGACTACGATCAGGTTCAGCAAAAAGGTAGGCATTGACGTTCCACGACGTTCACCAAGCTGCACCAGGGCTGACCAAAATGTCTGACCCCAAGGGTGTCTCACTCTAAACTGAAATAAATGACATCTAACTAATCTAGTTACATCCCTACCTAGAAAAATGGCTGACACTGAGTGTGGTTGATTCACAAACTACATTAAAACTACTATACCACCAGAAACTAGAACAAAGAAGGGGTGTGACAAAACTCACGAAATGGAGGAGCTCTCACTCAGCTCTCTATTCCACAACAAGGGTTGTACATAAACCTCTCTGGCTCTCTGGATCGGTATCCTCCTCATCAGGATTCCCATCTGGACTCCCCCAAAGACCAGGGTTCGATTTGTCCCTGTCGACATCTTCGTGGATATGCCTGGAAATGGCATTTTAGCTCCTTCCTTCTCGTTCATCGTTCTGGAAGTTCCACCATCATGCTGGTTCCTGTAGAAACGTCACCCCCCCCCCCATACTGGGATGGTATTAGCCCATGGTGACTGCTTCAACCATGGTGAATAAAAGTCCAATCACGTGGGTAGCGAAATAAGTTGCGTGATTATTCGTCCTCTCACTTCCAAAATTATAATGTCCGTCGTGACTATTATAGGCTTCAATTATACAATACGACACAGCCTTAATCTTGCAGATGTGGATTAGCATGTGAGCTAATACTATTTTATAATGCTGCACGTGCTAGTGACGCTACTTTTGTATCACGCAGCATCCGTGAATTATACGACGTTTCAAAGATGAAATTTCCACTTTGGCAATTTAAATATCTCATACTATTATAATCACACTTATTCAGGATAATTGTAACACTATTACCTGTATATTTCCACTAGGCATCTGCCCTCCACATACGCGTGGGTAATATGTGATGTCACAGCAATGTTGTGCAATACACTATACTTGCCAATAATTATTTCCCAAGCTTCTTATTTAATTCACTGGACTTCATCGACAGTGAATATTAGTATTTGCTTGCTCGATGGCACCTTATAATCACTTTTAACGCTAAACAGCGGATATTCTTCTACGTCTCGTAGGACAAATGTAATTCCACGCCTACACAAGGCGGATTCTCAAGACGCAGTGCTCCGGTACTGGGTGTCTCTAGAAAGTAGGTCGTCAAAACGAAAACGTTGAGCGACTACTTACGTTCCTTTTTGCGTATCTGCAAGGGTATTACCTTACCTAAAGTAAAAATAAACATTCTCCAAAATGTTTTAATAATGCAGCATGACGAAATGGAA
Organism: Meconema thalassinum; assembly: GCA_946902985.2. NCBI lineage: Eukaryota > Metazoa > Arthropoda > Insecta > Orthoptera > Tettigoniidae > Meconema > Meconema thalassinum. The sequence goes on from OX336388.2 coordinate 352,627,223, forward strand.
TATTCTGAGTCTCGTAGGAAAGATAAAAATAATTAATAAGACCTCAGATAATAATTAGCAGTTTACACCAAAGTCAAAAGTGCGATTTACCGCTACTTCAAAGTATCGCGTGATCTCTCAGCTTCACGTGGCTTCCTGGGTGTGTTCAAAAGTACAACATCCCCTCATAAATGCTCTGTCATAAAAAAAATATCACATGAACCATAGCTCAGCGGGTTCAATATACCCATATTTGGATTTCTGGGTGATATGTTGTAGACAATAGAATTGTCTGTCTGTCTTTCTGCGTATCCTTATGTACGCCTATAACTCATGTTCGGATGCTTGGTGCATCGTAAAATTAGGTATGGTAAACATGAGTCAATACACCAATCATTTATAAAACTCTTCACCGTACTTTTCATACAGTAGAAGGGTGGATATAGGGAAAAACTTCTCAAAATACATGCTAAAATAGGCGAAATATAAAAATTATCCTAGAAGGACGACCAAAGCATATGTTGCACTTCTCAATGTGAGACAAAAAATTCGCGAGTCTATAAAGGATCTCCGAAAACCACATTATAAGGCCCTTAAATTAACAGTGTGTGTGATATTCCCAGAAAATTAACTTCGTTCTGATAAACTTATGAAGGAATTACAAGCCGCTAACCATTGCAACAGTAGCTAAATTGATAATGTCTGGTGCGTCTCTAAAAGCAACAGTAGCCTACTGAAAAGGGATGTAACACCAATAACATTGTTATTATTATTATTATTATTATTATTATTATTATAATGTCTGGTGTTAACACCGAACACCGTTCGAAGAACGGGTACTTCTGCTAGTATATAATAAGGCCGGACGTTTGTTTTAGACGATTGCCCTTGACCTTGAAGCCTGCGGGTGAGCCTGTACACAGTCACTCTCTCACTCGGTACATTCTGGATGTAAGGCGAGATGAACATATCACACCTTACTACGTGCAGCTGAAATGGCTGAAACTCCACGAGCGCAGGCAGCTATCAGTTGCCATTCTGACACATAAAATATTACATACCAAGACCCCGTTATATCTCTACAATGCCTTTACACCAATGCATTCTGTTCATAATCGAGAAAATAGATACACAAAATTAACACTCCAGATTCCTATACACCGAACCATGAAGTTCAATAAATCTTTTGTTTGTACCGCCTCACGCCTCTTCAACACCTCTTCAACACCTTCGATTTATATAAGTTCGTCTACATTGCAAGCACTGCAGCTTTCAAAAGACATCTTTCATCCTGCTTCTTGGAGCAGTATACCTCTCACATTCGATTACTGCATTATGTTAAAATACTTCTTTAGTTCAATTATAACATCAGGACAATAGCTGACAACCTGTCTAATTTAATAGCTTTTCTTGTACAGTATATGATGTTTGCTTTTCGGGCTGATACTGTGTCTGTATGCTCTCTTTTGTAAATAATCTTTCCATTATCATTATCATTATTATTATTATTATTATTATTATTGTATTATTACTGTCTTTTTGTTACTATTGTTAGACTATTATTATTTATATTGTGAATGTAAGTGAAATGTTTTATTTGTATAAGCCCTAACCTTATTTTATGTAGGGTGCTACTGTAAAGGAGCTCTTAAGCTTTAAGTGTAGCCGTGCAAATAAAATCAATAAAATCAATAATCAATCTCTCCTATCGTTTCACATTTGTCACCACCGATCTGATGTATTGGAATTCCAGACTTGAGCACGTGGCGACACCGACTTGCAGAGAGTACAGTCAACGTCGAAGTATTGTGTGACGCGGAATTACACGTTACGTATTATTGAACAGAACGTCATTTTATTTGCCAATGACTGTACTTCAGTAGGAGTGTGAGACAGCTTTGTCAAACATCGGACCGCTTGGGGCAGTCGATAACAACACAGGTACTGCAGTAACTCGCCTCCAGGCTTGCATTAAGATTTTTCACTCGTCTAAAACAAACGTCCGTCCTGTATTGCGCATAATGCGCAAAGCGTGTACAATACACGATACGTAACTCAAGAAGAGCATACTTGAGTTGGTGAATCTCTTCTCTTCTTGCCCTTCATCGCGACGTAAATATCACTCTTCACTGCATAGAACGCATATACAGCTCTGATTGGCTTGGTGAAAAGATTTCCTGACACAAATACGATGAAAAATTGTGTATCGCAACACGTGCCATCAAATGTCTCAACTCGTATTCCTCATTCATCTACTCCTTAAATCCCTCCCTATATTCTTCAGCTAAGGCCCCACTCCTGTTTTGTACCGAAAATAAGGTCCCATTAACACCAACCTACACATATGGGGTACCTACAGGTTCACCATAACCCAATGCGTAAACGAAACGCACTCACCTAATCTTTAAATGCCTCACAATTAAATAAATACCTTAAAATATGTATATTATTTTACAATGAAATAATGAAAGAATGCAACACGGTAACCATGGTAACAGAATCACACAGGTCCATCTATTTCTGTAAGACGCAATGCAATTCCAATTATTACATTACTGTGAAAGTTTCCAGACGGTTATAAGGGTATCACTGAACCAAATTAAGGTGTAAAATTCATCAATACATTCTGTATAATGCGCTTAAGGGGGTCAAGGGGCACTCTAGAATTTTTTCACGCAATTTTCACTGTGGTACGAAAGGTCTTTTTCACCCGACTATAAAGGGTCTCGAAAACCACATTTAAAGGCCCTTAAATTAACAGTGTGTGTGATATTCCCAGAAAACTAACTTCGCTCTGATATACCTATGAAGGAATGACAAATGAGTGTGGTACGAAAGGTCTTTTTCACCCGACTATAAACGGTCTCCGAAAACCACATTTAAAGTCCCTTAAATTAACAGTGTCTGTGATATTCCCAGAAAACTAACTTCGCTCTGATATACCTATGAAAGAATGACAAACCCCTAACCACTGCACCAGTAGCTGAATTGATAAAGTCTGATTATTCATACCGAGGATAAATCAGTCATCGCATTCATGATTGAGATTTTGCCAAGTGTACTCTTTACAACTAGCATATTCGCGGGCGAAGCCGCGACGGGTAATGCTAGTACCATATATTTTGAGATTTTGACTGCCATGTCTTTTTCATCCAGGGATGATGAATTGTAACCAAGATAGTTAAATGAGTTGGCCCGTTCCAAAATAAAACATTTTGGGCATTAGACGTAATTAGGTCTCCATTCTTGGTTTACAAAACTTCATGCAGGCGCATTGAAAAACAACCAAGACCGAGAGTATTGTATCTTTACCATGCCATGGCCATGAGCGGTGTAAGAGCCCACTTAAAGTAGTGTAATTCTGCACAAACACAACCAACACAACTTAACACAACCATCCCAACATAAACACAACTTTCCTCTAAAACGAAAAGCATTCTCTGATAATAAAAACACGCGACTGGTGCAAAATGAAGGAATTGGAGACGCTCCGAGCAAAATTGTACCAACGATTGCTGTTCAAGTTTTCCTTCATTCAACAGTCATCATGAACGATCATCGTGATAGTCGCTCCGAGGAAAACGCACTTTAAAGTTAGTGGTAGCAGTATAGAACTACAGTGAGGGTCTTCTCTATAGAAAGGAACCTCGCCGGGGCCGTGTGGTGGGTGGAGAAGAGTCAGCGGCATATGACTAGCATTTGACGATTACACAAGGGCCGGTCGGGAAGCACAGGATGCTGCCGCAGCATTCATTACATACGGATACCTTAGTTGAGATAATTACGACTTGTGGTGAAATAACCTACTGAAGCATACCTCGTACCACGTGAACATAGTTATGTATAGAACAATACTGTACATTGAATTTTCCTAGTGGAAATTTATCTTCTCAAGGAGAAGTCTTTCAGTAAATGTGTTCGTACGTTTCAGTGTCGTGTGATTTTTAATTGTTTTGGGTACTTTAGTATTTGAAAGGTTCGTGCTGGTTCCGTATTGATGAACTAATTAGTAATAGTTGTGGCAAACGTTCCGCCTAATCAATACCTTTATTTTGATAAATGATCAATTGGTGGTCATTGGGTACATGTTTCGAGGCCTAATTTTTGTGTTAATATGTGTTTTGGTTTTCAAATTTCAACTATTTCTTTCTTTTTTCTTTCTTTCTTTCTTTCTTTCTTTCTTTCTTTCTTTCTTAATACAGTCACTTATTTTTAATGTATCTTTGGGGTAAGCACCATCCACCTTTCCATTATGGTGCACCATAATAGGGTTATTGATGGGAATGGTTTTATTGTTAAGCTTTCCAACCACCTATTTTCCTTGATATCTATATCGGCTGATTAAGGAGCAAAAACAATTAGGCCTAGAAACATGTACCCAATTAATAATTAATAATTGTTAGGGTACCCCAAATAAAAGGTACCGTATACAGAAACAATCCGCGTACTCTGGATGCTCTCGAGAAGGAATAACTGAACTGATACGGAATATCAGAGAGGATGAATTACAGCGGGTGTACCCAAAACTGCCTACGTTGTTGCAATGTGTGTTTAGAAATGAAGGGCAGCATTTCCAGCAACTACTCTGAAATTCATGTAAGTAATGATGGTCGTTTAATACGTTGGAAAGTGTAAATGTTGGGCTCTACCCTACGGCTAGCGCCAGTGCCTTGCTTGACAGTGATCCGGCCGTCATATGGCACCTGCGAGGTTCCGTTTTATACAGAAGACCCTCCCAGTAGTATTATCATAGCCATTACAATCTACATTATTTGGGGCAGATGACCCGCATGTTTCGCCCCTTAAAAACATCAATCATTATTATTACCACGCATGGCGATTTCTGATGGAGAATTATTTGTGTTTTCAAGCAATAAGTAAGGCATTTATAAACCACGAGCAGTGTTGCTGAACTAGAGGAGATAAAAAATTCCTCTCGGCACGCCGGAAGGCGGAGGTAGATTTCACCGGGCAAACTAGGGGATAGGCTATAATAGGCAAAATATGCAGGTTTTCGTAGGAGGATCAGACCTCATTTATTGCGAGAAAGTATTTTACAATTGGAGGTTAATGAACGTTTTTTTCGTCTTTCTATGCATATTTTGAACATTTTATTGTCTTATGGGGATGGTAACCTTCTTGTCATTTGGGATTCATTTTTATACTTGTGATCACACTGTCCTTATGCAAGGTTTGGAACTGATGTGTAACTATCTGACAGTCTGTTACTTCTTCACGTAAAATTTTATCTCCCGCAGAGATTTTTGTTGGTTCCTCAGTTTAGGGGCTGCGACAACGTGGTCATGTAACCCCGTGTACATTAGGTGTGAGTAGAATCTGATAAACGGTGTTAATTGTGATGACTGTATTAGTCTGTAATTCAGGTAAGGTCTGCAGACGGTCAATTTTAAGTAGTAGTTCCTAATTATTTACCATATACTAACGTCAACGACACATAGCTGTGAACTTGGCTACTAGATGCCACCGCAACCAGCAACTTGCAACGAACGTTGGAACTTCCCCTCCAAAGGAAAGCATGCTGAGGGATTTTTAGCCTTCTTAGAAAATCTGATGACTTTGGCCGGCTTTGTACCAGCGACCTTGGGCATATAAGTTCAGCATGCTACCAGATAGCCGCTTCCCGCAGTCAGATGGAAAAATGAATGTGACCTCGTGCAATGACGTTGTCTTGGCAACCTCTGATAGCTCATCCCTCATCAATTTAGAAGCGTTGTCATGGTAACCTCTGATGGCACTTGGCATGTTCTTTAATTCCGAAATCATTCTTCTCATCCCTTGGCGTAATGGTAGGTCAGATCAAAAATTCTTTCAGACAAAGTTTTAGGTATTTATTAGGGGAATATTTTCCATTTTGTACGGTTTTGATATTGTGCCTATTAAGAGAGATATGATTAATGTTTCCCGAAAAAAAAACATTTTTTTCCACCCCTTTGGTCAATGTTTGGTGCCATCAAAAACTTTTCAAACATAAATTTTTGGCACTTATCCGACACATATTATGAACTTTGAATGGATTCGATATTTCACGTATTAAGAGAGTTATGGCGATATTTTACTTTTTCGAGAGAAAAAAAAGCCCCCTCCATTTTCACCCCCTTCAACCTATTTTGCCCGTTAACGAACTCGACCGATATTTTAAGGGGTAACATACTATGTAAAACATTCAAAGTGATTCGTGCAAAATTACGGCAGTTATCGTGTCCACAAGAAACTGATATATATGCATATATATACACATACATATATATAAACTTTTGAACTGACGGTGGTTTGGGGGTCAGGGGGATGTGAAACGCGAAGATATGTCGAAATTTTCCGGAAGTCGAAACATGGCACCCATTGCCATAGTTAGCTTTCTGATGAAATCTACCTAAAATAGGCTACATAATTAAAAATACTACCATCAACGACACCTAGCTGTGAACTTGGCTACTAGATGCCACCGGAACCATCAACTCGCAACGAACGTTGGAACTTCCCTTACGAAGGAAAGCATACTCAGGGTTTTTTAGCGCCCTTAGTAAATCCGACGACTTCAGCCGGGTTTCAACCCGCGACCTTGGGCATAGAAGTTCAGCATGCTACCAGTTCCGATACCGAAGTCGCTTCCCACAGACATATGAAAACTGAATGTGATCTCGTGCAGTGGCGTTGTCATAGCAACTGCTGATCGCTCATCCCTTATCAATTAAAAGTAAAGTTGTCATGGCAACCTCTCGGCACTTGGCATTTTCTTATAATTTAAATCAATTTTCTCACCCTGTGGCGTAATGATGGGTCATATCGAAAATTCTTTCAGACAAAAGTTTTAGGTAATTATTGGAGGAATATTTTCCATTTTGTACGGTTTTGATATTGTGCCTATTAACAGAGATATGATTAATGTTTCCCGAAAAACCCACTTTTTCCCACCCCTTTGGTCAATGGTTGGTGCTATAAAAGACTTTTCAAACATAAATTTTAGGGTCTTATCCGACACATAGTATGAACTTGGAATGGATTCAATATTTCAGATATTAAGAGAGTTATAGCGATATTTCAATTTTTCGAAAAAAGCCTCCCATATTCACCCCCTTTGACTGATTTAGCCCATTAACGAACTCGACCGAGATTTTAAGGGGATACATATTATGTAAAAAAATCAAAGTGATTGGTGCAAAATTACGGCAGTTATCATGTCCACAAGAAACTGATATCTATACATATATATATACATACATAAATTATATATAAACTTTTGAACTGACGGTGGTTTTGGGGTCTAGGGGATGTGAAACGCGAAGATATGTGGAAATTTTCCGGAAGTCGAAACATGGGACCCATTGCAATAGTTAGCTTTCTAATGAAATCGACCTAAATCCACACTGTTAATAATGATGCCTAGGTAGCAATTTATTCATACTGATTGAAAGTAATATTGCAATCAATTTTGTAGACGTCTCAAGTTAGTTGTCAGCATTTCCTTTATATTAATAATCCATTCAGAGCGAAAAAAATTAGCTTTCTTTGGCAACTAAGGAACTATACTCTGGAACTACTTGAGAGTCACATTTTGACAATGAAGATTTTTACCTCCCGTATTATAGTCATCACGCCAGGAGATGGCAGTTAAACACGCTGCGACGGGGTGATGGGGGTCTTGCAGTAAGCATGCGCGGCCCGCCTATACCAAACCTAAATATCTCGGCTGGCAGTCATTTGCTGCTACTTCCTGCATGATAATTTGTTATCGCGCTTCAGGTGTGTGTGTATTGTTACCTTCTTTCCAATTATCGATAATTTTACAAACCTTAGTGTTTACTAACAGTGTGGCAGTATCAGGTACAGTAATGGAAACAGTGACCAACTTAATGTTTTTGGAATGCGCGATACGCAGTGAGCGGGAAGACAACTGCAGTTCAAACCCGACTGCCATCTCCTGGCGAGATATCAGTACCTTGTTACTACTTCTAGTATTAGCGACAGTAGTGGCTACGCGGGCTAAAGCGCTGCGTCAGGTCAAGGGGCCAACCTCTCTGCTGACTCGATAGACGCGTGGGTTCGAGCCCCACCGTCGGCTGTCCTTGAAATGGTTTTCCGTGGTTTCCCATTTTCAACACCAGGCAAATGCTGGGACAGTACCTTCTGACAGGCCACGGTCGCTTCCTTCCACATCCTTGCCCAGTTTCATTCATCTTCAGCCATTCCATCTCTCATCCCGACGCGCAGGTCGCCCACGGGCGTCGACTAGAAAAACCTGCACTCGGCCTCTCAGGAGGCTACACGACAACAACAACAACAAAACTTCTAGTATTTATTGACGAGATTAATTTACATATTAAAAACCTGCACTTAAATGTTATATTAGAAACTAGCAACCCGACCCGGCTTCGCCCGGGAACAGTTATGAATGCATTACGTGATAAACGCTTTTTTTTCCAATGCCAATGAACAACGACCAATATCCGTTTTACGTCCCGGCATGATGGGTTAAAATCACTGACTGGACTATTAATTATATTATCATGGAGATGCATCTGCAACAAATTCTTGTCAGACGTAATTTAAGAATGGCGTGGTGCATGAAAAACAAATCCCCCTTCCGTCCAATCTTAACTTGACTGTGAATTATGCGGAACGAAAAGTTCACAGGCGAAATGAAGAAAAGTCGAGTTGCACTTCCAGGGAAACTCCAAACACAACCACTCTTCTCTAAAGTTTTTAACTCAACACGACTCGACAGTTTGCTGCTGGCTGTATCTGGGGGCAATAAGCTTGTCCGCTAGCTAAACTGTAACTGGGATGATAGAATCGCCCCTAGCTAGCTCGTAAACTGTCGCCTCAGTAACTGAATGGAGATTTTTGGGAGAAATAAAAACGTAAAAGCACTTATAGTAGGCGATGTATTGACGATAGAGATATGCTCTCCCGGGCTTTTTTGTTGAACTTTTCATGCTGAATAATTATTACACTCATAGTATATGATATTTTTTTTTATCATTTATCATTTATCATTTACCACGACTCAACGGTTTGCTGCTGGCTGTATCTGGGGCAATCGGTTCGCCCGCTAGCTGGGCTATAACAGGTATGATAGACTCGCCCTTAGCTAGCTCGTAAACTGTCGCCTCAGTAACTGAATGGGCATGGTTGGAAGAAATTAAAACGTAAAAACACTTATAGTGGGCGATGTATAGAAGATAGACATATGCTCTCGCGGACTTTTTTGTAGAACTCTTCATGCTGAACAATTCTTACACTCATAGTATTAAGATATTTTTAACGGTTTGCCCAGCGTAAGCTTACAAAGCGCTCGGACGCTTGGTTTTTTTTTTCGACTTTTCCACTGAAATCGTTACTGCTCGGCTTCCTTTGATCATAAATAAATTATTTTCTACAGAAATCATCCTCGATATATCCCTTACAGAATGGTGAAAACGGCATCAAACTCCATCCAGTGGTTCTCGAGTTTACCCGTAACATCCAAGAATAGGGGACTTTGTTTTATACTAAGTAGAGATATGTTATGTTATATTAGAATTACGTTAGTTGGGCCGTATGCCCGCCAGGGTTGCCAATCTGGTGACTTTAACACCCGATGAGTTGTTTTGAAAAATTGTCTGGCTGATTTCGTCATTTAGTGTTATATCGCTATTTTAGTGTTTTGTTTACTGATCTTGTACCGAATCTAGAACTCCTTAATCCTGTCCTCACACCAATCCCTCAAAATGGCCGGTCTGGACCACTAGCCTATGTACTCTACTGGATTGAAAGATTCTCATGCCGGCCCCTTTTCTTCCTGTCACTACTTTTATTGCCCACATTTATTGTTACCTAATTTATAGGGTTGTTTACCTGGAAAATAAAATACTCCTTTAAAATCTGACATAACGTCTTATTTTTTAAAATTAGAAATAGCACATACAAAAAATAAGGGGCTGAATTCGACTTCGCAGTGTATTTATAATACATCATCTTAATCCCATTCTTCAAATCCTTGTTCTTCGATTTCTTCACCTTCTTCATCATAGCGTTTTGCAGGTCTTAGCTCGTCATTTTGCGCAATCCTGGACATCGGTTGGTTTTAAATCGACAGTCTTTTAGTCAGCATTTATTGTATCATGATTGCGCGCTACTCATTGATTTAAAAATAATGGGCGAAATTGGTGACTGTTCTAGTTGCAGCACGTAGGACATTGCCATACCATTGGCACTTTTCCCATGTCTTCTCAACATGCCGTATCAAGAAACAGGATGTCCATGTGGATCTAGGGGCAACTTTCTGTTTGCCAGTTAAATTCCACTGCATTACCAAACATTCTGGTACAGGGTGTTGAGAGAAGAATTAGGCTCCTCCTACGATGGAATTTTGACACATACAATAACTTTATTTAGGTAATATAATTTGAAATTGAGTTGTAAAGCCAGTTGAATGATATGAAAATCAACAGCCTGCTTCCAGTCTCCGACCGGGTCAGGAATGGAATGAATGAAGCCCCCTTCTAGCGGCGAGGATATGAATTGTGCCGGCTGCCGAGGCCTGACGCACTCCTCTGGGGCAATGATTAAATGAATGACAGATAAAATGAAATGATAGTGGAGAGTGTTGCTGGAATGAAATTTTGACAGCGAATACCGGAGTACCCGGAGAAAAACCTGTCTGCCTCCGTTTTGTCCAGCACAGATCTCACATGGAGTGACCGGGACTTGAACCACGGACCCAGCGGTGAGAGGCCGGCGTGCTGCCGCCTAAGCCACGGAGGCTTACAATTGTAAAGCCAGTTACAATAAACTAATTTCATTTCTAATGCCATTTCGAACAAGTACACAGAAATGAAAAGAAATTGTGGTCTCGTCTCCTAGTGTTTAAATGCATATTGCTCCATTACGTTACAGTGTTAATAACGTTCTAAAACGGCCATGATTAGGGTAGACTAGGCAATTGTCTATCGTTTGCCTAAGTTTTTATTATCTCGCAATTTCTAGTGTTTTTGAGATTGAGATCTGGTTAAAATCTGTTGCGAACAGTTGCCAACCCCGATGTGATGCTCTCTCCTACGTTTGGAGTGGAATGAAATATCCCATTATGTTCGACGATGTCGAAATGTAAATATTATATGGCAGAAAACTGTATCATAATGATGGTCATTAAAGTCCTACTTTTTATTATGATACAATTTCTCCAGCCAATCAGAACTCATTCATTGACCAATTAGGTAACGATAGCTTCGCATATGCACTCAAAAGCCAACATGTCGGACATGAATTACATGATTTGAAAGTTGGCAATGTATAATGGATCAACCATTGAAGTTACAATCTCAAACACAAAGACTAAATCAGCATGAACCTTTACGGTAACAAGAAAATACTATGACGTATGCAGGTATTTATGAATCTACGTCCGGAAAATTGCAACACAGCATCCTTCTATATACATTACCGACATTGAAAGTGCACCGTCCAATTTTTTCGCGTAAATAAACTGGCGAATATGAGAAAAGAAGTAGCACTGTACCTTAATATCCCCAACACCAATTTCTACACAGGGCATTGCTTTCGTAAGACTTCGGTGACAGTTTCAGTGAATGCTGCTGCTCATCGGTGTTTGGCAGGCTGAAAACATATGATATTGCCAAGCGAACAGAGCGCATGCGTGGGTCAGAGAACTTATAAACCACAGATAGCAATCCCAGAGCTTGCACTTTGATTACTAAATTCAACTGGCTAAATCTCGACAGATATTTATGAATATTTATGTTAGAACATATAATAAGGTTAATTATCGTCGAATATTAACAGTCGTATGCAACTCTCCTATAGTGGTAATTAAGACACTCGTATGTCTTAATTATTGGCATTATAGGCTCGTTGCATAATGTACTATTTTATTACACTTTCCTCCTCATTGTGTGCTCATTGTAACTCGTTCAACTCTGGTTTGCTGATAAGTGATGTAGGTGGATAAATTACAAGCCCTGTGGTCTATTGAATATAAATTAATACATGATTAATAATAACAATATGATCAACAATATACAAATGCACTGGAGCACATCAAACTGCCTGTTGCTATGCTAACAATTTCTCTACGAGCTATCACTGTTGCCTCAATTATGTATGGAATAGTTAAACACTGCCACCACAAAGAAAGGAACTCCAGGAATTCCTCTTGGCTGGTTCGCTTCATTTTGATTCACCCCACAACATGTGGTTTCATGTTTATTTAAAATAAATATTACATAGTATATGAGGTTCCACATATAAATTAAAGAGTTTCATCAATATCGATTATATAATATGGTTAGGTAGTGTTGGCAATAAACATGCACAGGACTGAGTGCTTTGTAAAAGGTCGAAATTGGAGTAGAACTACCCTTGAACAGAACCTAGGGAAAGAAATTCTAAAACTACTGAAATTGGCCAAAATACCTCTAGTAATGGTCGGGAAACAATCTGGAGATCATGTAGGCCTAGTAATACTACTACTCTGCTGTCTATAGGCTATAATTTTCCCTTTATTTATTAAAATGCACAGTTGTGAATATAATTCCTGCATCCTTTTATTTATTGCTCACTCATTTAGTACATTTGCTTTGTTACACAGAGGCATTGCTGTGTGTCAGGGGCGTATATAGAATTTTATTTCGGGAGGTGCCCAACCGGGGGTTATGGGGCATGGTATAGGCCCCAAAGTATAGGAGGTCCGGGGCTCTCCCCGGGAAACTTTTGTATAATTTGGTGCAAAATGATGAGTTTTAACGCTATCTTACATCACTTTTTCAACCAATTTGTTGTGATGTTTTATGTTTGGTTAATGTCAAAAACAACTAGACCATTTTATGATACTTTTTACTAATTCAATCATCTTGCTCACTTGATAGTGTTTACATGGAAAGAATTAATGTTACTGTTTTGATTCACAACTCACACTATAATATAAAGTCAAGGTTTGTTGAAGCATTGCCAAATCGGTTCATAACTTCATCGTCAGTGAGATGTATGTCTCTGTGAATAGATGACAATACTAGACCATTGAGTCTGTTTTCAGAAGTAGAATTTCTTAAGTATGTTTTCAACCAACTCAAACTCCGTTCAGCAGTACCAGTGGCTACAGAGAGAGGCAAATTTGCCAAAAGTTTGATAAGGGTATACAATTTAGGGAAAAAACTTTTGTTCGTTCATAAGAACGAGGGCACTGGAGAGTAATAAGAGGTTATGTTGTTACTCATAAGATCAGAGCAAACTGGTTGTCACACTGTTCACATCGCCTCGCTTTGCAACGTTGCCAAACGTCACTTAGTAACAATAGTACATGATTATATTGGTTTTTAATGTTTGAATTCATAAACATATATTATATGCGACAAAAGTTTGTAGAAGTCACTACATTGGGAAATTCAGCAAGCCAGAAAAACGAATGTTGGAATTCTGGCGCTGACAATGATTATTCTCAGTGTTGTTAATCCCCGGCATTCGCCCCACTCCCTCCAGACAAAGACCAGGATGGTATATTATTACATGGCCAAGGACACGTACCCCAATTTGCAACCCTAATAAACTCACCCACTCGCCTCCAGTCTGCACAGAAACTAAGGTTAACAGACTAATTCAACAAACATCCTACTATGCGGGTATATTGTCCAAGATGTCCCAAGCCACAAAAATGAATCAACAACAGCAACAAAAGCTAGTTTTGATCGTGGACTCATCGATCTGAATTGTCCCTCTATCCCTACCCCTATTTTCTCAGGGTCTCACAGCCATTGGGAAGTGAGTTGCCGACCATAGGGCTCCAGCAAAGATTGGCATTGTTTCCACTTAATTATTCCTTTCTTTTTTCATTGTTGCTTCTTATGAACCCTCCATTGTTCGACTTCTTGTTCTCTCCGTACCCTGATGTTAATAAATAGAGGGGAGAGCAAAGTTTGTGACCCTCGCTGTTTTAACTCTCGATATACCTTTAGTTCTTAGCCCCAGATTTTTGGGTGTGTGTGGAATTTATCTGATAATTTAATTTATCGTTGGGTCACATGTGGTGCATGTAATGCAACTACAGTATTTTGGTATGGTATTGACATACGTGCCCCGGGACCTCCTAGAGTGAATATGAATAAACCCGGGGAAAGGTCACGTTCACAATGATCGTTGTCAGTGTTGCTACTCGAACCTCGGATCTCTCAACAAGCAGCTAGCCTATGTAATCAAATTTAATGTCTCTTCTTCTTTACCCCCTAGGGGCTCACATGTAGTGGGACGTGAGTTGACGACCACGGAACCCCATCAGATTCCGGCATTGCTTCCACTTGCTTGTGCCGGCCTCCTCTCCGTCTTCTTTCCTGTCGACCTCCCTTGGTCAACTCTTGTTCTCTTCCAACCCCGACGGTATTAGGGTATCTGAGGCCTAGGGAGTCTCTTCCTTTCCCGCCTTAATTGGCCCTTCTCTCGTTTTTCCTGATACCTCATTCTTCGAGGCATCAGCCTTCTTTTACCTTTTCTTAATAGTTTTTTTTTTTCTCTTTAAGATTCCCGCCCTGATTTTGTGAATTGACTCCCTGTGTATCTAATTTACATTTTGTGAGTATTTTGTATCTCAACCACACTTTGTATGTATTTTCAATCTACATTTTATTTTGTAAGTATTTTCAATCTAAATTGAAATTTGAAAATATCTTCTAAATTGCATTATGTATTTCCAATTTCAATTTCATTTTGAAAGTATTTTGGATCGCAATTGCATATTGTAAGTATTTTGAATTTCAATTGCATTTTGTGAGTAGTCATTGTCATTTTCGCTATCACCCTGACCGTTAGGGGCCGATAACCTAGATATTAGGCCCCTTAAAATAACATCTTTTTTTAAATCTCAGCCTTTTCCCACGTCATGTAGATTCAGCATCACTTAGGTGGATTCTTCTGCTGTAAATGTCCATCCCATGCTTCCTCCCTCTTCCATCCTTTTTCTCTGAGGTCCCCTGCAACCTTACCTTTCCATCTCAATTTTCGGTCTTACTCTCCTCCTTGACAGATTTCAAATTCATTTCCCCACGTACTCCTTCTCTCTCCTCAGCACACATCCATGCCATCGAAGCCTACTCTCTTGAACCTTCTATCCTATGGGTCCCACTTTCACTCCTCTCTGATGTAATCATTCCTTAATCTGTCCTTTCTTGTCACTCAACCCATCCACCTTAGCAATCTCATGTTTGCCACTTCATCTTTCTCTCTTGGACGTTTGTAATCTGCCAAGTTTCTACATTACAGAGCATCACAGGGCTCACCACAGATTTGTAGATCTTCCCTTTCAGCCTGCAGCTGACCTCATCACACAATACTCCACTCTGTTTCCTCCAGTTCATCCAACACTGTCTACCCTGTACTACTTGCCACGGTGGGTGAGTGGTCAACGTGTCGGTCTACTAACCCCAAGCTTGCAGGTTCGCTCCTGGCCGTGGTGAGTGATTTTTTTGAAAGGCGGCAAAAATTACGACACCATGTCATACGATGTTGGCATGTTAAAGAACCCATTTGGATTCAATAGGCCGTGTTCATAATGGCAATATTAATCTCGGGAGTTTCCGCCAACACAAAGTTCCTCATTTCTCTACTAGAAAGTGCTATAGTGTTCAAGGAACTTAGATATCTAACCTCCTTGACTTTCATAGTGCTTCAAGGAACAACGAAATTCGACATGCAAGATACCCTTTGGGTCTCAAATAACAAAGCTTGCACCCGGCACCCGAGGCCATACGATATTATTATATTATTATTATTATTATTACCCTGTGCTGTGTTTCATCCTCCAGTCACCCATCACTTTGCTCATAGGGACCCAGATATTTAATCTTCCTGTCCAGTGGTGGTAGTTCTTTCTGCAGGTTAATATGGAAATCACAATAAATTAATAACTATTATTTATTTATTTATTTATTTAGTCAATTTACCCTCTAGGTTGGTGGTTCCCACGGACTCAGCGAGGGAACTCACCACTACCGGCCTCTATGGGCAGTGTCCTGGAGCTTGGAACATCTGGTTGGGATGGATACAACTGGGGAGGTGTGATCAGCACTTCTCCCAGGCGGCCTCACCTGCAAATCGAACAGGGGCCTCATGAGGGATGGGAAGGGGTGGAAGATTGGGATGGATAGGCTAGGAAGAGGGAAGGAGGCGGCCGTGGCCTTACAGTAGGTATCATCCCGGCATTTGCCCGAAGACGAAGTGGGAAACCACGGAAAACCACTTCGAGGATGGCTGAGGTGGGAATCGAACCCCCTCTACTCATTTGGGCCACCCGAGGCTGAGTAGACCCCGTTCCAGTCCTCATACCACTTTTCAAATTTCGTGGCAGAGCCGGGAATCGAACCCAGGACCTCCGGGTCGGCAGCTAACCATGCTGACCGCTACGCTACGGAGGCGACAAATTAATGACAGCACATACAGATCAACTATATCATGCAATGTTTTCAGTACTGTGGTATTTTGAATATTGTAAGAACACGAATATTACGGCTTCGGTGGCGTAGTCGGTAGCATTTTGAACCCGGCCGAATCGTCGATTTTCAAGAGCGTTAACATTCTTCAGTATGCCTTCTTTCGGGGCGGGGGGGAAGTAAATTGGGCGGGCTCATGTCATAGATTTTTCATATAAAAGAACCTACCACTACAATTGGTTGGGTGAAGGTAAATTTGTAGTTTATTTGGTTAGAAACGCTCTATCAAGTTCCAACGTTCGCCGCTAGGTGTCAGTGACGGTGACATCTCTGGTACTACTGGAAATTGAACGTGATGGGGAGCCTACGGGCGTTCAATTAAAATCCCCGCTATGGCCATTGGCTGCAATTCAAACCTGATAAATATTATTTAAAACCCTGAATTTCTAATAACTGTTCCACGTATGCCTCATTCTTTTGACTAGGACTAATGACGTGACAGAATTGTATTAATATCTGCCAATAATAGAGTTCATTTCACTGATTACAATGTTCACCGTTGTTCTTTTGTTCACAAAGAAACTTAAACAAAGTGTTTGTGGTTTGATCAGGATTTTATTTATTTATTTATGATCCTAGGTAGACAATGCATTTCGTCACTCTTTTGCTGACAATGAAAAGCTGCATAACCTATATCATATGCAAAGTGGTAATGTTTGAAATATAGCACAATATCCTCTAGAATTTAAAGGAATGCATTGAGCTTACTAATACAACTCCGTTTTAAAATCTTCTCGATAAGTGGCATCGATAATTTCATAAGCATTCGTGTCACTTTTTAACTCTAGAAAGTAAAGTATTTCAAAGTGTCTGATAAATATCATTTAGAGGACAAATAAATACTTACTTACTTGCACGTAGGTTCTTGTCCTCCTTGATCACTTTCCTCCATTCATCTCGTTCCTCAGTTTTTCTTCTCCAACATTTAACACCCAGCTTTCTCAGATCGTCTTCAACATCGTTGATCCATATTTTCCTGGGTCTTCCTCCTCTCCTTCTCCCATCAGATGTTCTTATAATCAACTTTTTTGACGGTGCTGGTTTCTTGCATTCTCTGTACATGACCAGCCCACCTGATTCTTCCCTGCTTAATTTCAGTACGATATCTGGCTGATCAAACAATCCCTGGAACTCCATATTTGTCCTAACATTCTCCATCCATCCTGATCTTTCTGTTCCAAATATCTTTTACAATATCTTCCTTTCATAACGTAGCAGCCAATTCTAGATGAAGATGTTCGTATGAGCCGACATAGATGGCGGGGTCATGTGAAGAAATTGGGGTAGGACAGATTACCCAAGAGGTTAATGAGTTCGGCTGTTGAGGTAAGAGAAGCTGAGGTAGACCTAGGAGGCGATGGTCAGATTCAGTGAGAAACGATCTCAAAGTGAGAGGTGTAGAAGCAGAGGATGGCGCAATGCTAACTGCTAATAGGGCATCATGGAGGCGACTTTGAAAGCGTTCTATCTCTGTCCACTCTGGGGGCATTAGGTCTCTCGCTTAGCGATCCATCCTTGGTGGGGATTAAAATTATTCCTGTCAATTTCAATATCCTTATCATATTAGAATGTTCCCTAAAACATTTCCTTTTGGAAAGGAAAGAAAATAATTCAAATGCCTCCTGTTTGCATTTCCTCGACAGCGAACTGTGTACCTACATAAAACCCAATTTTCCGCTCGGGAGGGACAGTACACTTAGCGCCTGCCTGCCAGCAGTCTCTGCTAGCGTTGCTCGCAACATTAAATTTACTTATGAGGACTTGGTTATACACACTCTTGGTTGCTCTATGCGTAAACTAGACTGTGTTCTCTTTATCAGTTTCATTCTTCAAGTTTTTGTTAGTTTTTTGACAACTCAAAACTTTCGAGGCCAGTATTTCCTTTCTCGCCTTGCACTCACAAGCCTTAATCAAAACCCAACTATTTTGTCATCATCTAAACGATATTATTCCTTTCTTGGCTTGGATTCGTTCCTTTCTGACCGAAGATTGCCTCATCTCCCAAACATTTTCCTTTTCTCACATCATCTTCCCTCCGGTGGTGTTTAAGCCCAAGCTTGACTTACCAGTTCGCAATCAGAGGCTTGCAGACTAGACTGGACGGTGATTAAGTCTCAAATGAAAATGTATACAAGTATGTTTAACTAGGCCACATCTGTAAAAACCATGCGTGCGAATCATTCTTGTGATTTAAGATTTCAGTCGTTGTAAACAAATGCCATTGTTGTAACTAATTTTATTTGACAATGAACCAAGCGCACCATAAGTTTGCTGCTGCTATGTCAAACATTTCTATTTCCATTCTAGGCATGTTTGAGAAAAAGTGTAACTTTTCCTTTGGTCTGTAGGAGTTGGTCACATTGAGCGGACGTTTGATATGCAATCAACGGAAAGTGCGTCTTTGTGCTGTAACCTGCCGCAGTGGATTTCATAGAGTTGTCATCAGCGTAGAGGACGCAGGATTGTGAATTGGGAATTGAATTTGGAGCGCTTGATATCTCGACCTGCCCTCCTGTGGTGGCGTGAACAGCAACCCAATGGCAGTCCAAACCATAAATCAATCATCATCTATAATTAAATCACTTCGCAACCAAAGATGAAAGGGATTCACTTTCGAGACTGCTTTGCCGTCAATAATTTCCGGTCACCGCGCCACTTCAATCGAATGAGAGAGTTTGCTAGGTGTCCCATTTGTTCCCTAAATATATTATGTTATTTATAAGCATTTTTGTTTTGCCTGACCCAGCACCGTAGCTGAGCTAGCGGAGTCACGCTCCAGGACTGCAGTGGAGAGATTCTGCACGTTCACAGATCTGAAGTTCAACTCCTGGCGCTGATAGCGGCAAATTCCTGTGTGGTATTTTATTTTAACGTTGAAACCCTTTCTCAGCAGACTAGGTAGGGGTGCCATCTTTGCAAAAACGTAAAATTTAGCAATTTCTTCAATTCTGACAAACGTTGAAAGGCTGAAAGGCTCGGAAAAGTTTGAAATTGTGAAGCTCGGAGAGCTCTATCAAACTAAAATTTCAAAATTAACTTCCAGCCTAAATGCAGTTCCGGAAAAGCAGCCTAAAATCGTTTGTTTCTTTACACGTTTTCGTTTTTATTCAAATTCTAGCCAGATTAACTTACCTTCTTATATAATACGCTAAGGTGTATGTTTCACAGAACTCAAACTTCTAAACCAGAGGGAGTTAAAAGGTGTGGTTTGTACCAAATTCTTCCAAATCGTCTCAATAGTACAGGAAAAATGTAGTATTTCTTCAAAAGTCAGCGGAAATAAATGTATTTGTTATTTTAATTTTTTTTATTTGTATTTTTTTATCATTTAGCGTATGGCTATTAGTGCCGGGAGTATCCGAGGACATTTTCGGTTCGCCAGTTTTGTAGATGCTTCGAGGCGGACACCCAATGGGTGAGCTACACGTACCGCCGCGTGTGGAGTGTTGTCTGGGGAGGAAAGTTTGAATCTAAGGACGAGGAATTGGAAGGTAGCGGCTGTGGCCTATAGTTAGGGACCAACCCCGGCATTTGCCTGGAAGGAAGATGGGAAACCACAGAAGACCATCTTCAAGGTTGCCGGCGGGGGGATTCGAACCTCCTCGCCCCCCGGATGTGAGCGACTGCCCGCAGTCATGCCGTAACGACCACGGCTAACTCACCCGGTAATGTATTTGTTAATAGGTACTTTTAAACACATAAACAAGACGATAGTCCCTGCCTGAACAGAATCGCGTACAGCCCGCATAGTACTAGAGCCAGGCGGGTAGCCTCGCGTAATGGATTGTGTTTGCCCCATGTGTACAGAGTGCTCGCACAGGTCCGCTAGTATACATAATTAATGTGTTTCTTGGTCCATAAACCTCAGGCGTTTTTTTTATTTTTTTGAGTAATCTTTACACCGGAGGCAGATAGAAGGGTTTAAGTGAAACTTTGTATTGAATCTCACTAGAGCTCGTAGTGGTAGAGAAGGCAAACTGATAATCTTATCGATCGGATATGGTACAGATTCCAGTGAACAATCATCAGTCTACCGCGTGTCATCATGCCAGCACCTCGCAAGAAACGTTTAGTGTGTCCTTTATGTTCAGAAAACTCGATAAAACAATGAAAATGAATTACAGTAAGATTCAGTGATGAACCGGCTTCGAGTCAGCAATCGGACGAAAATGTAATAATGATCGACAGACAACGAGACAATAGTGTCACGAACGAAGGGGAACCTCCCAGGAAACGACAACGTAAAGTTTGTAATCAGAAGAAAGTTATAAAGGTTTCTGAAAAGCGAGTGGGCTATATCTTCTTAAGGTACGAGGGCTGTTTTTTTTTTCCCAAGTTCCGATGGACTGTATAAAAATAATAGATTGACTTACGACCACACTGTGCCAACGTTACGGTACACTTTTTCAAAGAATTGAAGTTTGAAGGTTTGGACCATCTGCCGTTTAGTCCATACCAGCACTGAATGATTTTCACCTTTTTCGAGAATTGAAGGTATGGTTGGGCGTCTATGTGCGTTGTACACTAATAGGATTTCAACGAGCGCGTGTGCAGCGGTAAGAAGCATGTTTCGTAAGCGCAGGATCACAGAATCGAATCCCACCGGTGAGCTTTTGCAGTGTGTTGTGTTTTTTTTTTCCTTTTTCTCGTAAATATTGGCAATTTGTACAACTGTAGGTGTCGTGAATAATGTTTATTTTGCAGTCAATTGTGATAAAATGTTATGTGAGCGGGAAAAGAGATTCTGAAATTATCATATGGGGGTAAACATTTGTGACATTACATAACGTACAGTATCGGCATTGCAAATACATTTGTATTATAAACGGTCAGATGTATTCTATTATTATGTATACTTTTATACATTGAAGGCCCAGATTGTTACGTTCATCGCACGCCTGTGAACCATCAGACCACCCCGTATCCCGCAAGCAGTGACTCATGCTATGGGTATTGGTTGGAAATTGCCAATGGTTACAAAAAAAATGGAGGAAAAGAAACACAACACACTGCAATGGCTCACCGGTGGGATTCAATCCAGCAATCCCGCGCTTACGAAGCATGGCTCGTATTGCTGCACCACGCTCTCGTTGGCTTCTTGCTAGCGTACAACGCACATAGACGCTGCACTGTAATTGCAATTAATTAATTTATCGGAAACAGCTGAGAAGTGCACCTTACTACTTGCACTTGATATACGCCTGGTCATACCCTACATGTGTACTAAAGATGGTTCGAATCGGTGATCCATGCATCGTATCCTCCCCTTGTTAGCTGTGCTGTTGAAGTGCACCATTCTGAATTCGCCCATCTTATATATTATTTCATTAGTATAGATCCCTCCTGCGGCGCTCAGAAGCGACCGATCGTGACAAATGAGCATTCAAATGAAAGAGAATAGACATTAGCAGTGACGAATTGCACTCAAATTTCATAAATAGCCTATCTATAATTTATTTAAAAATTAACTTTGAAAAAATGTAGGAAGTGTGCGATTTGCAGATACTGGTGCTGTAGGAAAATACGCCCTATAATTACTGTCCACTTCGCATTTTGGCCACTGTGACGCCTGTTTCATGTCATTTTAACATTCTAAGGTCTTTTTCATTTATCATTCTGCATGTATTTCAGAAACAGTAATTTAAAGGAATGAGTACAGCACTCAAATCGTATAATTTCATAAATATCGTATAACCGGTGAGTGTTACGGCTAAGCTGTCAATCAATGGACTCAGCACACAAATAACATTAGCAGTGACGAATTGCATTCTAATTTCATAAATACCAATTTTTATAAGATGCGTGCGATTTACAAATACCATTGCTCTAGGAAAATACGCGACATCATTGCTGTTCAGTTCGCATTTTGGCCGTAGGGACGCCTGTTTAATGTCCAAAATATTAAACGTTAATATTCATTTACAGGTTAACTCTCAATCAATAGACTCAGCACACAAATGACATTAGCAGTGATGAATTGCATTCTAATTTCGTAATGTCAATTTTTGTAAGAAGTATGCGATTTGAAAATACTGATGCTCTAACATGCTGCATGGGTTATTGTGAGTGTTCTACAGTGCGTCAGGGAATGTTCTCCGCAGTGCCTAGGCACTTCTACGTTAGGTGAGAGCCGGAGTTAAGTTGGCAGACCTTTCGCTCACTCGCCAACAGCCAGGTACTAGCTTGTCTTCTCTAAGGTCGACAGGATATCAGAACAGACATGTGAGCTGTGCTGTGCTGTGGAAAGCGTCAGTGTGAATGCACTAAGGGAGCGTTTAGATTATTGGAATAGTGCAACAGGATACAGTCGGTAATGTTTACTTCTGAAGAGAGAGCGTTTTTGGTGGAATACGTTTTACGTGAAGGTGATCGGTTTACAGAAATCGTAAAACTAAAATTTCAGGCGCGGTTACCTAATTCAAAGTGTCCAAACCGGGATACCGTTCGGGATTTGATAAGTAAATTTCGTGTGACCGACTCAGTTCACGATGTACCAGGAACAGGCAGGCCTACGCTATTAACAGACGAAAAACTTGATGAAATTTCCGATATAATGCTGCGAAGTCCACGTAAATCAATACGAAAATTAGCTCAAGAAACAGGAATCTCTAAGTGGACTGTTTGTTGTTTGTTTTGTTTTGATACAAGCGGCGACAGTCGCGTTTTCATCAGCAACCGTGCTGCCAACTTAACTCCGGCTCTCACCTCACGTAGCAGTGCCTAGGCAATGCGGAGAAAATTCCCTGACACCCTGTATAATCATTTGGTTGAAATAGAAACATAACAACCTTTCTCCTTAAGTCTCTCATTATAAACCTATTGGGGAAAGTGTGGTCTATGAACATGCGATATTTCTCGCACGGGTCCACTACTTATTATTAATTGTTCACAATAGGGGAGACTAAGACAACTCCGCAACACGGCTAATTCTGAAGTATTTGAAATATACTTTTTATACTTGTTATGCAGTAATTGCCACCGCGGTCACACACGCAATTGTCATCCAGATCGTGGAAGGTCTTGACTTTGCACGCCCTGTGGTGATACCCAAGCACTGCCAGCGTAGTTCCTCGTCTGAGTCTGCCCATGATTTGTTCATCATAGCGTCTGTAGAGTCTTGCCAAATCTCGGACATCTTCGTTTCCCTTTCATGCATTAGCCACGTCAAACTATCCCTAAATTTTTAAAGGAACTCTGAACGACTTCACGTTTTCAATCCCAAAAGACTTCACAAGTTAAATAAAGAATTTTGTACGAGTGCCGAGTGAGCCACTTGTTATCACACTGTAATCTGTAATTTATGCACAATTAGTGCGATTTTTTAAAATCCTATTTTAGGCAGACATAACCCTAATACTGCTACAAACCCTATGGCATTCACCACAGAAGCACGTGTTATAATAAAAATTCAACACACTCTAAGTACATGGGTCTGATGACCAAGACGTCCCAAGCCCTAAGAATGAAATAACAAAAACATTGTCATCTAGTATAAACTGTTGTTATTATTATTATTATTATTATTATTATTATTATTATTATTGATGTGTAACATCTTTCCACTCGGTGGCTGGATACTTTTGTGGGAGTGATTTTGGAAAAGGGACGGAAATGGGACGGAAATGTGTAAGAGGAAAAAAAACATCGCATACGGTTTACTTCAAGGTTTGGAGGCCCCATTAAATATATTCCTACAATAAATCATCTTCAAGTTGTTCTTTGCTGTGAAAATTTTCATTAAATCATATTTGCTGAAAACAATTATGATTTATTAATTAAATCTTCATACTTTTGTTGTGGAATGTATATCGCATACGGTTTACTCCAAGGTTTGGAGGCCCCTTTAAAGATATGCCTACAATAAATCATTGGTACCACGACGTACCTCGTGTGCATAAGCACCGGTCAGGATTCGGCACTGGATTTTTACAAGTAGTTGTTTCAATGACCAACAGAGTTCACTGTTAACAATGGATTTGCGCTCCCGGTAAAATTAATAGGTCATCGGCCTTTTAATATCTCGGGAACCAATAATGCTAGGGACTTGTCTGAGGTGTCCTAGAAGTTGGGGTGACGCTCCCCGTTTTTCTATCCCCCTCTTAATTTAACCAAAAGACCCAAAACTAAAGGTTTATCGGCTTTTTAATATTTCGCAAACCAATAATGCTGTATGATGTGTTATAGGACTCGGGGTGACGCCTTTTTTTCATGATTTTGTGATTTGCAGAGATGGGTAAATACAGAGAAGAATATATGCGAAATTATCGACAAAGGAAACGTGAGAAAAAATTAGAAACTGGAGGAGTACAGCCAAATAAAATTTGACTTCACATATATTTCATCTCAATTTCATACTAGAATAACATGTCAGATGTTACACATCATATGCGACTACTGTAAGGCTCGTAACTTTTTTATTGTTATTATTAGACCAACTCGTGGTGTAGCGGATAGTATTCTTGGCTGTCGCCCAGGAAATCCGGGTACGATTCCCGGCTCTGTCAATAACTTTAAATTCTTGTGTGAGGACTGAAGCGAGGTACACACTCCCTCGTGAGGCAAAACTGAGAAGGGGATGGTTCGATTCTCACCTCAGCTATCCTGAAAATATTTTTCCGTGGTTTCCTACTTCTACTCCAAGCAAATAGCGGGATGGTTCCTAACAAAAGGACACGACCACCTCTTTCCAAATCATATACCCAGTTTACAATCACACACACTAGTAACTTACATCCATCACAAAAACACAGGTTTCCACACACAACCAAATAAACGGGGCTATATGACCTCTATGTCACAGTCACTAAAATAAGCAACAACAAAAAGATAGGTTAGTCTGAGAGACTAGACATTATATAATTTCAAATGACGCATGCTACAAATGTTACACATGTTACAAAGACTCAGGAGGGCTTCTCGCTTCGCTCGAAGTCCCAGGACTCTATCAACAGACTTCATTACCCATTAAATTAGGCTTCCCGCGTGGGTACCTCTTTAAGGGTCACCCTGTAATTGAGTCTGACATCTTTTACTACTCTTTAAGGATCACCTATTATTTGAATCAGATATCTTGCAAATCCCTTTATGGGTCACCCTGTATTTGAATTGAATCTAACATACTGTACACCTCGTTAAGTGTCACCCTGTATTTTGCTCTGACATCCTGCACACCTATTTACTTATCTTGCATCTTGTATATCTCTTTAGAAGTCACCCTGTATTCTTGTGTGGCATCTTATACACCTCTTTAGGAGTCACCCTGTATTCTTGTCTGACATCTTGTACACCTCTTTAGGAGTCGCCCTGTATTCTTGTCTGACATCTTGTGCACCTCTTTAGGAGTCACCCTGTATTCTTCTCGGCCATCTTGTACTCCTCTTTAAGAGTCACCTTGTATTCTTATCTGGCATCTTGTATATCTCTTTAGGAGTCACCCTGTATTCTTATCTGGCATCTTGTACACCTCTTTAGGAGTCACCCTGTATTCTTATCTGACGTATATCTTTAGGAGTCACCCTGTATTCTTGTGTGACATCTTGTACACCTCTTTAGGAGTCACCCTGTATTCCTGTCTGACATCGTGTACACCTCTTTAGGAGTCACCCTGTATTCTTATCTGACGTCTTGTATATCTATTTAGGAGTCACCCTGTATTCTTATCTGACGTCTTGTATATCTATTTAGGAGTCACCATGTATTCTTGTCTGACATCTTGTACACCTCGTTAAGGGTCATCCTGCTTTATTATCTGACATCGTGTACATCTCTTTAGGAGTCACCCTGTATTCCTGTCTGACTTCTTGCACACATCTTTAGGAGTCACCCTGTATTCCTGTCTGACGTCACGCACTCGCCGTCTCCGTATCGCATAACGGCAGACCCCAGCAGTAAATTCAGACTCGGTGCATATGCACCGAACAACATGATGACGTTATAATCGTCGTAACCGTAACGCATAACCTTAGACCCAAGCATAACGACGAAGTCGACAAGATCATTTGAAATGAAAAAATCTGTTGTTAATTCCACTTTTGTATGGAATTTGCACTGAAAATCACGTCCTTGTTTCAATAACTCGAATAAGTCGTGGTTATAGCTTTCAATCTTTCTTTATGAGTTGGTAGGTCGTCCAATACCGTAGGGATCGCCCTGCTCCGAGAGAAGTGCTTCTGTGAATGCCCCGGTCGTTAGATATCAACGACCAGCAGACTGTAAGGCATTCCCTTATGGCTGTCTCCCCCCACAGAAGGAGTCCACTCTAAATAAACCTTTAATTTTCTTCGCTTAGTCAAGTAAAGCTCAGCAATGTACTACCTTAAAAGAAGACATCAATTCATTGACCCGGTATTCATTTTGATTACACAGGCGAGCAAAAGAAAGAAAAAGAAATCTGCGTTAGAAACAAAAATAATTGTGTTTGATTCACTTCGCTATGATGAATTCGAAAATGCATTCTGTATTTCCCTGTCACGTCTGGTTAATTGGCATCAGTGTAAACTGTTATGTTGATTATAACATTAAAACAAGATGTGATATTACAAAGCTGACACAATTTTCAAATTCAGAGCATTATTCTTTATGAACATGGCTTATTTTCTAATTTACCGCAAAAATATGTAGGTGTGGCTCACAAAGATGACAAAATCATAGGTACAAAAAAACAAATAGGTGTGTTTGATTACTACGTTCGGAAGTTTAAGACCTAAAGAAGTACAAAATATGCAAGCAAATATGACCTAAAAACTATAAAATATGACCTAAAAACTATGAAATATGATATGATTTTTTGGGATATGTAGAGTATCACTAACATATAGTAAACGTCTTAAGTGCCAAAACGAGATCAGCGATAATACACCAGACACATTTATTCATACAAACTGACAGAGAGCTTCAGTACATTAAAATGCTCAACATTCATTCAGTATCATAGCCTTGAGATGCAGTTCTTGCTCCGTTTTCCTAAAAGATATAACATGGCATTTAGTTGTTTGCTAATTGCTTCTGAGCTAAATATATCTACTGGAGTGACATCCTGTTGAAAGGCGGGAGCACACTATCGTCATGTTCCGTGACCTCATGCGTTCAGTGTCGCAATCTAACTTGTCCAGAAAGCTGTGCTAAAATACGTCCGTAGGGGAGCGCCTTCTTGGAATCAGGTCTTTAAACCTGCTATCTGCCTGTTCTGGGAAAAGAAAGAAGAATATACTGTATCTACTCCACTAATCGGAAAACCTGTGTTTGAAACTCGACGCAGATAACACGTACCATGTTAACGACGCCTAAATTTAAACAAAAATACTAAAATATGACCAAATATGACCAAAACATGAAAATGGCCGAAATATGCATTTATAGGCAATATCAAATTGCTTTAAACGTGGTCAGGGCCCGTCATTTAAAATTATTTTTCAGATTTCGGGTAAAATGAGCTCAGGAAAAAATATGACTTTTCCTTAATATCCGAACCTTATTGATTACCTTCGCTGTGCTGAATTCCAAAATGCAGTTTGACTTTCCCTTTATCGAGTTGGAAGCCATTTGTCAGTATAGCCTTAGTAATCGAAATTTTGTTTTTCAGTCGGTCAACACGATTGTACCTAATTGTAATGGAAGTTTCCCTTATCCCGAAAGAAATTAACCTGATGTTAATAAATACACTTGAATGACCAGTTTCAATCGTCAAGCGAAAATCATCTGTTCCATTGCACATCTATGTCTACAATACAAGGTCATCGAAAAATAATGCCAACATTTCAAAAAATTATAGCACTGAAACCCTTTATGTTAAACGTGTAATTATTTCACTGAACGCCAGCTGGTTAAAGTAAGTTTTGTTTTGGAGGGGACGTGACAGTGCTATGCGCACACTAGATGCGCAGTAGCCAAGGTCGGCCGGGGGCGCGCGCGCCAATGACTGCACCGCCCGACAAACTGCACCTGATTACAAAGCTATAATTCGAAGATTTAAGTTAATCAGTTTAAGGAAACAGGGACTGTAGAGAAACAAAAAGTTCCGTGACGAATTAAAGAGCCTACTTTTCTTAAAATGTTAGATTCATGCCAATGATTAATGTCTATGGATCTATCTAGAATAATGACGAAGTTAAGTTGGTAATATCGAAATTTATAATTAGTTCGAAATACTGTATACCTGGCATAATGTAGCCTAATAGAGAACTATAGTTGGCAGCCCTGGT
This sequence comes from Meconema thalassinum, assembly GCA_946902985.2. Lineage (NCBI taxonomy): Eukaryota > Metazoa > Arthropoda > Insecta > Orthoptera > Tettigoniidae > Meconema > Meconema thalassinum. The sequence continues at coordinate 352,655,892 of OX336388.2, forward strand.
GACTGAATATATTCTTAGTTCCATCTCTTAAGGTACAGAATACAAAATTTGGTTGACGTCCAAAGGATAGCATGGACGTTACATGCAGTTAAACATTGGATCTAACAGCGGGCGTGAAATCATGTTGGCAACAATGACATACATGTATTGGTCAGAATAGTCTGAAATAATATGATCCATTGTTCTGTCAATTTTGAATGAAATCCATTAGTTAGTATAGAAGTTACATGCATTTTAAAATTAGACCTATCAGCAGGCTTAGAATCATGTTGGCAGCACTGGCGTAGGCCTATATTAGTTACTCCAAATTAATCTAGATTGCCAGGTACTATACGTGTGCAAAGTTTAGAGCTATTGGCTTGCATACTTTCTGATATACTGATATTAGGGTAACAAAAACAGAGACAGCATTTATTAACAGTTGGCAGCCCTGGTTACTCTTAAGAATCGGCATAGTCATATCTGTTATGGTACACATAGCACACACGAAATTTGGTTGAAATCCAAATTATAGTATAGAAGTTACGTGTATTTAAATTTGGACCTCTCAGCAGGCTTAGAATCATGTTGGTAGCGCTGACGTATGTAAGTTACTCCAAATTAATATAGAATGTCAGGTACTATACGTGTGCATAGTTTAAAGCTGTCGGCTTGAATACTTTCTGATATATGGGTATTTGGATTTAAAAAATTGAGAGCATTTTTTAACAGTTGGCAGCCCTGATGGCTCTTAAGAATACACTCAGTCGTATCTGTTTATGTACGCAAAGCACATACGAAATTTGATTGAAATCCAATTGATAGTGTAGAAGTGATATGCATTTAAAATTTGGACCTATCAGCAGGCTTATAATCATTTTGGCAACACTGCCATGTATGGCCTCCTGGAAATTAAACTGCAATATTATTATCTATACGTGTACCAATTTTGAAATAGTTCCCAGTCATACCTTCCAAGATATCCAACATGGAGCTCAAATTTCAATTGCGATTTTTCAGCAGTTGGTATCACTGACATCATTTTCAAATATGGCCGTGAGATATTCAGGTATAGATATTTACTCCTACCAAATTTTGTTTCGATTGCTGCAGCCGTTTAGGAGTTGATAGGGGACACACACACACACACCCAGACAGACAGACAGACAGACAGAAGGACAGACAGACACACGTTTTCCCGATCTCATAAGTCTACTTTTTCCTCATTTTTGCAAAATGTGAAAAGTAGGCTAAAAATCTAGGCCAGGCCGACCACCAACATCAGCATTGAACGCACGCTTTTCCAATGGCTGGATTGGTACGTGCAATCATTTCAGGAGTAACTGTCAAGATGGCGGCAGAAATTCGCTCCCGCAGGTGCTCCAAATCCCGATTTTTTTCTTAATACACAATGTTTTTAATGTACCCCCAGAAAAAAAAATCCAAAGGGGTGAGGTCGGGACTTAATTGGCGCGCGCGCCCCCGGCCGACCTTGGCTACTGCGCATCTAGTATGAGCATAGCACTGTCACGTCCCCTCCAAAACAAAACTTACTTTAACCAGCTGGCGTTCAGTGAAATAATTACACGTTTAACATAAAGGGTTTCGGTGCTATAATTTTTTGAATTGTTGGCATTATTTTTCGATGACCCTGTACATACACTGGCGCAACTAGTCGAGATTTGTTGGTTATGCGATTCTTTGAGGTATTGATATTGTTGATTGAGCTTCAGGTTTTCTTGCTTAGTGTAATTATCATATGCAGCCAATAGCCATAGCAGGGTATTTTTTATTGAACGCCCGAGGGCTCCCAACAAGTTCAATTTCGAGTAGTTCCAACTGTGGCTACCAGATGCTACTGTCACTAACACCTGGCGGTGAACGTAGGAACTATAGAGCGTTACTAACCAGCCAAATATAACCTACGAATTTTTCTACACACTACCGATTGCAGTGTAGGTTCTTTTACATGCCATAAATCTATGACATGGGCCCGCCGGCTTTACTTCCCCTCCGAAAGAAGGCATACTGAATTATTTTAACGCTAAAAAACCGACGACTTCGGCTGGGTTTGAACCCACGTTCTTGGGCATAGTAATTCACCATGCTACCGACTACCCCACCGAGGTGTAATGCAGTAGTCTAATGTTATTGTTACTAAATGGTCAGTTTGGAGTGATTTGTGATCTTAAATAGTTTAATGTGCGATTCTTTAATTAATTAATTTATTTATTTATTTATTTATCGTATGACAAGTAATGGAAGTGTCCGAGGACATATTCGGCTCGCCTGAGTCTGTAGCTGCTTCCAGCGGACACCCGTAGGGTGAGCTATAAGTTCCGTTCAATTTCAAGCAGTTCCAACTTTCGCTACCAGGTATCAATGATACCTAGTGTTGAACGTTGGAACTTTGATAGAGCGTTCCGACGAACTCCAACCTAACAGTTTAGCTTCACACAAGATTAGTCTGTGGAAGGATCTTTTACATGCCATAAATCTATGACATGGGACCGTCGGCTTTACTCACCCTCCGAAGGAAGGCACACTGAAGGATTTTTAACGCTCTTAAAAAAACGACGACTTCGGCCGGATTTGTACCCGCTATCTTGGGTACAGCAGTTCAGCATGCTACCGACTTCGCCAGCGAAGCCGTTGTATTGTCCGGTCCCACGCAGCTCTTCTCGCCACTGCACGCACTGAACTGGTAAGAATTTTCTCTACTTGTAAACATCGATTTAATTGCCAAATGTTGGTAACTAAGAGTATCGAATCCACAAAAACGCACAACTTGTGGGACGTGACCCCTCCAGATTTCGGCATTGCTTCCACTTTCTTGTCATCAATGATCTTCCCTGTCGACGTCCTTGGTCAACTCATATTCTTTTCCGACCCCGACTGTGTTAAGCATAGTTCTTTTTTCATTTTGTTTACCTTAATTGAGGCGATAGGTGCAAAAACAACTAAAGTCTGAAAACACTGTTTTGAGAAAATCACTTCCAAAGTTTTGAAGCACTGTAAATGCCTGAGTTTTTCATTTATAATCCTCAATGTGTTCTTTATCTACCCTTCAAATATTATTTCGTTATGGCAACGCTAGATGACTCCTGCATTATTAAATAATTTCATTAGCCGGAAAAAACGACTTAAGTAGTTATTGCACACATCGCCTCAATTGGCCCTTGTCTTATCTTTCCTGATACCGTCATTCATCGAGGGGTAAGCTATCTTCTCTTTTCTTTTTATGGTATCTCATGCCTTCTGCTAAAGGCTCTAAAGGAGGCAGGGTGTGTGTAGCCCCACTACTTCTGGTGCACCCTGGGTAGTGCTATACCCTAAGGGGCTTTCGGCTGGTGAGTTCGGGACTTGGTGATCCCGAGGGATTCCTGAGTTGAGTCCGTTTTTACCCCTTTCCATTCACTTTGGAGCGGACGATCCCAACGTTCCCCTTTCCGAAGTGCCTATCATGACACTCGTTATTTCCGAGTTTATCAATCCATGTTTCCCTATTTTAGCCTACTTTCGGTTTTTGCAAAAAATGAAAGTAGACTTATGAGATCAACACAGGGCGAAAAGTGTGTGTCTGTCTGTGTGTGGGTGTGTGTGCCTGTGAGGCTGTGTGTCTGTGAAGCTGTGTGTCTGCGAGTGTGTGTCCTCTGAATGTATGTCTCCCCCCCCCATTCAATTCGAACACGGTGGAACCGAATTGAATGATATTTGGTACAGAGGTTGCACTAGCAAAGGACATCTCAGTATCATGTTTTATATCGCCGCCATCTTTACGGAAACGTAATGGCAGCCACCCAAATTTTCAGAGCTTAAATCAAATTACGACTAACCTAATCATCCGATCTCTACCAAATTTTGCAACATTATACCTTTATATGGTAAGCATCTTTTGGCCTGACTACTAGGTCATCAGCCAAATACTTTGCGGATGGCGGCCATGTATGTGTGCAAATCGATCCCCCCTATCAAGTAAAACGCGGTGAAGCCGAATTGAACGACGTTTGGTACAGAGGTAGCACTGGCAAAGGGCACCTCAGAGTCATGTTATATATCGCCGCCATCTTGACGGAAACGTAATGGCGGTCATCCAAATGATCAAAGCTTAAATCAAATTACGACTAACCTAATCATTCTATCTCTACCAAATTTTGCAACATCATACATTTATATGGGGAACATCCTTTGACCAAATTACAGTGTCATTAGCCCAAACGTTTATGGATGGCGGCCATGTTTGTGTGCAAATAGATTCCCCCTATTAATTCATGCACGGAGAAACCGAATTGAACGAAATTTGGTACAGATGTAACGCTAGCAAAGGGCACTTCATTGTCATGTTTTATATCGCCGCCATCTTGATGGAAACGTAATGATGGCCACCCAAATGTCAATAGCTTAAATCAAATTAAGACCAACCTTATCATCTGATCCCTACCAATTTTTTTCAACAACATACCTTTATGTGAAAAGCGTTCTTTAACAAAGCTACAATGTCGTCAGTCCAATAGTTTACATATGGCGGCCATATATGTATGCAAATCGATTCCCCTATCAATTCAAACACGGTAAAACCGAATTGAACGAAATTTGGTACGTAGGTAGCACAAGCATAGGGCACTTAATTGTCATGTTTTATATTGCCGCCATCTTGACGGAAACGGAATGGCGGCCACCCAAATGTTAAAAGCTTAAATCAAATTACGGCCAACCTAATTATTTGATCTCTACCAAATTTTGCAACAACATACCTTTAAGTGGGAAGCATCTTTTGACTGAACTACAAGGTCATTATCCCAATAGTTTGCAGATAGTGGCCATGTATGTGTGCAAATCGATTCACCATATCAATTTAAACACGGTGAAACCGAAGTGAATTAAATTTTGTACAGATGTAGCACTAGCAAAGGGCACCTCATATTCATTTTTAATATCCGTATAACACGTTTTATTTCTACAAGCTACTACAACCAACATTCAATTATAGTCCTTGAAAAGGACAAAGAGTTATAACAATACCCATGGATTTAGGAGAAAGTAGGCTATATGTTCTTTACTGAAGATCTTGTTTTTTATTTCTCGTATTATTCCTTTTCACGATTCTTCTTAAGTCTGTAGTTAGTTTAAATTCTAGTTTCCTATACTTCATTGTCACCTGAATGGTTAGGGGCCGATAACCTAGATGTTATGCCTCTTAAAACAACAATCATCATCATCAAAATGTTCAGGTAAACTTAGCCTCCGTCGCGTACTCGGCGAATCCGCCCCTGAACCCCGACCCTCACCCTCTGCCTCCCCTTTTTAATCAATGTATTATTTGTCATGCACTGTACATACAATTTAAAGGATTTTGACTCAAACCTCTTACCTTAATTTCTTCAAGTTATGAGTTCAATATTATAATTATTATTATTATTATTATTATTGCTGTCGTTTCGGTCATTTATGGACCATGCTATTTCAACTGCCCTTTTCCATGTCTTTGTGCTTGGGCCTTAACGTTTGCCCAGTATTCCCGCATTCGTTTCCTATGCTGTTCCTTCCTCGCTTCAGTCCATGTCTTGCCAGTTTTTAGCCTACTTTTCCCATTTTGCAAAAATAAGGATAAAGTAGACTTATGAGATCGATCCGGGCAAATGTGTATCTGTCTGTCTGTCCGTCTGTGTGTGTGTCCCCCCTATCAACTCCTAAACGGCTACAGCAGTCGAAACAAAATTTGGTAGCAGTAAAGATCTATACCTGAATATCTCAATGCCGTATTCGAAAATTATGTCAGTGCTACCAACTGCTGAAAAATCGCAATTGAAATTTGTATGGGTGCTATTTCAAAATTGGCGCACTTATAGATAATATTTCAGATTAATTTCTAGTAGGCCATGCATGGCAGTGTTGCCAAAATTATTATAAGCCTGCTGATAGGTCCAATTTTTAAATGCATATAACTTCTACACTATCAATTGGAATTCATCCAAATTTCGTATGTGCTATGTGTACATAAACATATATTATATGACTGAGAGTATTCATAAGAGCCACCAGGGCTACCGACTGTTAATAAATGCTCTCAATTTATTTTATCCAAATACCAATATATCAGAAAGTATGCAAGCCAACAGCTTTAAACTATGCACATGTATAGTACCTGACATTCTATATTAATTTGGAGTAACTTATATACGTCAGTGCTACCAACATGATTCTAAGCCTGCTGATAGGTCAAATTTTAAAATGCATGTAACTTCTATACTAACTAATGCATTTCATTCAAATTTGGCACAACAATAGATCATATTATTTCAGATATTTCTGACCAATACATGCATGATGATGTTGCCAACATGTTGTTACGCGCGCTGTTAGATCCTATGTTTAACTACATGTAACGTCCATGGTATCCATTGGACTTCAACCAAATTTTGTATTCTGTACCTTAAGAGTTGTAAATATGAATATATTCAGTCACCAGGGCTGCCAACTGTAGTGCTCTGTTAGGCTACATTATGCCAGGTATACAGTATTTCGAACTAATTAGAAATGTCGATATTACCAACTTAATTTCGTCATTTTTCTAGATAGATCCATATAAATTAATCATGGGCAAGAATCTTAAATTTTAACAAACGTAGGCTCTTTAGTTCGTCACGGAACTTCTTGTTGGTTTTGGCTTTTATTGGAATCCATGATGTTCTTGGATTTTCGACTTTAGTGGAACACGTTCCTGGATATCCTCGTGGGTTATTCCCACTTCACGCAGGTCTTTTTCTACCTCGGTGAACCACGCCGCCTTGGTTTTCTTGTTAAGAATCACATTCATTTCACCACATAAGTGGGAAAAATCAACGTATCGTCGGCTTGTTTGCAAGACGGTATGAATAATAATAATAATAATAATAATGTTATTGGTTTTACGTCCCTGTTAACTACCGAGGCTTTTAGAGACACCGGGGTGCCGGAATTTTGTCCCTAAGGGCTCATACACATTTGCGCACCCTCAAATGACGACTGCCTGCGCCAGGATTCGATCCCGCCATCTTGAGCTCAGTAGGCGAGAGCGTTACCGCTGAGCCACTCAGCCAGACAAGACGGTATGACAATTTCCTTTAGGGTGGCTCATTAAGAAAGGAGCGAACAATGGAACAAGTCTCCAAGATGACGGCTTTCTGCATGGTGATATGTATACCAGTATGAATTCCCAATATTTGAAGATTTCGAGCCAATGATTTAGGGATGATGCCGGTAGAAGAAATGACTATGGGCAGAACCACTACACTTTCCTGTCTCCACATTTGCCGTATTTATTATTATTATTATTATTATTTCTATTCGGCCATCTAAGGACCACGTCATTTCAACTGTTTATTGTTGCATCGAGCTTTAACATCCTCCCAGTACTTTCGCATTAGTTCTCGATGCTGTTGTTTACTTTCTGCAGTCCACTTCTTGCCAGTTGGAAGCTTTGGCTTTTCTTGGAAACATCGGTGTGCTGTCGGTTTTTGTTTAAGGGTGGCACAATCCCAAATATCGTTGTCTGTAATTCCCACTTCTTGTAAATCTTTGTCCACCTCAGTGAACCAAGCTCCCTTGGGTTTCTTTTTGAGGAAGTAGGTGAAAATTCTATTTGTCAATCGTGCTGGGTTCATTCTTGTTATATGACAATAAAAGGCAATTCTCTGTTTCCTCATGGTATCAGTTATTTTTTCCACATGGGTGTAATGTTCGTGGTTGTGCCGTCTCCTATATTCCCCATTTTCTTTTACCGGAACCAAGATTTTTCTTAGAATTTTTCTTTCCTTCACTTCCTGATTCTCTGTTAGTCCCTTGCGATGCATTGCATTATTATTATTATTATTATTATTATTATTATTATTATTATTATTATTATTAATTTAGGTATTAGGAAGTCATATTTGAAAGCCTTTGTCTGGAGCGTGGCGCTCTATGGAAGTGAAACTTGGACTATTGGTGCAGCAGAAAAGAGGAGAATTGAAGCATTTGAAATGTGGTGTTCCAGGAGAATGATGATCAGATGGGTAGATAGGGTTACAAACGAAGAGGTATTAAGACGAGTGGGAGGGGAGAGATGTTTCTGGCGACTGCTAATGAAGAGAAGATTAGTAGGACACATACTAAGACACCCAGGAATAGCAAGCTTAGTTATGGAAGGAAGGGTTGAGGACAAGAACTGTAGGGGTAGACCAAGGTTAGAATATGTTAAACAGATTGCCTCGGATGTAGGGTGTGGTAACTATGTAGAGATGAAACGATTAGCTCAGGACATGGAGGCATGGATAGCTGCATCAAACCAGTCAAAAGACTGAAGACTCAAACAACAACAACAACAATATTATTCTTTCTTCGTCATGCCCAACTAAGGAACGCGATTGAACTTATTTAGCTGATGGCATTGCCTTTTTCTTCTCCCAAAATCTCTTCATCTTCTCACTGTGCCTTCTCTTGCGATTATTATTTCACATTGTGTGTTGAAAAGAGGCGAGGAATTTAGAGCGGAAGAGGAGTGTGAGAGTAGTTGACGAGAACTGACCTGTAGTTGAACCGCGAGAGGCTTGTCTGTGACAGCTGTTTCTAAATGCCGTGTTGTACCGCTGTCAAGTGACGGCTCTAATATTGTTACAAGTTGCTGGCAGCGAGCAGCCACATTTCCCAACATAAGTTACTACTGTCTCTCCTCCTGGGGAATATCATGTTCCCACCTTGCCAACACAAGTGTAATTCATTTACACACATCAAAAAAAGTTTTGCATCACCTCGGTTCCAAGAGTTCCGGAACCTTTAAATACAAAGGGAATAGAGATCAACACAAACAACATTTCAGCTCGTTTTATTGCTCATGAGACCCACACATTGCATGTTGTACCATCATACAGCTAGACTTTCAGCATTTGTGGTCCAGATTGCAGTACACACCACTACCTCTAATACCCAGTAGCACGTCCTCTTGCATTGATGCATGCCTGTATTCGTCGTGGCATACTATCCACAAGTTCATCAAGACACTGTTGGTCCAAATTGTCCCACTCCTCAACGACAATTCGGCGTAAATCTCTCAGAGTGGTTGGTGGGTCAAGACGTCCATAAACAGCCCTTTTCAACATATCCCAGGCATGTTCGATAGGGTTCATGTCTGGCGAACATGCTGGCCACTGTAGTCGAGCGATGTCGTTATCTTGAAGGAACGCATTCACAAGATGTGCACGATGAGGTCGAGAATTGTCGTCCATGAAGACAAATGCCTCTCCAATATTCTGCCGATATGGGTGCACTATGGGTCGGAGGATGTCATTCAGGTATCGTAAAGCCGTTTCGGAGCCTTCCATGACCACCAGTGGCGTACGTCGGCCCCACATAATGCCACCCCAAAACATCAGGGAACCACCACCTTGCTGCACTCGCTGGACAGTGTGTCTAAGACGTTCAGCCTGATCAGGGTGCCTCCAAACACGTCTCCGACGATTGTCTGGTTGAAGGCATATGCGACACTCATCGGTGAAGAGAACGTGATGCCAATTCTGTGGGGTCCATTCAGCATGTTGTTGGGCCCATCTGTACCGCGCTGCATGGTGTCGGGGTTGCAAAGCTGGACCTCGCCATGGACGTCGGGAGTGAAGTTGCGCATCATGCAGCCTATTGCGCACAGTTTGAGTTGAAACACGACGTCCTGTGGCTGAACGAAACGCATTATTCAACATGGTGGCATTGCTGTCAGGGTTCCTCCGAGCGGCAATCCGTAAGTAGCGGTCATCCACTACAGTAGTAGCCCTTGGGCGGCCTGAGCGAGGCCTGTCATCGACAGTTCCTGTATCTCTGTACCTCCTCCATGTCCGAACAACATCGCTTTGGTTCACTCTGAGACGCCTGGAAACTTCCCTTGTTGAGAGCCCTTCTTGACACAAAGTAACAATGCGGACGCGATCGAACTGCGGTATTGACCTTCTAGGCATGGTAGAACTACAGACAACATGAGCAGCGTACCTTCGTCCTGGTGGAATGACTGGAACTGATCGGCTGTCGTACCCCCTCCGTCTAATAGGCCCTGCTCATGCATGGTTGTTTACATCTTTGAGCAGTTTTAGTGACATCTATGAACAGTCAAAGGGACTGTATCTTTGATACAATATACACAGTCAACGTCTATATGCCGGAGATCTGGGAACCGAGGTGATGCAAAACCTTTTTTGATGTGTGTATTTCCATTCCTTTGTCTCATTTTCTACATATCCGAAATAACATGAGGATAAGTGTGGAAAAAAGTAAATGCCTGTCTTTTACTAACAGCAGAAAAGGTACAATAGCTGATTATAAATTAGGAAACAAAATTATTCCTCGAATGGAGTCATGCAGCTATCTCGGAATTGCCATAAATAAAAGGTTACACTGGGGTGAGCATGTTGAGACTGTTGCTAATAAGGCACAAAAGTCATTATACTTTGTTATGAGAAACATGAAGGGTAGCAGTATCCAGGCCAAAGAATTGGCTTACAAATGTCTTGTGAGACCAATTTTGGAATACGCCACGAGTGTGTGGGAGCCCTACCAATCAACTCTTACGAACAAATTGGAGATGGTGCAAAGGAAAGCTGCAAGATTCGTACTTGTCAAATTCTCCCAAACTGATAGTGTCTCTGACATGTTAAAGTCATTGGGTTGGGAATCCCTACACAGCAGAAGACATTAAAGAAGACTCCAGGAGATGTACAAAGCATACACAGGGGAGCCGGCCTGGAATGAGTTGCGAAACAGAATGCATGATCCAGATTATATGGGTAGGAGAGATCACGAATACAAAATTAGGCCCATCATTCAAAAAACAAACTTAGCTAGGTATTCTTTTATAAACAGGGGTATTCAAACGTGGAATGAGTTACCTGAAGAAGTCTTAGAACCTTTTCCTGTTTAAAAGTTTTCAAGAAGAAATTAAATGTTGCATTCAGGGAACCCAGGGACATTATGGAGAGAAATTGAGTTATAGGCAGCATTTAAATATCTTGTTACCACCAGGTTTTGCCTAACTGTAACAGTACCTATTAATAAATTAAAAAAAGTCCTCTCGGCACGCCGGAAGGCGGAGGTAGATTTCACCGGACAAACTTGGGGATAGGCGAAAATAGGCAGAATTTGCAGGTTTTCGTAGAAGGATCAGACCTCATTTATTGCGAAAAGATATTTTATAATTGGAGTATAATTAACTTTGTTTTTCGTCATTTTATGCTTATTTTAAACATTTTGTTGTCTTATGGGAACGGTAACCTTCTTGTCATTTGGGGTCCATTTTTATACTTGTGGTCACACTGTCCTTATGCAAGGTTTCGACACTGATGTGTGTCTATGTAACGGTCTGTTACTTCTTCACGCAAAATTATATCTCCCGCAGAGATTTTGGTTGGTTGCTCAGTTTAGGGGCTGCGACAACGCGGCCATGTAACCCCGTGTACTTAGGGATGGCTGTATTAGTCTGTAATTCAGTTACGGACTGCAGACGGTCAATTTCAAGCAGTTGTTCCTAATGTTGCTACCAGGTACTACCGTCAACGACACCTAGCTGTGAACTTGGCTACTAGATGCCACCGCAACCAGCAACTCACAACGAACGTTGGAACTTCCCCTCCAAAGGAAAGCATACTGAGGGATTTTTAGCGCTCTTAGAAAATCCGACGACTTCGGCCGACTTTGAACTCGCGACCTTGGGCATAGACATTCAGCATGCTACCAGTTACGTCACCGAAGCCGCTTCACACTTAGTCAGATGAAAATCTGAATCTGATCTCGTGCAAGTGCGTTATCTTCGCAACGTCTGATGGCTCATCCCTCATCAATTTAGTAGTGTTGCCATGGCAACCACTGATAGCTCTTGGCATTTTCTTATAATTCCGAAATCATTTTTCTCATCCCTTGGCATAATGGTGGGTCATATCAAAAATTCTTTCAGACAAAAGTTTAGGGTAATTATTAGGGGAATATTGTCCATTTTGTACGGTTTTGATATTGTGCCTATTAAGAGAGACATGATTAATGTTTCCCGAAAAACCCACTTTTTCCCACCCCTTTGGTCAATGGTTGGTGCTATAAAAAAACTCTTCAAACATAAATTTTTGGGCTTTATCCAACACATAGTATGAACGTTGAACGGATTCGATATGTCACATATTAAGAGAGTTATAGCAATATTTCTCTTTTTCGAAAAAAGCCCCCCATTTTCACCCCCTTCGACAGATTTAGCCCAGTAACGAACTCGACCGCAATTTTATAGGTATACATATTCGGTAAAAAATTCAAAGTGGTGCAAAATTACGGCAGTTATCGTGTCCACAAGAAACTGATATATATATACATACATAAATTATATATAAACATTTGAACTGACGGTGGTTTTGGGGTCTGGGGGATGTGAAACGCGAAGATATGTCGAAATTTTCCGGAAGTCGAAACATGGTACCCATTGCAATAGTTAGCTTTCTAATGAAATCTACCTCTGGTTGGTTCCTCAGTTTAGGGGCTGCGAAATCGCGGTCATCTAACCCCGTGTACTTTGGGTGAGTGTAGAATCTGTCTGCTAAACGGTGTGAATTGTAATGGCTGTATTTGTCTTAATTCAGGTAAGGACTGCAGACGGTCAATTTCAAGCAGTAGTTCCTAATGTTGCTACCAGGTACTACCGTCAACGACACCTAGCTGTGAACTTGGCTACTAGATGCCACCCCAATCAGCAACTCGCAACGAACGTTGGAACTTCCCCTCCAAAGGAAAGCATACTGAGGGATTTTAGCGCTCTTAGAAAATCCTACGACTTCGGCCGGCTTTGAAACCGCGACCTTGGGCATAGACATTCAGCATGCCACCAGTTACGTCACGGAAGCCGCTTCCCACTTAGATGGAAATACTGAATCTGATCTCGTGCAAGTGCGTTGTCATGGCAACAATGATGGCTCATCCCTCATCAATTTAGTAGTGTTGCCATGGCAACCTCTGATAGCTCTTGGCATTTTCTTATAATTCCGAAATCATTTTTCTCATCCCTTGGCGTAATGGTGGGTCATATCAAAAATTCTTTCAGACAAAAGTTTTAGGAAAATTATTAGGGGAATCTTGTCCATTTTGTACGGTTTTGATATTGTGCCTATTAAGAGAGATATGATTAATGTTTCCCGAAAAACCCACTTTTTCCCACCCCTTTGGTCAATGGTTGGTGCTATAAAAAACTCTTCAAACATAAATTTTTGGGCTTCATCCGACACATAGTATGAACGTTGAACGGATTCGATATGTCACATATTAAGAGAGTTATAGCAATATTTCACTTTTTCGAAAAAAGCCCCCCATTTTCACCCCCTTCGACCGATTTAGCCCAGTAACGAACTCGACCGAGATTTTATAGGTATACATATTCGGTAAAAAAATCAAAGTGATTGGTGCAAAATTACGGCAGTTATCGTGTCCACAAGAAACTGATATATATATACATACATAAATTATATATAAACTTTTGAACTGACGGAGGTTTTGGGGTCTGGGGGATGTGAAACGCGAAGATATGTCGAAATTTTCCGGAAGTCGAAACATGGGACCCATTGCAATAGTTAGCTTTCTAATGAAATCTACCTAAAATCTAACGTGTCTAACGAATAATAATATCGTATGGCCTCGGGTGCCGGGTGCAAGCTTTGTTACTTGACATTCAGAGAGTAGCTTGCATGTCGAATTTCCTTGTTCCTTGACTATGAAAGTCAAGGAGGTTAGATGTTAGATATCTAAGCTCCATGAACACTATAGTGCTTTATAGTAGAGAAATGAGGAACTTTATGTTGGCGGAAACTCCCGAGATTAATTTTGCCATTATGAGCACGGCCTACTGAATTCAAATGGGTTCTTTGACATGCCGACGTCGTATGACATGCGTATCGTATTTTTGCCGCCTTTCAAAAATCACTTACCACGGCCAGGAGCGAACCTGCAATCTTGGGGTTAGTAGACCGACACGATATCCACTCACCCACCGTGGCAAGCTGTCTAACGTATTGTCCTTATCGAGAAGCCGTATCGACTGTTCATTATGATACGAAAACCTCAAGTTAGTTGCGAAAGAAGAGCTAGATATATTAATGTTCATGTTGATGATTATAATTGCTGTTTTAAGGGACCTAATATTTAAGTTTGCCCCTCTCCCGGAGCCCCAAGTTTCGATTCCCGGCTATGCTGTATGACTGTGAAATACGTAGATAAATTCACTTATTTATATCGGTTTGTATTTGTACCGGGAATTAAGACATGGTTCACCAGCTAGCCGCTCCGGGAAATGCTGTACAGCGTTGCTGATATGGAGCGCATCACTTCCGAGCGAGGCGCGCCATGACGCGTAATGGAGTCCATCTTGGCAACGTTGTACAGCTTTCACCGGAGCAGCTAACTGGTGAACCATGTCATTATTCCCCGTACAAATACAAACCGATATAAAATAAGTGAATTAATTTCCGTATTTCACAATCATACAGCATACCTTCTTGATGTATAAGGATTACAACGCAACCAAGAACTACATTTTCCAGCCACCCCGAGCCGAGAAACAGTTACCTTAAAAAATGATAACAACTTTGTTTCTTGGAAACACAAAATTTTAAAATTAATAAACCAGTTATACAACATTCCAATGTATATTGTGTTAAAATTTGGATTCGATCTGATGAAGGGTATGTGAGATAATAATTCTTAAATGTGACGCATAGTTGAAACACGCTTAAAAACGGGCACTTTTTGTGTTCCAACTGTGATAAAAAACATTAAGATATAAATTAAAATTTCCAAACCTACATGAACTAACGTAAAATAGAACGACGAAAATGGTGATGTGATTGGATTATATGTAGGTGTATTGGTTACTTCAAAAACAACCTTCAAACTCGAGTACACATACTATTTTGGTCGACAGTAGTACAGATTCGCTTGTTCCTACACTTTTCCTCTTAACTATTGTGTCTTTTACAGATACCACGGTGCTAGACGTTTGCCCCGAAGGGGATCTTCAACGTAAATAAGAAAATGATATGAAATGGGAAAAATTTAGGATATCAGATAGTAGTGAAATGCATAACACAAAGAAACCATTACCACAAACGTGTATCGGTACTTGATTATCATAATCGGGCCAAAACATCCCTGTGAAAGGTTCAGAGCTACTGCACAGGTACAGTAAGGAAATAAATGACTAAACTATCTAATACTGACCCACCTTGTCTAGTACGCCTTCTTGAAGCGGTGTCTTGGGTGGGGTTTTAACCTCATACACATTTAAATTACATTTAAGGGGAGACTCCACTGAGAAATTAACTTCTCTCCTACTGCATCGATTTCAAATTAATTTTGTGATCATATATATCACGTAAAGTTGTCTAAGGTTTGAAGACCAACCTTTGGTACTCAGATATAAATTTTTACATTTCAATTCCTTCAGACGCAGTAACAGGACATGGTTTAAGAGTTCTATCTATTTACTTTATGAAAATGTTTGTTTATTTGCCCTTAGTTCATTTTTCAATTTTCAAATAAATTTGCTTTCAATATTAATTTGTACAGAATGTCAGAAAATTATTTGAAACTGCATATCATTAAATATTAATGCACAGAAGTATGCAAATATCTCATGACTATTTCCTGAAAAAAATTCACTGAAATTGGTTAATATTTAGGATAAAAAAGAGTGACAGTCTGAAAGACTAGACATTGTATCATTTTAAATGGTACAAACGCTGAAAAATGCTAGAAAAGCTGGAGGTTCGCTCGAAGCCAAAGACTCTTGACATGTTAGAAAATTATCTGCATAATACTTATCTTGCTTATCTTGATTCAAATTACTCGCGAATGGCAAGTGCAAACCAAGGGCAAAGCAAGGTCAAGACCGCGGGAGGCCGCACGTTCACCAGAGCACGCGGGGACGTGTCCCTTCCATCCAGCCTAAAAACACTTATAGTGGGCGATGTATTGAAGATTGAGATATGCTCTCGCGGACTTTTGTAGAACTTTTCATGCTGACCCATTCTTACGCTCATAGTATAATGATATTTTTAACGGTTTGTCCAGCGTAAGCTTAAGAAGCGCACGGACGCCAAGTTTGTTTTCGACTTTTTCACTGAAATCGTTACTGCTTGGCTTCCTTTGATCATACATAAATTATTTTCTACAGAATCTTTCATCGAGATATCCTTTACAGAATGGTGAGATCCGCATCAACATCCATCCAGTGGTTCTCGTGATTACCCGTGACATCCATGAATCGGGGATTTTCGTATTATACTAACGAATTAGAGATTGTCGGGGTACACATGCACCAAGCGGTATTTTGACGTCACACACCTCAGTGCATCTGGGTACATTTCGTCCCGTTACCGTAACGTAACGCCAGACCCCAGCGTAACGACGAAGTCGACAAGATCATTTAAAATGATAAAATGTTGTTATTGAAGTTAGAAATCAAATTTATAAAAATTTCCCTCTCAACAAAATGTTACTTGACATCACTAGTTCAGCTTTTTATGACCAGGCATCTTTTGAAGGAAAAGCTAAGAGCCAACTTTTGGAACAAAAATTATCCGATTGGTGAGAAGATGGTCATGTTTGTTGGTGATAACATCAAATACTATCTTTGACAGCTGTCAGTGTGCCACGCCCCCCTTATGCAGTCCATATATCAAATAGTATTTAGACTTATTTATAATTCGAATAGAACCAAATATATCTGGGATTTAAGAGAAAACACTCCAGGGGTTTGAAATAGCCAATAAAAATTATTTGAAAAACTGAAGTTTTGCAATGGAGTCTCCCCTTAATGATCAATAAAGCAATCAATCAATCAGCCTGCGGACTGATAACTTAGTAGGCATATGGAGTCTCACAGTCCGTCCTCTTTATGGAGTGTTAGTGCTCCATATCCACCTCGTGGCGTAGTGATTAGATTTAGTGACGAAGTCACTAAATTGGTAATAAAGTTCCTGAAAGATGGTATATTGGCTTCACGGCCGCTGAATTAAAACTCAGCATTTCTTCTAGGTTTGTGGCGTGCCTTTTGTGGGGTTTCGCCTAGCACACCTAGCAGGCTCATCGGCGGGCTCTTGGTGTCCCCGCCCGGACCCCCACAGGAGTAACGAACTGCGCGCTACCTGCCTTTATATAGAGTGCAACTGCACTACTTGGCTGCGAGAACCAAAAGCTCAAGCAGCCTCAACCTCCCTATGAAGGTTTCCTAAAATATGGTATATTGGCTTTTGCGGCCGGTGATTTTAAACTCAGCAATTCTAGAAGAGCCCGCCGATGAGCCAGCTTGGTGTCCTAGGCGAAACCCCACACAAGACACGGCACAAACCGAGAAGAATTGCTGAGTTTTAATAAAGTTCCTGATTGAACGCCTTCAAGGTACTATTGCTGTAGGGTATAATGTACTGTATATTTACGAGGTCTGAAGAGTGTGTAACATCGCTCTTATTCCTCGACCCTTTTTTCCTTAGCCCTCCTAGGGTTGTTTCATTATTTCACAGAAACTGAAGTCCGGCTCCGTGGCTAAATGGTTAGCGCGCTAGACTTTGGCCCAAAGTGCCCCGGGTTCGATTCCCGGCCAAGCCGTCAGGGATTTTAAGCTCATGGGGTTAATTCCCGTGGCTCGAGGACTGGGTGTATGTGCCGTCTTCATCATCACCTCATCCTCATTACGACGCGCAGGTCGCCCACGGGCGTCAACTAGAAAGACCTGCACTCGGTCTCTCTGGAGGCCACACGATCATTATCGAAGCGTATGCCCAAGATCGCGGGTTCAAACCCGGCCGAAGTCATCGGATTGTTTAAGAGCGTTAAAAAATCCCTCAGTATGCCTTCCTTCGGAGGGGAAGTAAAGCCGGCGGTCCCATGTCATAGATTTATGGCATGTTAAAGAACCTTCCACTAATACACCTGTGTGAAACTAAATTATATATAGGTTAAACATTCGACAAACGCTCTTAGGTTCCGACGTTCGTCGCCATGAGCCGACTGCGGTGGCATCTGGTAATCAAGTTCTGAACTAGTAGTCGTTGACGGAGGAGTTTGGCGGCAAAAGTAGGAACTACTTGAAAAAATTCGATGTCTGCAGTCCTCACTTGAATTGAAAACAGATAACACACACTAATACAGTCATCACAATTAACACCGGTTATCAGACAGATTCTAAACACACCCAAAAGTACACGGGGCTACATGACCGCGTTGTCGCAGCCCATAAACTGAGGAACCAACCAACCATTATCGAAACTGAAGCTAAAAACATTTTACTTCTCTGGTTTGTATCGGCACTTCTTCAAACTAAGTTTTAGACCATTCTTAGGCTCATGCGACATTGTGCGCTTATGTGAATAAGACAAACAATGTTTATTGAAACGATTTGCAATACGAGGGATTTTTTAATTTCCGTA
This sequence comes from Meconema thalassinum, assembly GCA_946902985.2. NCBI lineage: Eukaryota > Metazoa > Arthropoda > Insecta > Orthoptera > Tettigoniidae > Meconema > Meconema thalassinum. The sequence goes on from OX336388.2 coordinate 352,674,317, forward strand.
ATTGGTGCAGTGTCTTCTTCCAGGAAGAATTTCATGTACCATGGCCATCTCGTTAGCCATAGAAGCATACGGTAATGTGACTTTTTGACTGTGTTTTTTTTTACTGCCGCAGAGATTTTAAAAATTATGAATGACTAATTGTACTTCAACTTTCATGCGAAGAGATTTTGCTATTGCTGGCTGGTAGTAATGCGCTGAGTGCTGAATAAAAAGGTGGATTATCTGCTGGAGTGTGAGGAAAGGGCTCGTTATGACATACTGTCGACAACCCTCCTGCCTACCCTGGCAATTAGTTGAGTACTACTTTTTATCCCACATGCCTCATAATGTCTTGAGAGACGCGCTGTTGCCATATCTCTCTCCCTCTCTCAGCTTCATTCATTGCTCGTGCGCCAGCTGTGCATTCCACAGATACGCACGCAGGCTAGTCTAATAACTGTCCCGCAGTTCGCGGTCGGCGTGACTCACGGAGAGAGAGAGAGAGAGAGAGAGAGAGAGAGAGGGGGGGAGAGAAATTGAGAATCCCCATATTTTGCTAGCACTGGGGCATTCCCGGATATATTCTACTACTTTTATTATTTTACCCAGAACGCTCTGTAAGTGCACGAACGGATGGGTTCATATGTGTGCAGTCACTCGACCAGGTTTACTGGAAAAACATTAATTCTTTTTGTTACAAAACTGCATTGAATATATGCTTTCCAACATAGAAGCAAATATTTACTTCCATTCGGTTCAATTATTTTAAGTGCAGTATCTATCGCATGCCCCAGCGATTTATAGAGCTTGTAATCTGTCAGATATGGCCACACCTCTGAATTGTGTGTACGCAATTGGAAATATTTTGAGAGGTTTCCATGTAGTTTTACGTCACCGGGAATCTTGTGATTATGAGCCACGGTACCTCCTTTTTACATGGAATCCGAACCACAGGACATGGCATTTCACTTCGAAAATCTCACATGCTTTGAACGGGAATCGAACCCAGTCCACCTTGGTGAGAGGTCAACAGCTTGACCGCTGAGCCACCACGCATGTGTGTACATATTCAGAGGCAAGGTCTTCAGAATGAAGTTTACTAGCTCACCTGTTCGTCGCAGCAAGTGGTGTGCATATCGTGCCTCTACCAATATTAGAACTACCCTGTGGCGTAACCGTGCTCGTTAAATCGTCCACCAAGACAGCGCGGGCATCTGCAGCAAGTCCGGAGATCGTAGGTTCGAACCCCGACGCTGAAAGTCTCGGGACACCTACCTCACCTCCAAACCTAATCACTACAGCTATACACACTAAAACAATCATAAACAGGGTATCAGACACGTTAATCACACACCCAAGTACATGGGAGTTAATGCCCGAAAATATTTCAAGCCCCCAATATGAATTGACAACAACAATAGTGGGTTAGAATGGGCCTCTGTGGCTTAGGCGGTAGCACGCCGACCTCTCACCGCTGGGTCCGTGGTTTAAATCTCGGTCACTCCATGTGAGATTTGTGCTGGACAAAGCGGAGGCAGACAGGTTTTTCTCCGGGAACTCCAGTTTTCCCTGTCACAAATTTAATTCATGCAACACTCTCCACTGTCATTTCATTTCATATGTCATTCATTTATGTATTGACCCACGGGAGTGCGACAGGCTTCTGCAGCCGGCACAGTTCATATCCTCGCCGCTAGATTGGGGCTTCACTCAATCCATTCCCTGACCCAGTCGGTCGACTGGAGGCAAGCTGTGGATTTTCATTTCAATAGTGGGATAGAATCGTCAGGTCCTCGCTCGGCCACGATTCCTTTGAGAGTTACTCTGGTAGCCTAGTGGGCAAAGTGAACCCCACGGCCATTCACATTTTCGGAAGTTACAGTTATTTTCAAATCCACAACCTGCAAGGTAATCGAACTCACTCTCTTTCAGCTAGAACCACAGTACCTTTACCACTGAGGTTACATAACCCCTGGGGCCTGTTCCACGAATGAACTTTGCAACTTTTCACTTTGCACTTTGCACTTTTCAGTTCAGATTTTGTTCCACCATCACTTTTCAGATTTGTCTTGCAAAGTGAAAAGTGAAAAGTGAAAAGTTAGGAATCTTTTCACTTTAGAAGACTGTTATGTTCCTCCATTGGTGCAGAAATGCAAAGTGCAAAGGAATGATTGAAAAGTTTTCAGAAATATTTGCAAAGAGACGATTCCCTTTTCAGCTGTTAATGAGCAAGTCTCTACACTAGTTTCTCGGCGCAGAATTTGGTTTAGTGTTATAAATATGTTACGCAGGAGCTTTTTTTAATCATCAAGTGAGGATAGTGATGAAGAATCCAACAAGAAGACGTACAAAGACAAAATGAATTATCATAACCTCACTTTAGTATAGACAGGTTAAAAGTTCCACCTTGACAATACGTTTATTAATTAAGATCACTGTGTGGTCATTAGTGGGACATGTTTCACCATGAAAAATAAAGCATTAAATCATGGAATAAATATACAGTTTGTTCATGGAATAAACATGATCGGATCATTCCTATGCAAAGACTTTTCACTTTGCAAAGAAATTGAAAAGTAATACATAGATCATGGTGGAACAGAAAGACTTTGCACTTTGCAAGAATTGAAAAGAGCAAAGTGAAAAGTGAAAAGTTGCAAAGTTTATTCGTGGAACAGGCCCCTGGTCAACATGATTGGTTTACAAATGTAGAAGCAATATTATGAGACTGTATATGGTGAGGCTGGAAGATACAGTTCCAGATAGTTCCCCCTGCCGAAGGATGGACGATGATTACACATACAAGGATGCAATGTTACCAGTTGACATGGCTATTAAATCAGCAGATGCCTGGTAGGAGACAATAAATTTGGCAACAGTGTTCCCGGACGCAGACAGAAGAAGAACATAGATATTAAATACAGAAAATGCTTCTAGGTGTTACGTTGTATTTGTTATGGTTTTGCCCAGTTGCACCAATTGGGCTCTTCAGTAGACGATCGGAAAAGCTTACCTAGACCCCTTGTGGAACTGGAACTTCTTGCTATGTCCCATTTATGAAAGCAGATTGCATTCTTGGTTAAAGGAGATAAGTGCTTCCTGCACCTCTAGCACTCTTTATTATTATTATTATTATTATTATTATTATTATTATTATCACATTGAAGCCTCCGTGGTTTAGGCGGCAGCACGCCGGCCTCTCACTGCTGGGTCCGTGGTTCAAATCCCGGTCACTCCATGTGAGATCTGTGCTGGACAAAACGGAGGCAGACAGGTTTTTCTCCGAGTACTCCGGTTTTCCCTGTCAAAATTTCATTCCAGCAACACTCTCCACTATCCTTTCATTTCATCTGTCATTCATTTAATCATTGCCCCAGAGGAGTGCGTCAGGCCTCGGCAGCCGGCACTGTTCATAACCTCGCCGCTAGATGAGGGCTTCATTCATTCCATTCCTGACCCGGTCGGAGACTGGAAGCAGGCTGTGGATTTTCATTATCACATTCATTTCACCACTTAAGTGGGACATATCAACATATCGTCGGCTTGTTTGCAAGACGGTATGGATAAGTTAATTCTCTTAAGGTGGCACATTGAGAAACGAGCGAACAATGTAACAGGTCTCCAAGATGACGGCCATCTACATGGTGATATGTAGACCAGGATGTTTTCCCAATATTTCTAGATTGCGAGCCAATGATTTAGGGATGATGCCGGTAGAAGAAATGACTATGGGTAGAATCACTACACTTTCCTGTCTCCACATTTGCCGTATTTCCTCAGCCAAGGTCAAACACTTGGTGATATTATCACAGCAGGTTTGTTGCAGATTATGGGAATCGGGCACTGCAATATCAATGAGGACGGTTCTCTTCTGCACCTTGTCCACAAGAACGATATCTGGCCGGTTTTGCTGGTATGGTTTTATCAGTAATAACTGATCGGTCCCATAACAACTTGTGACTTGGATTTTCCAAAAAGGCGTCAGGAACATACTGATAGTAAGGCAAAGTATTTTCAGATATTATTATTATTATTATTATTATTATTATTATTATTGAAGTACAGCAAATACTTTTAAGTAATCCCTATATCCCTATATATATTATAATTGTGAAAATCTGTGTGTCCATGTGTGTGTGTGTTAGTTTCGTACCTCTTGACACTAAAACGGCTGGACGGATTTGGATGAAATTTGAAATGGAGACAGCTTATACCATGGGATAACATATAGGCTGCCTTTCGTCCCGAAATAAATCATTGTTCCCGTGGAACGGGCAATATAACTTAAAAGTCACCAAAAATACTAAACCAGGACTAAATATCGAAGTTGTCGCATAAAGACCGGACTAAGCTCATTTTACTCCCCTCGATGCAAGAAACAATACTCGGTATGTCCCTACGGGACACCGAAAACTACATTTTAAGGCCCTAAAACCAACAGTTTCGATGATATTCGCAGAAAACTCTCTTCGCTCTGATTGATGAACTAATCGCAAGACCGTTTCCATGGCAACACTACCTGAAGGTATGACATCCGATTTTCTATATATCCCTGTTGGAGGCAATGCCAATCCATTTATTATCTTTTTCAAGATATATATAAACACAATAAGAACAGGGTAGCGCGCCTGCCTCTCACCCGGAGGCCCCGGATTCGATTCCCGGCTCCGTCAGAGATTTTAGACACTGACGTGAGGGCTACAACGGGCTGCACTCAGATTCGTGAGGACAATTGAGTAGCTGTCTGATAGTGAGGCAGCGCCCCGGTCACGAAGAACAAGATTAACGGCTGAGGGGACACTATGCACTGACCACGAGTCACCACAATATCTGCAGGCCAAATGACTGGGAAGTGGTCGCATGATAGGCCTAGGCCCTTCATGGGCTGTAGTGCCAGGGGTAAAAAAGAAATAGGGGAAGCGCCTTCTAATACCACCTTTAATTTTTAAACACTACAGTAGTGGCTACTAAATAAACGTAGCGATATAGCTACGTACAATTTCATAAACACTGGGCTCACAAATCCCGTATAGTTAAGTACAAATAACAGTCTGGTCATTATTTCAGTAGCAACAAAGCTCCGAGGCGGCTATTGCCGGTTCCTTTACACTTAAATACCTCATATACCTCAATGTGCACTTACAAAATTGTGAACCAGTCTATTTTACTGAAAAGAATTTCTACGAGCGAGTATCCACTCCGGCAAAAACCACACTCACTACCTTTTCCAAAATTTACTCAAGACATGATTTTTAAAGCACTCTTCTGTATGTTGAGGTACAGAGACATGCCACATGGAAAGATACAATAAAATGTTGGCAAATCTGAGTTCAAGGAACTGCTGTTCAGAATAGGTCTTGTGTTAAATCTGCAGAAACTTTTGGTACAGGTTATGCGGCCCATGTTCGTAACATGGAATGTTTTCCTTTGACAATGCATCTACACAATGTGCAAGGGCAACGCATTTCCAAGATCTCTAAAACACACAATAATCAGGAAATCGGAGAACAATTTAAAGTCGGAGTGAAGATTCAAGGAGAAAGAATTTCATCTCTGTGAATTGCTGATGACATCGTAATCTTGGCCGATACGCCAGAGGATTTGAACGAGTTTTTGAATGGTATGGACTCCGTCTTGAGGAAAGAATTCATGATGAAAATCAATAAACATAAAACAAAATTATTGGAATGCAGCCGAAATAAATCAGAAACCTCTATGGACATCAAATTGGCAGGTGAAACGCTACGGGAAGTTGGAGACTTCTGTTACTTAGGAAGGAAAATAACCAGTAATGGACGAAGCAAAGAAGATATAAAAAGCAGGTTGGCTCAGGCAAGGAAAGCATTTATACAGAAAAAGGAATCTGTAGACATCGAATATACATTTAGGTATTAGGATGTCATATTTGAAAGCTTTTGTCTGGGGCGTGACACTATAAGGAAATGAAACTTGGACTAATGGTGCTGCAGAAAAGAGGAGAATTGACGCGTTTGAAATGTGGTGTTACGGGAGAATGATGAAGATCAGATGGGTAGATAGGGTAACAAATGAAGAGCTATTAAGACGAGTGGGAGAGGAGAGATGTTTCTGGCGACTGCTAATGAAGAGAAGAGATAGGTTGGTACGACACATATTAAGACACCCAGGAATAGCAAGCTTAGTTATGGATGGGAGGGTCAAGGACAAGAACTGTAGGGGTAGACCAGGGTTATACAGATTGCCTCGGAAGTAGGGTGCGGTAGCTATGTAGAGATGAAACGATTAGCTCAGGAGAGCGAGGCATGGAGGGCTGCATCAAACCAGTCAAAAAACGGAAGACTCAAACAACAACAATCGGGAATTTTAATTACTTAGAGAGGCATGTGAGGCAAAAGGGTTGTTGGAGAATTTCAATCCCTGGGATGTAACAGAGGAAGAGACTGCATAATGTACATCAGCGGCCAAGGTGAAAGATATTTTACTATAGGTCTATTAATAGCGACATGTCGACGTTCAAATCATCAATAAGTATGGCAAAATTATACCCAGAATAGCTTAAGGAGAAATGCTTTTAATTCCCCATATTCCGATAGATTTGTCATTCCAGGTGTACGTTTAGACAAAACCATTGTTTCTCATGGACAACTGTATGTGGCGTGCTGGCGAGTATCCGGACAATAAAATCGTTATGTCTCAGCAGAGGATGGCAAAACCAAAACCAAAATTTTCAAATGTGTTCACATAATGTAACATCGTACCCTGCAGACTTTCACAACTCTATAAAATTCCCACTTTGCTGCTCATATCAATATACTCTATGTATCAGAATATTCAGAATTATAATCGACCCATCTGTAGCCGCGATTGCTGTAATAGAATATACCACTTATCAGCAATAATGCATCGTCCCCATTGTCTTGATCGCGAGCGAAGCCGCGGGTACATGCTAGTCTCTTATATATAATCCAAAACTGTCTCATCACCGCAGGGCTCAAACCACTAGACCTAGGAAGCTGAAATTTTGCATGTTGGTTGATCCGAGTATGTAGAGGCTCACTAAGAAACGGTTTTTGAAAATTCAATTTGTAAGTGACTTTTTTCGGCCCTTTGGCATTGACAATCCAAAATTGACTCATCGACGCAGGGCTCAAACCACTAGACCTAGAAAGTTGAAATTTTGCATGTTGGTTGATCCGAGTATGTAGAGGCCCAATAAGAAACGGTTTATGAAAATTCAATTTGTAAGTGACTTTTTTCGGCCCTTTGGCACTGAGCAAGGACAGTCGGTAAAATGTTCGAATTTAGCTCATTTTAAGCCGCCACATACGAGAAACAATACTCGGAGGTCCTGTAGGGACCCCGAAACACACTTTCTAAGTTCCTAAAATGAACGGTTTCGGAGACATTCCCAAATAACTGAGTTCCCTCTGAGAAACAGATCAACGTTACTATGGCAACCGCTGAAATTTCGCAGACCGGGGATAGTTTTCTGGCAATATCTCGAAAACCGTTCGTTTTAGGGCCTTAAAACGCTGGGTTCGGTTCCCACTTCTTCGAAGTGGAAACCATGAACATTGCTCCTCACATTGATACGCGAAAAAAGAGCTATAATCCATATTTCTACGATCAAATCGACTCGGAAAGTCTCATCTCTTATATATAATCCAAAACTGACTAATCACCGCAGGGCTCAAACCACTAGACCTAGGAAGCTGAAATTTTGCATGTTGGTTGATCCGAGTATGTAGAGGCTCACTAAGAAACGGGTTTTGAAAATTCAATTTGTAAGTGACTTTTTTCGGCCCTTTGGCATTGACAATCCAAAATTGACTCATCGACGCAGGGCTCAAACCACAAGACCTAGAAAGCTGAAATTTTGCATGTTGGTTGATCCGAGTATGTAGAGGCCCAATAAGAAACGGTTTTTGAAAATTCAATTTGTAAGTGACTTTTTTCGGCCCTTTGGCACTGAGCAAGGACAGTCGGTAAAATATTCGGATTTAGCTCATTTTAAGCCGCCACACACTTTTTAAGTTCCTAAAATGAACGGTTTCGGAGATATTCCCAAATAACTGTGTTCCCTCTGAGAAACAGATCAACGTTACTATGGCAACCGCTGAAATTTCGCAGACCGGGGATAGTTTTCTGGCAATATCTCGAAAACCGTTCGTTTTAGGGCCTTAAAACGCTGGGTTCGGTTCCCACGGAAACCACGAACATTGCTCCTCACATTGATACGCGCAAAAAGAGCTATAATCCATATTTCTACGATCAAATCGACTCGGAAAGTCTCATCTCTTATACAGTGTGGTCCACCCGCCCCTTATTTTTTTTGGAGGAAGGCAACCCAACTAACGCGTATATCACAGTCATCCTAAAATCATTAGTACGTCCATTGTACAACTTTACTGTTGAGTACATCCTCGCGAATATAGTAGAAATCAATAGTGGCAGTGTTCTTTCAATGACCTCAAATATAATGCATGATTGAAACGATCAGAGCTCCGAATAACACCTTCTTACGTTTGGACAGGAAGTGTCTACGAATAGATTCAATACATGCCGGCAATACACTATGGTTCTCGGTAGCTATGGTGGCTAAATCAAGAATTGCTAGAGTAGAGTCAACGAAGTCGCATTGTAGTAGGTTCGAACCTTGAACTAGTACATTTTTTTGCTTAATGTCGTTTATTGTGGATGTATTATGGACGCATATCTATCTGTTCCAACGAGTGATTTTTTATTTGGTCCTCAAAAGGACCGTACTTTTCCGATGGTACGCAGCCAGATTGGACGACGACATAACGATCTGTAGAACGAAAGCAAGGTATCCTGTATATTCAAGGTAGCAAGTGTTCGAAATTTTGACCACCTTTGTTTAAATGAAAACTCCGACTAAATCAGACGACCCACATAACAAATAGATTTGTTATGTGGGTAGGCTCACGAATAAATACATCAGACCGAAACTATAATTCCTTTCAACGGCTTCTGTGCGAAAAGCGATTGCTATACACTTACAGTAATATTTAGTTAGTGAGGTTTTAAGGGGCGGAACTACGAGGTCATCTGCCCCAAACATACAGTAAATACAGATAATTATAATGTTATTGGTTTTACGTCCCTTTTAACTACTCTGGCTTTTAGAGACGTCGGGGTGCCGGAATTTTGCCCCGAAGGGTATCTTCAACGTGCCAGTAAATCTACTGACACAGCTCCCTCGCATTTGTGCACCCTCAAAAGCCAGCTGACTGCGCCAGGATACGAACCTGCAACCTTGGGCACAGCAAGCGAGAACGTTACCGTTCAGCCTCGCAGCAAGGCAGTAATTACAGAACGTGTTATATTATTATTCTGGGATAAATATTGAACTATTAAAATTCTAATTATCACGAATAGAGTCGCCTCCGTTGCGTAGTGGTCAGCGTGATTAGCTGTCATCCCGGACGTCCTGGGTTCGATTCCCGGCTCTGCCACGAAATTTGAAAAGTGGTATGAGGACTGGGACGAGGTCTGCTCAGCCTCGGGTGGTCCAAATAAGTTGAGGGGTTCGATTCCCACCTCACCCATCCTCAAAGTGGTTTGCCGTGGTTTCCCACTTCGCCTTCGGGAAAATACCGGGATGTTACCTACCGTACGGCCACGGCCGCCTCCTTCCCTCTTCCTTGCCTGTCCCTCCCGATCTTCCCCTCCCTTCCCATCCGTCAAGAGGACCCTATTCGCTTTGCAGGTGAGGCTGATCCCACCTCCCCAGTTGTATCCCCCAGACGAGATGTTTCAAGCTGCAGGACACTGCCCGTAGAGGCGGTAATGATGGGATCCCTCGCCGAGTCCGTGGGGAAACCTAACATGGAGGGTAAAATCGACTAAAAATATAATAATTATAACGAATACTATCCATCCATGGTTTTGAACAGTATTTAGGGAAAATAGCCATTTAAATGAGACAAGAAAATAACTTTCCCTATCGTCTTCGTAGATAATGTGAACAAAACCAAGTTGAAATCTTGCTGTACGAGGTAGGGAGGGTATAATAAAATAATTAAAAAGAATTTTAAAAGTCTGCCGTTGGATAGTCTTGAACCCGGGATCTTCGAAAGAGCGAGCGGGCGCAATAACACTTGCACACATTTTCAACACACTCTGGAGGTTTTGTAGCGCTTCTTATTAACGCGTATGGTAAAATATTGAATTATTACAGTTAGATCTTAAATATTGATTGGAATGCATTCAGTACCAGTCATGTTTTCTAATTTACTTAAAGCAAGTTTCGCGACCGTTTTGCGTTATTAAGGAGAATTAACTGCAAATAATGCCATCAACGACAGCCCTTCGGTTTTATTTCATACAACTTAGCGTACAAAATGCTAGCGTGTGATACACTTCGGTAATACAAGCGGGTATACTGACGAAGAGAACAGAATCATACAGGATTTTGTACCAGCGATCACAGCAGCTTCCTTGTCAGCGAGTGTCGTGTGATACAGGCCTAAAGATATGCTAAGACTATTTGTTAAAATTTAAAAACAAAACAAGATGTTCGGTAAAGAACGTATAGCCTACTTTCTCCTAAATGAATGGGTATTGTTATAATTCGTTGTCCTTTTGTAATTGAATGTTAGTTGTAGTAGCTTCTTGAAATACAACGTGCTATACGGATATTATACATGAATATGATGTGCCCTTTGCTAGTGCTACCTCTGTAAAAAAAATCATTCAATTCGGTTTCACCGTGTTTGAATTGATATGGGGAATCGATTTGGACACATACATGGCCGCTATCTGCGAACTATTGGGTTGATGACCTCGTAGTTCAGTCAAGAGATGCTTCCCACAAAAAGGTATGTTGTTGACAAATTTGGTAGAGATCAAATGATTAGGTTGGTCGTAATTTGATTTCAGCTTTTAACATTTCGGTGGCCGCCATTCCGTTTCGGTCAAGATGGCGGTGATATACAACATGACACTGAGGTGTACCAAACTTCGTTCCATTCGGTTTCACCGTGTTTGAAAAGATAGGGGGAATCGATTTGCACACATACATGGCCGTCATCCGCACATTATTGGCCTGATGACCTTGTAGTGTGGTCAAAAGATTTTCTATACATAAAGGTATGTTGTTGCAAAATTTGGTAGAGATCAGAATATTAGGTTGGTCGTAATTTGATTCAAGCTTTTAACATTAGGATGGCCGCCATTACGTTTTCGTCAAGATGGCGGCAATATAAAACATGGCACTGGAGTCCCCTTCGCTAGTGCTATCTCTGTACCAAATTTCGTTCAATTCGGTTTCACCGAGTTTGAATTGGTTGGGGGAATCAATTTGCACACATACATGGCCACCATCTGCACAATAATTGGATGATGACCTTGTAGTTCAAACAAACGACGCTCGCCATATAAGTATATGTTGTTGCAAAATTTGGTGGAGATCGGATGATTAGGTTAGTCGTACTTTAATTTAAGCTTTGAACATTTTGGAGGCCGCCAATACGTTTTCGTCAAGATGGCGGCGATATAAAACATAACACTGAGGTGTCCTTCGCTAGTGCTACCCCTGTACCAAATATCGTTCAATTCGGTTTCACCGTGTTTGAATTGATAGGGGGAATCGATTTGCACACATACATGGCCGCCATCTGCAAACTATTGGGCTGATTACCTTGTAATTTAGTCAAAAGACGCTCGCCATATAAATATATGTTGTTGCAAAATTTGGTAGAGATCGGATGATTAGGTTATTCGTAATTTGATTTAAGCTTTGAACATTTGGGTGGCCGCCATTACGTTTCCGTCAAGATGGCGACGATATAAAACATGACACTGAGGTGCCCTTTGCTAGTTCTACCTCTATACCAAATTTCGTTCAATTACGTTTCACCGTGTTCGAATTGATAGGGTGGGGGCAGACATTCAGAGTACATACACTCGCACACACACAGACCCACAGTCTCTCTCTCTCTCACACACACACACACACACACACACACACACACACACACTCACACACACACTCACACACAGACACACAATTTTTGGCCCTGTGTAGATCTCATAAGTCTTCTTCATTTTTTGCAAAAATCGAAAGTATGCTAATAATACCATGGGAAATTCTAAGGAATACGTATACTTCGATGCAAGCACTGGCGATCAGAATATCCTTCGATATGTTGTTGTTTTGTTTCATGTGAGGGGCTAGAACATCGCGGTTATTTAGCCCCGTTTACTTGGGAGTGTGTGTAGAATTTGTCTGATAACCTGAGTTATTGCGGGCTTATAATGATGTGTGTATTTGCAATTAAGGAATGGGAAGGAGGCGGCCGTGGCCTTAAGATAGAATCCGTCCCGGAATTTGGCCGGAGTAGAAGTGGGAAACCACGGAAAACCATTTCCAGGGTGGCTGAGGTGGGAATCGAACCCACTTCTTCTCATATTTGCTTCACGAGGCTACGTGTACCCAATTTCAGCCCACAGACAAATATTACATTTCTTGGCAAAGCTGGGAATCGAGCCCGGACCTCCGGAGTGACACTTCGATATGTTATATTAATATTCATGCCAGTTTTTAAATTTGCTGCCATTACAGGTCACGTGGCATAACGTACCAGTTCGATCGTATTCTCGTAAATAAATCAGCAAAATTCAACGTATTCGTCACAAAAATACGTCGTAAGGCAATGCATGTGGCAATGTAGTTACATCCCCACTAAAATGGAATGTGGGCTTTCGTTCAAAAAAGTTTGCCTACTACTGGATTCGAAGCAGAATTCAACCCGCTCGCGCCCATCATGTACGGTCAGGCTTTAAACCTCTTTTTTTTATTTTTTTTTATTTTTATTAGCTCTTTACAGAATTACAGAATTTTCAGATATGATACATACCATACTATTACATCACAAGAAAGTCCAGATAGTGTCCATATTTATCGTACAATTGTCCACTTGCACTAAGCTTCCAACGCTCTTTCTGCAGGTGATACCTGAGATCCAGGATTGAGAAATGTTGATCATTGTCCATCACGAAGTGTACATATTGGCCCATTATCCACACAATGGCAGTCTGTTTAATTTGGGGGAAGGCGGTCACCGACAAGCGAATCAACTTCCTGTCATCAAGGTCATCCGTGGGCACATTTAATAGTTGACATACGTTTCCCTTACACCACAGCCACGTGGAGGCAACTCGCGTGCATGATGTGAAGCGGTGTATCGCCGTATCAGTTTGACCACATATAGTACACCATGGGTAAGCTTCAAGACGGATGGTATATCGCCGTAGAGCGGTTGGGATGAGATCGTTGAGGAAGATAAAAACCCGGGAGTGTACAGCAGAAGAAATGGTCATAGCCCCAAAATTTTTCCAAACAGTGGGCCAATGGACGTAGAGGGTGGTGGCCTCGATTCGCGGTTTGGAGTGTACCGCTTGCCGCAACATGTTATAAATACTTTTCGTCGTTGGAACAGTCCCTGAAGGCATTTGGCGAACAGTTTCCAGAAGGTGCTGTTGATGGTCCCTAAATATCTTCGGCAAAGCTCTCTCACAACCACGGGCTGTGTTCCGAATATCTTTGTATAGCGCTTTCGTAAAAGTGTCATGTTGGGAAAGAATGGCGATGTCGTTCTTGCAGAGGAGTGCACGGCATTTCATGCCATGAGCGGTTAGCCCTAGCCCGCCTTGCCGGGATGGGAGATACAACTGTTCCCGTTGTACTCGGAACAAAAATCCTTGCCATAGAAACCAACCTATATATTTTGCCAATTGGCTCTCAAACATTTTGGGCAGTGGGAAAAGTTGTGCGACATACCATATTTTAGAGAGCGCAAATACGTTGAGGACTACGACCCGTTGCACTATATTGAGGTTTCTTTGACCAAATTGGATCAGCACTCCCCTAACTTTGGCAATGACCTTAGTCCAGTTTGCGTGCACCGTGTCCAGAATCGATTGCTTCCAGGTAATGCCAAGAATTTTCACCTCATTTACTATCCGGAACCAGGGCTGTTGGGTAATCACTGAGTTATTATTGAGCGGAAGCAAAGCAGTTTTCTGGGGGTTCGATTGTGCTCCAGAGGCGATATGGTAGAGCTGAAGGACGCTATCGATGTGGGAGATGTCTTCGTTATTGCGGATCAATATGGATACGTCATCAGCATAGGCGCACATGCCAAAAACATGTGTGGACAGTTTGTAACCCTGTAGCTTCACCTGGGTAGTCCGAATGAACGGTTCAAGGCCAATGACAAAAAGTAGCATGGAGAGGGGACATCCTTGCCTAACTGATCGTTGTATTGGAATCAGAGGGGAAAGAAAACCGTTGACGAGCACTCGAGACGTAGCATTACAATTTATCATACGAATGTAGTCAATAAGGATTGCAGGAAATTCAAAGTGCTGCAAGACCATGTACAAGTATTCATGACTGATGCGATCGAAAGCTTTATCAAGATCCAAGGTGAGAAAACTCATTGGCTCAGTGGGGAGCATTTCGGCTTTTAGGTGTAGGTCCCTTAGTATCGTTAAGTTTGTTAACAGAGTTCTTCCAGGAATACTGCAACATTGTTCATCACCAATGATATCATGTAGAACAGTCTTCAATCGGCATGCAAGTACTTTGGTAAGGACTTTATAATCACTGCAGAGCAGAGTAACTGGTCGGAAGTCACCAACTGCCATGGGAGAGGATGTTTTTGGTATGAGGACTATGGTACCCTCGTGATGTGATCGACAAAGAGCACGACGTTGGAGAATGGTACGCAGGACATGGCAAAATTCTTTGCCAATGAGAGGCCAGAAGTGTTTATACATTTCATATGGCAGTCCATCAATGCCAGGTGAGCGGTTGTTTGGGAGGTGCTTAACCACAGAGTGAATCTCTTCATCCGTAATATCCGCGCTGAGCCGAGTTGTGTTGTCCGGAGACAGATGGGTATTGCAAGATGAAAGCAATAGGGTCACCTGCTGTGGATCAATTGGAGCCGGAGCGTAGAACCGTTGATAAAATAGTGATATTTCACTACGTATAGCGTCAGGGGAGGTGACGACACTTCCAGTACTGGTGCGGAGGCGGTGGATATATTTACGTTGCCGCTCACGTTGTCCTTTGGCGATATGGTATACACTTGCACTTTCGTCTGGGAGCACTGTACGATCTTTTAAAGCCACGTTTATATGAGCGAGCGTTCGTTGCTCTAGAGACAGGAGCTTGGTTTTAACTTCCCGAATCTGGTCATATAAACGCTCCCCAGCATCAGATCTTTGCTGGAGCTGGCGAAGAACTCGATAGTAAAATTCAACTGTATCCCGTCTTTCCCGACCTCGTTGGTAGGATATGTTCTTAAAGACGCGGCGGATCCCTGGTTTAACCAAAATATCCCACCAGTCTGCGCAGTCGCGAAATTTGCATTTTTGTTGGACCCATCGAGTCCAGTGTTGTCTGAAAATATCTTGGCATTCCTCCTCCAGTAACAGCGAGCAATTCAGTTTCCAATAACCTCTTCCTAAGTGAAATATGGGATGGGGGTAAGAGATTGTACATACGACAGCATGATGGTTAGTGAAACTGGCAGGTATCACTTCATATCGTCTAGGCTGGATAAGTTCCTGTGAAAAGTAGATGCGGTCAATTCGTGATGAGGAGTTGTGACTTATACAGGTGTAATGGGGCAGGGGCACCTTTAAACTATCCACAGCATCAATGAGGTGTAGGGAGGTAAGAAGGGTCCTGAGAGCCGGGTTGACACCTTTGTATGGACTAGTGGAATCCTCTGGGCGTTGAATACAATTGAAATCCCCTGCAAGAATAAGTTTTTCCTTAACATCGTGCAGATGAGGCAGTATACTCTGTTCAAAGAACATTTTCCGTTCCACACGTTTATTGGACCCAGATGGGGCATATACATTTATCAGGGTGGTATTGTTTATGTGTCCAGATATTATGCGTCCTGATGGATGACATAGCACACCTTCGAGTGGGATATCATGTCTTATGAGGAATCCGGTCCCTCTATTCGTATTACCGGTATTGATGTATTGTTTGTAGAAGGCAGATATGGGTAAACACGGTATGGCAACTTCTTGAATGAAGGCAATGTCAATGTCTGCATCTCGAAGGAATCTCTCCAACAGTTGAAATTTCAGAGGGCATTCTATTACATTGATATTCACAGTGGCCACAGTGAGAAATTGCGCCATTAAGAGAAGTATAAAAGCTGTGCTAGACATACTGGAAGGTGGACTCGAAAGAAGACACAGCTGAGAATTATCCTGGTGCACTATGTCAAATTAGGTTGAGAGAGTTCCTTATGATTGCTATTCATAGGCCGGCAGTCAGCGTTTGAGAGCGTTCGTGGGTCCCTAGATGACGTAGAATGAAGATTTTGTTTCTTTTTCACAGCTGCGGGAACGGTTGTAGAGCCAGTTTGATTCTTCTGGGCTGGTACGGCAATCGAGGCATTTGTTTTTATCTTTTTAGATACGTTCTCGGATCCTCGATCAACCTGCGTAGGTGAGTCGGTAGGTACCAGAGAAGGTGGGGGCAGTGAAGACAAAATTTCTGTGGCAGCCTGTAGTGGCGGCATAATTGGTTCTAAGGCTGCGATACATGTTGCCGATAGCACAGGTGCACTCTGTGACTCGCTGAGCTGGTCAGTGTAAGGAACCAGTTCTGCGTCGTGTGTATCAGAGGCCACTGCTGGTGTTGTCCCAGCTGACTGATCAATAAACATGTTTTCATGTGACGTTTGCTGTGTCACGACTTCCGAGTATTGAACACGTCGTTGTTGTGTGGGAGTTATACCGAGGGGAATCATTTTCTGTGGGCAGTTGATACGTAGGTGTGTGTTAGCATTGCAAATTAAACAGGTCTGTTTCTGTCCATTATAAGATAGATAGCCAGAATGGCCACCAAAAGTCTCAGTGGAGGGGATATCTTGTTTTATTTCCATTGTGACTGCGCGTATTCCATTATACACCGGGAACTGATAAGCAGAAGACCATTGTTCTTTCCTGACGTCACTCACAGTGCCATATTTCGACAGGACGGATTTGAAAATTTCAGGTGGAACTTCAAGTGGGACATTAAATACACGCACTGTGGTAAAATTGGAATCCGCTGGGGAGAGCTTAACATTAGTCATTTCGCCTGAGGCATACTGAAATTTAATAGGATCTGCAAAATTATTTAACAATTTCTGATAAATAGATATGCTGATTACCTTGATGTACATGGTTTTTTCTTGTGCATTTAACTGGATGGCTTCTACTTGGTCGACAGTCAACCGGAGAGTATCGCTAATCCAGCGGTGAATTTCTCCTGGTGAGGGGCGAGAACTCTGCCTGTCCCATTGGCAGCGTACGGTATTTTTTCTCGGGTATCCGGACATGATTTTCAGCGGGGTTTTCTGGGTTTTCTGGTTTTGTTGTCCTATCTGGAACACTACTTGAAAAAGTATTGTCCGAATGACACACGGAAGGTCAGTTCACCCGTGGAACTATCGGAAGCACCGGTATTAGAAAATGTACACTCTTCCAATGCGGTCACACAGCGCGCTCACACGCACCTCACTCTGCCACGACTAGTGAACCTCTCAGCCACCAACACATGATAGATACCGCTCTCTAAACGTGGTGTAGTTACAGTAGCCGTCCCACCTCAAACGTTTAAGTCCATCTCAAAGTCTTCAATCACGATTTATGGTGTTGATTTAACTTTCTACTATTACAGATCACGTGGCGTAAGCTATTAATTCGATCGAATTGCGTGTATGTGTGTTATTTCAAGGTGCAGTGAGTCATATGTTAGTAGAATGGGCCATAGTATTTGGCGGGGAAAAGTTTAAGGTCGGTTTTTCTTTGCTAGACCCATTGCCCAATTACATTGCTGTCGCACAGTCAGAGCGCAGAGCAATATCGACCATCGGGAGAAATGCCGTGTTAGTTGGGTTTCATAAAACTAAATAATAAGGGGCGGGTGGACCATACTGTATATAATCCAAAACTGACTCATCACCGCAGGGCTCAAACCACTAGACCTAGGAAGCTGAAATTTTGCATGTTGGTTGATCCGAGTATGTAGAGGCTCACTAAGAAACGGTTTTTGAAAATTCAATTTGAAAGTGACTTTTTTCGGCCCTTTGGCATTGACAATCCAAAATTGACTCATCGACGCAGGGCTCAAACCACTAGACCTAGAAAGCTGAAATTTTGCATGTTGGTTGATCCGAGTATGTAGAGGCCCAATAAGAAACGGTTTTTGAAAATTCAATTTGTAAGTGATTTTTTTCGGCCCTTTGGCACTGAGCAAGGACAGTCGGTAAAATATTCGGATTTAGCTCATTTTAAGCTGCCACATACGAGAAACAATACTCGGAGGTCCTGTAGGGACCCCGAAACACACTTTTTAAGTTCCTAAAATGAACGGTATCGGAGATATTCCCAAATAACTGTGTTCCCTCTGAGAAACAGATCAACGTTACTATGGCAACCGCTGAAATTTCGCAGACCGGGGATAGTTTTCTGGCAATATCTCGAAAACCGTTCGTTTTAGGGCCTTAAAACGCTGAGTTCGGTTCCCACTTCTTTGAAGTGGAAACCACGAACATTGCTCCGCACATTGATACGCGCAAAAAGAGCTATAATCCATATTTCTACGATCAAATCGACTCGGAAAGTCTCATCTCTTATATATAATCCAAAACTGACTCATCACCGCAGGGCTCAAACCACTAGACCTAGGAAGCTGAAATTTTGCATGTTGGTTGATCCGAGTATGTAGAGGCTCACTAAGAAACGGTTTTTGAAAATTCAATTTTTAAGTGACTTTTTTCGGCCCTTTGGCATTGACAATCCAAAATTGACTCATCGACGCAGGGCTCAAACCACTAGACCTAGAAAGCTGAAATTTTGCATGTTGGTTGATCTGAGTATGTAGAGGCCCAATAAGAAACGGTTTTTGAAAATTCAATTTGTAAGTGACTTTTTTCGGCCCTTTGGCACTGAGCAAGGACAGTCGGTAAAATGTTCGGATTTAGCTCATTTTAAGCCGCCACATACGAGAAACAATACTCGGAGGTCCTGTAGGGACCCCGAAACACACTTTTTAAGTTCCTAAAATGAACGGTTTCGGAAATATTCCCAAACAACTGAGTTCCCTCTGAGAAACAGATCAACGTTACTATGGCAACCGCTGAAATATCGCAGACCGGGGATAGTTTTCTGGCAATATCTCGAAAACCGTTCGTTTTTGGGCCTTAAAACGCTGGGTTCGGTTACCACCTCTTACCACGAACGTTGCTCCTCGCATTGATACGCGTAAAATGAGATATATTTTATATATAGAGGCTGCTTTTGGGGCTCGGATACGATCGTGACTTTGAGTCAATTTTATACTCTTTCAGCTGGTTGTTGGAAGCGAGCTTTCAGAAGTTTACTCGAATTTACAATGTTAAGATACTTTCTATTTTGCACGGTATGCTTTCATTTTCTTTATACATTTGTTTTTTCTTAACTGAATATTTTTGTTTGCCAATTTTGATCTGCTCTTTTTCGTTTTTAACCATGATCTGCAACGTTGATTCACAGTCGAATGTTTTGTATTCTACCGGCTGTCACGTTAATTATTATTGTTTCTTAATTACTCTTACTGAGGAAATGGGCAAACTTATTTCAATAAAGTTGTTGTTTTGTCTTTCACGGGCATTGAATCCCCGCACAAGTCACGGCTTAAACCTAGAAAAGTTGCTGAGTTGTACTAATGGACTAATGGTGCAGCAGAAAAGAGGAGAATTGAAGCTTTTGAAATGTGGTGATAAGGGAGAATGATGATCAGATGGGTAGTTAGGGTAACAAATGAAGAGGTATTAAGACGAGTGGGACAGGAGAGATGTTTTTGGCGACTGCTAATGAAGAGAAGAGATAGGAGGGTAGGACACATATTATGACACCCAGGAATAGCAAGCTTACTGTCGACCAAAATATTATGTGCACTCGAGTTTGAAGGTTGTTTGTGAAGTAGCCAATAGACCTTCATAAAATCCAATGACATCATCATTTTCGACGTTCGATTTTACGTTAGTTCATGTAGGTTTGGAATTTTTAATTTATATTTTAATATTTTTTATCGCAGTTGAAGCACAAAAAGTGCCCCTTTTTAAGCGTGTTTCAACCATGCGTCACATTTAAGAATTATTATCTCACAAACCCGTAATCAGATCGAATCCGAATTTTAACACAATATACATTGGAATGTTGTATAACTGGTTTATTAATTTCAAAATTTTGTGTGTTCAAGAACGAATGTTGTTATTATTTTTGTAAGGTAACTCTTTCTCGGCTCGGGGTCGTTGGAAAATGTAGTTCTTGGTTGCGTTGTAATCCTTATACATCAAAACGTTATGCTGTATGACTGTGAAATAGGTAAATTAATTCACTTATTTTATATCGGTTTGTATTTGTACGGAGAATTAAGACATGGTTCACCAGCTAGCCGCTCCGGGAAATGCTATACAGCGTTGCTGATATAGAGCCCATCACTTCCGAGCGAGACGTGCCATGACGCGTGATGTAGCCCATCTTGGCAATGATGTACTGCTTTCAATGGAGCGGCTAACTGGTGAACCATGTCTTAATTCTTCGTACAAATACAAACCGGTATACAATAAGTGAATTAATTTACGTATTTCACAATCATACAGCATACTGTTTTGATGTATAAGGATTACAACGCGACCAAGAACTACATTTTCAAACCATCCCGAGCCGAGGAAAAGTTACCTTACAAAAATAATAACAACTTTGTTTCTTGGACACAAAAAAAAATTAAAATTGATAAACCTGTTATACAACATTCCAGTGTATGTTGTGTTAAAATTTGGATTCGATCTGATGACGGGTTTGTGAGATAATAATTCTTAAATGTGACGCAAGGTTGAAAAACGCTTAAAAAACAGGCACTTCTTGTGTTCCAACTGTGATAAAAAATATTAAAATATAAATTAAAAATTCCAAACCTACATGATCTAACGTAAAATAGAACGACGAAAATGATGATGTTATTGGATTTTATATAGGTCTATCGGTTACTTCACAAACAAACTTCAAACTCGAGTACACATAATAGTTTGGTCGACAGTAGTTATGAATGGGAGGGTCGCAGACTAGAACTGTAGGGGTAAACCAGGGTTAAACAGATTGCCTCGGATGTAGGGTGTGGTAGCTATGTAGAAATGAAACGATTAGCTCAGGAGAGGGATACATGGAAGGCTGCATCAAACCAGTTAAAAAACTGAAGACTCAAACAACAACAATCAGGAATTGTAATTACTTAGAGAGGCATGTGGGGCAAGAGGGTCGTTGGAGAATTTCAATCCCTGGGATGTAACACTGGAAGAGACTGCATAATGTACATCAGCGGCCAAGGTGAGCGATATTTAACTAAAGGTCTATTAATAGGGATATGTTTACGTTCAAATCATCAATTAGTATGGCCAAATTACATCCAGAATAGCTTAAGTAAGAATACATTTAATTCCCCATATTCCGATAGATTTGCCATTCCAGTATGCAAGAGTGCAGTTCCCTCTTCAAACAATATTCGCAATTTCTTTAACAAAGCGCAATGACACACACTTAACAGTAGCACGTGTACATTTAGACAAAACAATTTTTTCCCATGGGCAATTGTATGTGGCGTGCTCGCGAGCATCCGGACAACAAAATCGTTATGTCTCAGCAGAAGATGGCAAAACCATAAACGTAATTTTAAAATGTGTTAACATAATGTAACAACGAACCCTGCAGACGTTCACAACTCGATAAAATTCCCACTTTGCTGATCATATCAATATACTGCATGTATCAGAATATTCAGAATTAGAATGGACACCTATAGCCGCGATTGCTGTAATAGAATAGACCAATTATCTGCAATAATGCATCGTCCCCATTGTCTTGATCGCGGGCGAAGCCGCGGGTACCTGCTAGTATATTATAATTGTGAAAAACTGTGAGTGTGTGAGTGTGTCTGTGTGTTAGTTCGTTACCTCTTGACACTAAAACGGCTGGACGGATTTGAATGAAATTTGAAATGGAGACGCCTTATAACCTAGGATAACATACAGTATAGGCTGCCTTTCATCCGGAAATAAATCATTGTTTCCTTGGAACGGGCAACATAACTGAAAAGTCGCCCAAAAAAACTCAACCGGGACAAAATATCGAAGTTGTCGCATCAAGACCGGACACAACTCAATTTACGTCCCCCGATGCAAGAAACAATACTCGGTGTGTCCCTAGGGGACACCGAAAACCACATTTTAAGGCCCTAAAACCAACAGTTTCAAAGATATTCGCAGAAAACTATCTTCACTGTGATAAACTGAGAACTAATGGCAAGTCCGTTTCCATGGCAACTGAACCTCAAGGTATGACATCCGATTTTGTATTATATCCTTGTAGGAGGCAATGCCAATCCATCTATATATATATAAAGCACAAAGTTTGTCTGTCTGTCTGTCTGTCTGTCTGTCTGTCTGTCTGTTATGTATACAAATCTACACCGTTTCACCGATCTGAACCAAAATTTGTATACTTACCCTTTGGAACCCTGCGGGTAACCCCGTCAACATTACATTTCGGACAGACCACCCCATGCCCTGCATTTAGGCCCTTTTGCACAAATCTTCACCGTTTCACCGATCTGAACCAAAAGTTGTATATTTAACCTTTGGAACCCTGCGAGTAACACTGTCCACTTGAAATTTCGGACAGACCACCCCATTCCCTGCATTTAGGCCCTTTGGTCCAAATCCACACCGTTTCACCGACCTCAACCAAAATTTGTATATTTACCCTTTGGAACCCTGCGAGTACCACTGACCACTTAAAATTTCGGACAGACCACCCCATTCCCTGCATTTAGGCCCTTTGGTCAAATCTACACCGTTTCGCCGATCAGAACCAAAATTCGTATTCTTACCCTTTGGTGCCCTGCGAGTAACACTGTCTGCTTGAAATTGCGGACAGACCACTCCATTCCCTGCATTTAGGCCCTTTGGCCCAAATCTATACCGTTTCACCGATCTCAACCAAAATTTGTATATTTACCCTATGGAACACTGCGACTAACACTGTCTGCTTGAAATTTCGGACAGACCACGCCATTCCCTGCATTTAGGCCCTTTTTGCACAAATCTACACCGTTTCACCGATCTGAACCAAAATGTGTATACTTACCCTTTGGAACCCTGCGAGTAACACTGTCTGCTTGAAATTGCGGACAGACCACTCCATTCCCTGCATTTAGGCCCTTTGTCCCAAATCTACACCGTTCCACCGATCTCAACCAAAATTTGTATATTTACCCTTTGGAACACTGCGACTAACACTGTCTGCTTGAAATTGCGGAGAGGCTACTCCATCCCATTCATTTAGGCCCTTTGGCACAAATCTACACCGTTTCACCGATCTGAACCAAACTTTGTATACTTACCCTTTGGAACCCTGCGAGTAACACTGTCCTCTTAAAATTTCGGACAGACCACCCCATTCCCTGCATTTAGGCACTTTGGCACAAATCTACACCGTTTCACCGATCAGAACCAATATTCGTTAACTTACCCTTTGGTACCCAGCGAGTAACACTGTCTGCTTGAAATTGCGGACAGACCACTCCATTCCCTGCATTTAGGCCCTTTGTCCCAAATCTACACCGTTTCACCGATCTCAACCAAAATTTGTATATTTACCCTTTGGAACACTGCGACTAATACTGTCTGATTGAAATTGCGGCGAGGCCACTCCATCCCTTGCATTTAGGCTGTTTGGCACATATCTACACCGTTTCACCGATCTGACCCCAATTTTATATACACACATCAAAAAAAGTTTTGCATCACCTCGGTTCCCAGATCTCCGGCATATAGACGTTGACTGTGTATATTGTATCAAAGATACAGTCCCTTTGACTGTTCATAGATGTCACTAAAACTGCTCAAAGATGTAAACAACCATGCATGAGCAGGGCCTATTAGACGGAGGGGGTACGACAGCCGATCAGTTCCAGTCATTCCACCAGGACGAAGGTACGCTGCTCATGTTGTCTGTAGTTCTACCATGCCTAGAAGGTCAATACCGCAGTTCGATCGCGTCCGCATTGTTACTTTGTGTCAAGAAGGGCTCTCAACAAGGGAAGTTTCCAGGCGTCTCAGAGTGAACCAAAGCGATGTTGTTCGGACATGGAGGAGGTACAGAGATACAGGAACTGTCGATGACAGGCCTCGCTCAGGCCGCCCAAGGGCTACTACTGTAGTGGATGACCGCTACTTACGGATTGCCGCTCGGAGGAACCCTGACAGCAATGCCACCATGTTGAATAATGCGTTTCGTTCAGCCACAGGACGTCGTGTTTCAACTCAAACTGTGCGCAATAGGCTGCATGATGCGCAACTTCACTCCCGACGTCCATGGCGAGGTCCAGCTTTGCAACCCCGACACCATGCAGCGCGGTACAGATGGGCCCAACAACATGCTGAATGGACCCCACAGAATTGGCATCACGTTCTCTTCACCGATGAGTGTCGCATATGCCTTCAACCAGACAATCGTCGGAGACGTGTTTGGAGGCACCCTGGTCAGGCTGAACGTCTTAGACACACTGTCCAGCGAGTGCAGCAAGGTGGTGGTTCCCTGATGTTTTGGGGTGGCATTATGTGGGGCCGACGTACGCCACTGGTGGTCATGGAAGGCTCCGAAACGGCTTTACGATACCTGAATGACATCCTCCGACCCATAGTGCACCCATATCGGCAGAATATTGGAGAGGCATTTGTCTTCATGGACGACAATTCTCGACCTCATCGTGCACATCTTGTGAATGCGTTCCTTCAAGATAACGACATCGCTCGACTACAGTGGCCAGCATGTTCGCCAGACATGAACCCTATCGAACATGCCTGGGATATGTTGAAAAGGGCTGTTTATGGACGTCTTGACCCACCAACCACTCTGAGAGATTTACGCCGAATTGTCGTTGAGGAGTGGGACAATTTGGACCAACAGTGTCTAGATGAACTTGTGGATAGTATGCCACGACGAATACAGGCATGCATCAATGCAAGAGGACGTGCTACTGGGTATTAGAGGTAGTGGTGTGTACTGCAATCTGGACCACAAATGCTGAAAGTCTAGCTGTATGATGGTACAACATGCAATGTGTGGGTCTCATGAGCAATAAAACGAGCTGAAATGTTGTTTGTGTTGATCTCTATTCCCTTTGTATTTAAAGGTTCCGGAACTCTTGGAACCGAGGTGATGCAAAACTTTTTTTGATGTGTGTACTTACCCGTAGAACCCGACAAGTAACACTGTTCACTTTAAATTTCGGACAGACCACACTATTCCCTGCTTTTTGGCCCTTTGGCAGAAAACTACACCGTTTCAGCGATCTCAACCAGATTTTACATAATTACCCTTTGGAACTCGACGAGTAACACTGTCCACTCGAAATTTCGGACAGACCACTCCATTCAACGCATTTAGGCCCTTTGGCACAAATCTACATCGTTCACCGATCGAAAACAAAATGTGTATACTTACCCTTTGGAACCCGATGAGTAACACTGTCCACTTTAAAATTTGGACAGGCCACTCCATTCCCTGCATTTTGGCCCTTGGCACAAAACTACACCTATTCACCGATCTCAACCAGATTTTATATAATTACCGTTTAGAACTCGACGAGTAACACTGTCCACTCGAAATTTCGGACAGACCACTCCATTTCCCGCATTAAGGCCCTTTGGTACAAATCTACATCGTTCACCGATCGAAAACAAAGTGTGTATACTTACCCTTTAGAACCCGATGCGTAACACTGTCCACTTGAAATTTCTGACATACCACTCCATTCCCTGCATGTAGCTCAGGAATTCCTCGGGGTTGCCAGCTTCCTAACTCACCAGTCATGAGCCCTTGAGGGTGTACCAGAAGTGGTGGGTCTACACACACCCTGCCTCTTTGAGGGCCTTGAGCAGAAGACAGGAGATATTATGAAAAGGAAAAGAAGGCAGACCCCTCGAAGAATGAGAGTATCAGGAAAGATGAGACAAAGCCAATTAAGGCAGGAAATTGAAAGACTCCCTAGCCCTCGGATACCCTAATACAGTCTGGGTCGGAAGAGAACAAGAGTTGACCAAGGGAGGCCGACAGGAAAGAGAACTGAAATGAGCCCGGCACCAGGAAGTAGTAGCGATGCCAGACTCAGCTGGGGTTCCGTGGTCGCCAACCCACGTCCCACAAGTTGTGAGACCCTGGGGGGGGGGGGGGTCAGTTGTGAGAATAGCTTGCTGATTCATCGTGAGGTGACTTGAGAGTACTTTCCGTGTTATCTCCTGCTGTCTATGCTGATGCCAGCACAGGGCCGTTGCGAAACAGTGAGTGATTCCCGGTCAATCTGTATAGGACGGGGAACCCCGAACGTGTGTCATCATATTTCGTCATCAGCTGCGATCATCTCAGGTTCGTGCAGCTTGGACCTATATTCTTTGTCTTTGCCGAGCAGTACACTCTTTCACTAGACGCATCCAGTACAGGCCTAAGCCAGAAAATAAGGTTGAGACTTTGGAAGACATCGAAGCTAGACACCTGAATTACCTATATCAGTTTTAAAATAACACCATGTTCGTTTAGTAGTCATTTTTTCATTACCTTATTATTATCATCATAAGTGCAAATGACCTAGATGTTACGCGCATCATACCAATAATCACCGCCGCATAAAGTCTTTCTCGACTGTGATTTTTAAAATATTTTTTTTGGTTGGTTGGTTCTTAAGTTTAGGGGCTGCGACAACGCGGTCATGTAGCCCCGTGTACTTTGGGTGTGTGTAGAATCTGTCTGATAACCGGTGTTAATTGTGATGACTGTATTAGTGTGTGTTATCTGTTTTTTTTAATTTAAGTACAAACTGCAACTTAGAATTCTTCAAATAGTTCGTACTTTTGCCGCCAAGCGCCACCGTCAACGACTACTAGGCCAAGTTCGGAACTTAGCTACTAGACGCCACTGCAGTCGGCTCTTGGCAACGGACGTAGACATCTATGAGCGTTGTTTACCTATCCAATTTAGCTTCACACAGGTGTAATTAGTGGAAGGTTCAATAACATGCCATAAATCTGACATGGGACCGCCGGCTTTACTTCCCCTCGAAAGAAAGGCATACTGACGGATTTTTAACGCTCTTAAAATATCCGACGGCTTCGGCTGGGTTTGAACCCGCTATCTTGGGCATAGAAGCTCAGCATGCTACCAAATACGCCACCGAAGCTGCCATATAGTTCTTTTTATTACAGTACATTGTGTACATTATACGTTGAAGTGTCAATTCAATACCGGTAGTAGTTTCCCTTATCATCCTCATCATAAGAGCAAATGACCTACAGTAGATGTTACGCCCATTACAATATATATATAAACACAATAAGAACAGGATAGCGCCCCTGCCTCTCATCCGGAGGCACGGGTTCGACTACCAGCGCCGTCAGAGATTTTAGACACTGACGTGAGGGCTGCAGCGGAGTGCACTCAGCTTCGTGAGGACAATTGAGTAGCTGTCTGATAGTGAGGCAGCACCCCGGTCATGAAGAACAAGATTAACGTTAGAGGGGACACGATGCACTGACCACGCCTCACCACAATATCTGCAGGCCAAATGGCTGGGAAGCGGTCGCATGATAGGGCTGTAGTGCCAGGGGTAAAACATTAGAGAAAGCGCCTTCTAATACCACTTTTAATTATTAAACACTACAGTAGCGGCTACTAAATAAAGGTAGCGATATAGCTACGTTCAATTTCATAAACACTGGGCTCACAAATCCCGTATAGTTAAGTACAAATAACAGTCTGGTCGTTATTTCAGTAGCAACGAAGCTCTGTGGCGGCTATTGCCGTTTCCGAAACACTTAATGCATCCCGCTGTCACATACCTCAATGTGCACTTACAAAATTGAGAACCAGCCTATTTTACTGAAAAGAATTTCTACGAGCGAGTATCCACTCCGGCAAAAACCACACTCACTACCTTTTCCAAAATGTACACAAGACATGATTTTACAGCACTCTTCTGTATGTTGAGGTACAGAGATATATTACATGGAACGATGCAATAAAATGTTGGCAAATCTGAGTTCAAAGAACTGCTGTTCAGAATAGGCTTTCGGTACAGGTTATGCGGCCTATGTTCGTAACGTGAAATGTTTTCCTTTGACAATGCATATACACCATGTGCGAAGGCAAAGAATTTCAAAGATCTATGAACACAAAATAATCAGGAAATTGGAGAAAAAAAATTGAAGTGGGAGCGAAGATTCAGGGAGAAATCATTTCATCTTTGAGATTTGCTGATGTCATCGTCATATTGGCCGATACGCCAGAGGATTTGAACGAGTTTTTCAATGGTATGGACTCAGTCTTGAGGAAAGAATTCATGATGAAAATCAATAAATGTAAAACAAAATTATTGGAATGCAGCCGAAATAAATCAGAAACCTCTATGGACATCAAATTGGCAGGTGAAACGCTACGGGAATTAGGAGACTTCTGTTACTTAGGAAGCAAAATAACCAGTGATGGACGAAGCAAAGATGATATAAAAAGCAGGTTGGCTCAGGCAAGGAAAGCATTTCTACAGAAACGGAATCTGTTGACATCGAATATACATTTAGGTATTAGGAAGTCATTTTTGAAAACTTATGTCTGGAGCGTGACACTATAAGGAAATGAAACTTGGACTAATGGTGCAGCAGAAAAGAGGATAATTGAAGCGTTTTAAATGTGGTGTTACAGGAGAATGATGAAGATCAGATGGGTAGATAGGGTAACAAATGAAGAGGTATTAAGACGAGTGGGGGAGGAGAGATGTTTCTGGCGACTGCTAATGAAGAGAAGAGATAGGTTGGTAGGACACAAATTAAGGCACGCAGGAATAGCAAGCTTAGTTATGGATGGGAGGGTCGAGGACAAGAACTGTAGGGGTAGACCAGGGTTAAACAGATTGCTTCAGATGTAGGGTGTGGTAGCTATGTAGAGATGAAACGATTAGCTCAGTAGAGGTAGGAATGAGGGCTGCTTCAAACCAGTCAAAAAACTGAAAACTCAAACAACACCAATTAGGAATTTTAATTACTTAGGGAGACATGTGAAGCAAACGGGTTGTTGGAGAATTTCAATCCGAGGGATGTAACACTGGAAGGGACTGCATAATGTACATCAGCGGCCAAGGTGAGAGATATTTTACTATAGGTCTATTAATAGCGGCATGTTGACGTTCAAATCATCAATAAGTATGGCATAATTACACCCAGAATAGCTTATGGAAAAATACTTTTATTTCCCCATATTCTGATACATTTTCCCTTCCAGTGTGCAAGAGCGCAGTTCCCTCTTCAAACAATATTTGCAATTTCTATCATCAAAGCGCAATGGCACACACTTAACAGCAGCAGGTGTACATTTAGACAAAACCATTTTTTCCCATGGGCAACTATATGTGGCGTGCTGGTGAGTATCCGGACAACAAAATCGTTATGTCTCAGCAGAAGATGCCAAAACCAAAAACGTAATTCTGAAATGTGTTCACATAATGTAATATCGTACCCTGCAGACTTTCACAACTCTATAAAATTCCCACTTTGCTACTCATATCAATATACTGTATGATTCAGAATTTTCAGAATTGGAATGGACCCATCTGTAGCCGCGATTTCTGTAATAGAATAGACCAATTATCAGCAATATTGCATCGTACCCATAGTCTTGATCGTGAGCGATGCCGCGGGTACCTGCTAGTATGCTAAATTTGTTCGGATTTCATCCAAATGAACCACTAGGGTTCGTCATCAGACGATCACTAGCCTACACCCTGTCTGGGCACGTGGTGTGATAGGAGTTACTTTGCTTTGTCTCCATAGACAAGTCATTATTTATATACATTACACTTGCTGTATGGAATTACTCTGGTAATGTAAGCCGAATCAATGTGTTTGTTTGCTTGTCTCGACCTTCAAATTAGACAGCAAACTAGTATGTAAAATATGCTGTCTGTAGCTCGATTATACAAAACGTTTTATATACACAGGTTGTTTCAGTAAGGCCGTGCCAAACGGATACTGGGAATCCAGGTCGCCACACTGAGTACATCATTATGTCTCCGAGACCACCCTAAGGTGCTATGGACGTAAACATGTGTAACACTAATAAGGAGTTCTCAGTAGTAATTTATCTGTATTGCTTATTGTTATTGTCTACACTAGGCTATTACACAGGTAGCCAGTGAACAGATGTGCATAAACATGTAGACTACCAATGCTGTGTTTGTGGGTCCTCCATCGCCTGGACGTACCGCGGTCATACCGAATCTTGTGCAGGGTTAGGCAAATAAATGTGGCCTGGTGAACAGAGTTACAGCTTACAGGCAAAGTAGCGGCCCTGTACATAGGCAACACCAACTGCAGTACCGTGTGGTGGGTGGTCTACATACTGTGAATCGCAACAACCCTCATAGTCTTCAAGAACTGCAGCAGAATATTTCTGATGAGATTGCAGCAATTCCAGCGGTCGAGCTGTGATCTGCCTTCCACAACTTTCTGACCAGGACTCAGAGGTGCTAGGAGAAGAATGGTTGTCATTTTCAACTTCTGCTATAAGCAGGTTAGTGAACTACTTCCATTCCTTTGGTGTGTTTCTTTGTAACCTGGAACTCTCTTCACCGGGCCACTTTTATTTGCCACACCCTGTGCATAGTTGCCATGCTTGTATCGAGTTTGGTGGTCGTCATGATGAGCAACTTTTTTGAGTTTGTACACACTGATACAGTAACCCTGGTCAGTTCATGGCATGGTCGTCAGTTACAGTGCTTACCCATGTTTAGACACTTACTGTCAACTAAACATAAATAACTACTCTGGACACCCCAGTCATGTTACACATGTTTACGCCCATCCTTTGGGTGACCTCGGAGACTCCATGTCTGTTTGCTCATTTTGGCGGCCCGGATTGTCGGTATCCGTTTAGCACGCTATTACTTAATCACTCTGTATATACAGGGTGTCATTTATGTACTAGAGTACCCTTAAGGGGCATGTAGGAGATGGGTATAAGATCAATTCGAGATAGGGAACCTGTGGTCGGAATGGCCTCCTAACCCCAGACAACAGGGTTGTTTCAGGCCCTCCGCCCCTGTAAAGAAGGGAAGCGTGCCATGTGTTACTCTGGGGTCAGGCACTCTTTCGCTGTCAACGGTCATGGCTGAATTACATTGGTTCAAGCTTACGAAGTTTGTACTAAATAAAGCTGCATTCCTCTTGCCAATCGATAGTTCCGTCGACTGTAACTACTACAGAAACACGTAACTTATTGATACTAATAATCAAAAGGCAATTAATTTACAGAATCAACGACAGTTTTAAAAAATCAACATAAAATAAATACGCACTGTGACTACGCCCCTTCCTTCACCTCTAAAAATAAAGAAAAAGAAATGAAGGCATGGAACCCCAGGATAAACGAACCCAGGAACGCCGGTGCACCGCGCCTCGCCGCTATCCTCTCGGCTAACGCAGCGTTGAGCGGTGGTCGCGCCATGACCGTTGACAGCGAAAGAGTGCCTGACCCCAGAGTTACACATGGCGCTTCCCTACTTTACAGGGACGGAGGGCCTGAAACAAACCTGTTTTCTGGGGTTAGGAGTTCGTTACGACCCCAGGTTCCCTATCTCAAATTGATCCTATACCCATCCCCTACACGCCCCTTAAGGGTACTCAAGTACATAAATGACAATCATCCTGTATAGCGTACTTTGAACATGACCTGTCCTTTAATAAAAGATGGATCGCATTATTGTGAAACCTATCCTTAGGTGCACTTCTAAGCAATCACAATCTTGTGAGAGTATTCAAGAATCACAGAAACATGCTTCCACGTTCTACAGAAGAATCCAGAGATCCTCTAAAGTTTCCTCGCTTCCATACTGCTCCAGTGTAATATTCATAGCAGTAATAGAATGTTTTCTCTACTTCTTCTCTTCCATTCAGCTCTTCTTTATTCCGGACATAGCGCTTGCTATTCTACAAAAGTTTCTTTCAAGTGAGCAAAGTTACGGGCTTAACTTAGCTACTTGTGCGTTTCTTTATATAATAATATATCTCACGATTGGAAACGGAGAAAGTTATAGAAGTTATTGTCCTTTATGTCGACGTATCCAACTTGAAATGGCGTTTACGTACCTGCTACCGTATGAGTGAGAATCATAAATTCTAGCAGGCTGGGAAACAGGTCCTTCTGTTGTCTAGATGAAGAACTAGTGTTGATGAAGATTCTTTGCGTCGTATCGTGAATTTAAGTCGCAGTTCACCATGACTGAATGGGGAACCTGCTGGTCGCCGATCTAAGGTTCGAATCTCGTCACTGTATCGGACTTAACTTGTAACTACGTGTACGTTGTACCGTACTAGTAAATGTCGTAGATGTTTCTCTAAATAATGCTGTCAGAATTACCAATATAATGTTGTACATATTTAACTGCATATAACTCTCAAACCATTAATGGGATTACCGTCACAGTTTTTGTTACTAATATCCTGTTCCAGAGGATGACTGAGTCGTCAGTTCGTTCTGCCCTAGCAACGCCGCTATTAAAAACCATACCTAACTTTGCTAGAACTTTGGTCTCAGCGTGTTTGGCCGCTGTATAGTATGTTTCAACATTAGTTCTTAGAAAACTAGCGTCTCGGGTTCATACTTATCCGGATTTCTAACCTGCACAAAAGCTCATCAGGCGTAGAGTGCTGCACGTGACTTGTTAGGCGTTATTTAATCCTGCACGGCACTGCCCGGTCATGTGGTCTCGCCCAAGCTGCTGTTTCTGGGTTGAATCGCTCATTCACTAAGGTGGAGTGGAGATAGCCTCGCTGCGAATGTAGATAGGTAAGTATTCGACTTCTTTGAACACTTCTTCATGCGTCAAAGGACTCTGAACTTCCAGGTCGGCCCTGCTTACTAAATAAATTAGCAATTTTCACATTTAAGGTCAAAACATACTTCTCTCCTTCCCAATTACAACAATATATAACACACATATGAAGCATTTTACAGGTCATTACTCGTATTTTAAGAGGGGGAGGTGTAGAAAAATACTTCTATGCCTGCATAGTACATAAGAACTGTTTATTTAATTAACTTATTATATATAATTAGGCATCATCAGAACAAGTTCTTTTGAAAAAGAAACTTTGTTATTGTACTTGTACAGCGGAACAGCGAGGTCATCTGCTAGAGTGAAACTTTATATACCTATTTTTCCAGGAAACACGAGACCAATCACGTTAAAATGATACACATTTATGGGCGTTCACAATTCTAAACCTTTGAACTAAAATAAAAGTAATCCAAATTAAAAAAAAAAACGTTACCGCATCCGCACCCGCATTCGCACGTTTGTTATCCGAATCTACTGGCATTACAATGATATATTTAATTAGATAAAGCTAATTATGCTTAATTATATAATTTGAATGAGATTAGCGTAAATCATATTACATTTGTCATGAAAATAATATAACGGAAAAATATGATAGTCATAATCATAAACATTTGGGTCCTAGTAATGATATTAAACAAGTTCGGGTTGTATTGTAAAATCCATCCACAAATTTTCTCCAAACATTATTCGCAGTTTATCAGCTATCCGCACAGCCATGCAAACTATTGTGAAGGACTGACATATCTTTGTGTGTGTTGTACTTTGTGTATATAGTGTAAAGTGTTCATATCTGTACATAAGTTCTTTGGAGTTAAATAAGATGGCGTTATGTTAGTAAGCTGTGGGTTTCCCTGTGCTCCTTTTCACTCATTCTCCACATTATGGTGCCGAAAACTCGTACAAAACCAGTGACACGTGTATTTACTAGTGTTAGTGAACAGTGCTAATGCTTCTTTGTCGCCTTCTACACTACGGAAGGACACTCGACGCCGAGAACATTATACACTACCGAGAAGACATCACGTCAGCTTAAAGCACGCCACGCTATCAACGACAAGACGCTACAAGAGTTCTCATTGCCAACTAATCCACTTCAGATAAGTCAAACCATCACAAATTGACATCCTTTTAGTAATGCATGCTCTACATCAGCTGGGAAATACGTTTGAAACCTACAGATAGGCTAATTTCATTAAATGCGATCCCAGAAGTGACGCATCCGCCATCTATCGGAGCAACAGGGAACTCCGTATTGTAAACAATTAAGCTTGCACCCTGCAATTTCTATTCGTCAGCGATAAAAGGACACCACTTATCCTCGCTCAACGCCACCAGAAATATCTTTCATCTGAGTATTTTCCAGTACACGTGATTATAACCTGCATGAGATCTACTTTAATTACTTCAAGAAATACCAATAATTGTACAGTACGTTACTGACATAACTAGTAGCGTGATCTATCTGCAATCATTGGAACTGCATGCACCTCTGCACAGCGCATGCGCACCTGTCAGTTACTTCCCGAACTATAAAATTGTCACGTTCAACTACCCCACTAGCGCATTCTGTTAGCCAACTTTGGAGTCTTGACTAAACACGCACTCTGCCAAAGAAACTAATATCTACACTGAAAGACGTTCCTACACTCCAAGACGGGAGGCTACCTGACTGTCAGCTAATCCTAAGATTTATTGCCCCCTCATTATGGCAACCCAAGAGGACCTTGCAGCTCGACTACACAAATTGAAAAGAAGTCGAACAAGAGAGAGAAACAATGCGACACGGTTTCTAAACACTATTGAAAGTTTTGCTGAAAACACAAGTATTGAAGACTACAAGTATTATGGAGACCGACTTCAGGAAACATTAACTAGACTAATCCTATTAGATGACTCAATTCACGATCTTCTTCCAGACACAGAATACAACACCGATATTCAAAGTTGCGAAGAATACATAGATAAAGCAAAACGTGGTTTACAGAAAGCCACACGAGGGGCAGAAATTAAACTTTCTTCTGCTACCTCAAACATGACCATAAACGAGAGTCCTATCACTCCCATTTCAACGTTCACCCATTCTGTTAAATTACCGCCAGTGAAACTGGAACCATTCTCCGGCAATATCGAAAGCTGGATAAGATTTTGGGAACAGTTTGAAGCATCCATTGATAAAGACAAGTCACTATCGACAATAAATAAACATGTCTTTTTACGCGGATATCTCGAAGGTGAACCGAAACATCTGGTTGACGGAATTGCCGTGACAGCTTCTACCTACGAGGACACTAAGAAAATTTTAAAGGCCAAATACGGAGATCGGAATCGGATAATACAGGCGCATATCGATTATCTAGAAGATATCCGACCTATCAACACTGTTTGTCCGGAATCGCTAAACACGGCATACATTGAATGCAACCGCCGTATCCAGGCATCACAGGCCCTAGGCGAAGATGTAAACGCATATGGGCGGGTACTTGCTCCCAAGATACTCCGAACCTTCCCTGACGATATCTGTAGACGCTGGATAATACACACCAAACGGAATAATATATCGGAAGGTGACATTCTGAAACTGATGGAATTTCTTGGTGAAGAAGTCGATGGAGCACTAGTCGCCCAGAAGATCAGAGGTGACCCAGTGCTTTCAACTAGTCTCGTCCCCACGACAGCCGCATTTCAATTAAACGCTAAGTTTAAAAAACCATTGCTGCTAACAAAGAAGCAAACAGAACCATTCTGTGCATTTTGCGACCAACGAGGCCACTGGGCGCAAGATTGTAGGAAGGTGAATACTGTTCATGACCGAATTGAGAAGCTAAAGACGAATAATCGCTGTTTCCTCTGCCTGAATCGAGGGCATAATTCGAAGAATTGCAGTAGACGGGGGAGAGCATCTTGTTCAAAATGTAAGCAGTCCCATCACTACTCCATTTGCTCAAGCAATGATGTAACCTCCACTTCAGTCAACAAAATCCACTCTCAGACTCCTGACTATACTCACTTACAAACTGCGCGTATTCGAATTGTTGGACCAACTGGCTTAAGTAAAACGACTCGTTGCATCTTCGATGGAGGCAGCCAGTCTACATTCATAAGCAAGTCTCTTGCAGATATATTGAAGCTTCCTACTGTCAAAGAACGAGACATATCTATAGCTGCGTTCGAATCTGACACAACTATCCCTCAAAAGCGTCGTCTGGTTAGTTTCCAGTTACAGGGCACCCAGACAAACGCGTCAATAGGCATCACTGCACTCGAAAGTGCAAACACTTACTCAATGCACCCTACAGTGCCACAAGACGTCTCTTCCCTGAAGTCAGTACGCAAGTTAATACTAGCTGACCCTAAGGATGACTTACACGATCTCCCAATTGAACTTCTATTTGGAGGAGATCACTACTGGAAGTTGATCAAGGACACACTTGACTCCAGCGACAGGGATCTAACACGGTTCTTTTGGTTTCGAGTAATCAAGGACGAAAACGGTTCTTTTGGTTTCGAGTAATCAAGGACGAAAACGGCCAATACCACGTCACAGACGAAGTGGTCACCTACCGCTTCACCCGATTACCTTTCGGACTAACCAGTAGCCTTTTCCTCTTGTCAGCTAACCTGCGAGAATTGGCTACGAGGCACATTGATGACTACGCAGTTGCTGCTAGCCTCGTGGACCAGCACATGTACATGGACGATTTTGCAGCATCTACTAACGACGTTGTGGAACTCCAAACAATATACTCTCAGCTCACGGATTTGATGAGTATTATCAACATGCCTATGTCGAAGTGGGCCACGAATTCAATCACACTGCAAAACGAGTGGCAAAATCAAAATCTACCCATTCAAGAGGTTACACAGATCTTGGGAATCAACTGGAACACGGGCCATGACACACTGCATCTTTCAGCTATCGATGACTACAAGATGTCTCCAGATGACACTGCCACAAAACGCCACGTTCTTCAGATAACATCACGACTATACGATCCTCTCGGACTGTTCTCTCCGGTGACAATAATTGGAAAGATGTTGTTTCAAGAAACGTGGACCAGAGGTATATCATGGCACGAGACTTTACCTTCTGATATTGGGCACGAGTGGTTAGTTTGGTGTTCAAATCTTCAATACGTGTCGGACATTCACACCCCACGATGGATAGGTGCTCTCAACAAAGACTTGGACAACTATTCTCTACACGTATTATGTGACGCTTCCGAACGGGCATATGGTGCTGCTGTATACCTTCGATCTCACGCTCACTATACCACTACCGTTCAGTTAGTATGTAGCAAAGCTAGACTGGCCCCTATAAAGAAGGTCACGCTACCACGTTTGGAATTACTCGCTCCACTCGTGGGCACAAGACTTCTTCGTTACTTCTGCCGTGCTACATCCTGTGACATCAGTAAAGCAATGCTGTGGACAGATTCAGCTATCACTCTAGGCTGGATACAAAACGACGCGAACCGCTGGAAAACTTTCATCTGCAATCGTGTTACAGAAATCACCGGCTGCATTTCACCATCACAATGGTTCCATTGTCCAGGAACGGATAACCCTGCAGATCTTTTATCACGAGGACTACAAGCAGAAGATCTAAAATCAGCAGATATTTGGTGGCACGGGCCGGCCTGGTTGAGGGATCCTCCAAGAAGTTGGCCTCCCAAATACAGCACCGAACATCTAACACTTCCAGAGGCTAAGAAGAAACCCTGTCAGACCCTTGTTGTTACCACACATGAAGCACTCTGTGACTTCGCAAGATTCAGCACCTACAACAAATTACTTCGGACTACAGCTTGGATCCTCCGGTTCATTAAGAACCTTCGGTCAGCGGATAAGCAAACTGGTGACTTGACAGTGTTGGAACTCGAAGCAAGTCGGCGATATTTGATAGCTTCTGTACAACGAGAGAGCTTCGGAACAGAATACGAAGCTTTGTTGCACAACACGCCCATCCCCAAAACATCGAAGATCGCCTCTTTTCAACCGTTCCTGCAAGACACATTGATCCGCCTTGGTGGCCGCCTCCACTTCACAACGATGTCGTATGACGAAAAACACCCAATAATTTTAGACGGCGGACATTCCTTCACTTGTCTTCTAATCCGCCATACCCATATCAGACTGCACCACTTGGGATCACGGATTGTGCTCTCCGAGCTGCGAAGCCAATTTTGGATTCTACGAGCAAGGCAAAGCATTAGGAAGGTATTGAATTCGTGTCTGCCTCGTAAGTTATCACGAAACCCTCCTGGACATGAGAACGAAGCTCCATTACCGACCGATCGTGTACGATACTCCAGACCGTTCACTGTAACAGGACTCGATTTTGCGGGCCCACTATACGTCCGCCACGATAACACCGTTCGCAAAAGTTACATCCTTTTGCTTACATGTGCTACTACCAGAGCTGTCCACTTGGAGCTAGCGTCGGATATGACAGTAAATAAGTTTCTGATGGCCTTCCAAAGATTCGTCAGCCGCCGAGGCCTACCTCATACCATATATTCCGACAATGCCACCACTTTTCACGCAGCTCATAGAGAACTTAGAGAGCTTTCTGTGATCTTCCACGACCATGACGCATCGAGCTACCTTTCCACAAATGGCATCCGCTGGAAATTCATCGCACCACGGGCGGCTTGGTGGGGAGGATGGTGGGAACGAATGGTCGGCACTACGAAACGCTGCTTGCGCAAAGTTTTAGGCCGGCGGCAAGTGAATGAGGAAACCCTGTACACCATTCTCGTTAGCATTGAAGCCGCCATAAATTCCCGTCCTCTCCTTCAGGATGAAGGAACTACAGCCTTGACTCCAAGCCATTTCATCCACGGCGACAAGCTGACGACAATCCCTACAGGACCTGAGCCTGCTATTAAGAAGTACTTGAAAAGGGAATACAGGCTCCAGCAACAAGCGGCAGAAGATTTCCGGAAACGCTGGATGAAGGAATATCTTCTGGAACTACGCAACCATCACCACGTACGACGGACATGCGGCAAAACCCCGAACTTCCGGGTAGGTGACCTGGTCCTGCTGCAAGAAGACAACCGTCCTCGCCACGTATGGGGCAGAGGCGTAATCGACGAACTACGACCTGGACGAGACGGAATACTCAGGACCGTCATCCTTCGCACGCCAGACAGGAACCGGATAACGCGTCCAATTCAGCTGGTCATACCTCTAGAGGTCGACCAGGGTGGGGAGGATGTGAAGGACTGACATATCTTTGTGTGTGTTGTACTTTGTGTATATAGTGTAAAGTGTTCATATCAGTACATAAGTTCTTTGGAGTTAAATAAGATGGCGTTATGTTAGTAAGCTGTGTGTTTCCCTGTGCTCCTTTTCACTCATTCTCCACACTATACCCGCATTGCGAAAGATTTTGCGGATATCCACGGGTTTATCTGCAGGTATCCGCATCCGCGTACGTCATTAATTATCAGTACTCAGCCACGAATGTTATTGAAAACCTCTGAATACTGCACACTGCGTCCTTACATTTTTCTTCGACAAATCGCGCTTCTTAAGCCACTCCCACAACAGGCCTTCTATGGCGTGAAGGCCTATGGTAAATAATGGGGGAAGTATTTGCTGCAGTGCGAATGGTTGGAGGTGACATGAAAACTATTAAATGACCATGATAGCCAGATTCCTTAATGAGGTATTAATTATAATAAACTATTACCTTAAGTAAATATTTAACAACAAAAAAACAACAAAACAACCCCTGGCACTATACAGCCCATGACGGGCTAAGGCCGACCAAGCGACCGCTGCCCATTTGGCCTTCAGATATTGGGGTGACGCCTGATCAGCGCGTCGGGTCCCCTCGGACGTTAATCTTGGTATTCGTGATCAAGGCGCTGTCTCATTGTCAAACAGCTACTCAATTGTCCTTACGAAGCTGGGTGCACCCCGTTCCAACCCTCACGTCAGTTTTAAAATCCCTGACGGAGCCGGGGATCGAACCCGGGGCCTCCGGGTGAGAGGCAGGCGCGCCACCCCAACACCACGGGGGCGGCAAGTAAATATTTAGTACATTGGAACTGTACTGGTTTCAGTCACATTGCAACCTTCTTCAGCGTGGTATAGGATATCAACTCTGAGATTTGCTGATGACATCGTCATCTTGGCCGAGACGCCAGAGGATTTAAATGAGTTTTTGAATGGTATGGACTCCGTCTTACGGAAATAATTCATGATGAAAATTAATAAATGTAAAACAAAAATACTGGAATCCAGCCGAAATAAATCAGAAACCTCTGTGGACATCAAATTTACAGGTGAAAAGCTGAAAGAAGTAGGAGACTTATGTTAATTAGGAAGCAAAATAACCAGTGATGGACGAAGCAAAGAGGTCATAAAAAGTAGGTTGGCTCAGGCAAGGAAAGCATTTCTACAAAAAGGAATCTGTTGATATAGAATATAGTTTTAGGTATGAGGAAGTCATTTTAGAAATAATGACACCATTTCTATTCTTCATGCTGACAAGGGAAATGCGACAGTGGTGATGGATACCGTTGAATATAAAAGTAAAATCTCGATTCTGTTATCTGATCCTGTGTACAGACTGTGCACTCGTGATCCAACCACTCGTGTATCCAATGCCACTGATAAGCTTGTTAAACTGTCATCTATTCCAAAAGAAGAGGGAAGATGTCTTATTCCGAGAGATGCTGTTCCTCCAAGATTGTATGGTCTTCCAAAAATCCATAAGCAAGACGTCCCTCTTCGACCAATTGTTAGCACAATAGGTTCTCCAACTTATGCTCTTGCGCAATATCTCAGCAAGTTGCTTCAGCCGCACTTGGGGCGCACACAGTCCTACATTAGGGATTCAACCCATTTCGTCGAAAAATTGTCAACCATCGCCGTTCAACCAAATGCTATTTTGGTGAGTTTTGATGTAGAGTCCTTGTTTACCAGAGTGCCGGTGGACTCAGTCATGTCACTCATCAAGGATTTGTTTCCTGAGGACATTGCCCGATTATTCCACCACTGCTTGTGTTCCAGCTATTTCTTGTGGGATGGTAAATATTACGAGCAGACTGATGGTGTGGCCATGGGAAGTCCACTCTCGCCTGTCGTGGCAAATTTTTTCATGGAACATTTTGAGGGGGAGGCTATATCTTCGGCGTCTTTCAAACCTGTGATTTGGTGGAGGTATGTGGATGATACGTTCGTGGTGTGGGAGGAGGGTTCTGAGAAACTGAACCACTTTCTGAACCACCTAAATCAGCTGCATCCTTCAATACACTTCACAATGGAGCTAGAGTCAGGTGGATGCTTACCTTTTTTGGATGTTCTTGTGAGGAGGAAAGCGGATGGCTCCATGGGGCACAGCGTCTACCGTAAGCCAACTCACACTAACCGTTATTTACATGCGGACTCCCACCACCACCCAGCACAAAAACAAGGAATTATAACAACTCTAGCCAAAAGAGCGGAAAGTATTTGTGAGGCATCAACTCTTCAGGAAGAGTTACTTGCCTTACAAACCATGTTTAAGGGTAATGGCTATAATGAATCCACTATATATAGGTCCCTACATCCCAGAAGGAGGGATAGACAACCTTCTCAGAGCTCCGACGTGAGAGGAACTGCTTACCTCCCTTATATTCACAACACCACTGACCGCGTTGCTAAGATTCTCCGCAAGCACAAGATAAAAACAGTTTTCGGCACTATGACGAAAATTGGTCAACGTTTAGCATTAAACAAAGATAAATTGTCCCCAATACTACAACCTGGGGTGTATGAAGTCCCATGTACTTGCGGAAAAGTCTACATTGGACAAACAAAACGGTCCATTGCCACTCGCATCAAAGAGCATCAAAGGAACATCCGTCTAAACCAACCTGACAAATCAGCTATAGCTGAACATGCCCTGTCTTCAGGGCACGATGTATGTTTCAAGGATGCTCATGCGCTTGCCCTTGTTAAGCACAACTGGTCTAGAATTATAAGGGAGGCAGTTGAAATTCGTAAAAATCCCAATAATTTTAACAGAGACACTGGTTATCAGCTAAGTGACACTTGGCTACCAGTTATTAAGGATCTAGGGAGATAGTTCCTCTCAGTCTCTCTGTTCTTCACATATTTAAAATTGTACATTTTCCCTCTAGGGCTCAGAGCCTGGATTTGATCTCCTTTGTTCGTCACTGGAGGAGTTTCCATCTGTTTTTTCGCCGTTGACTGTATGACGTTAGGTATCGTTCAGCTAGTATTCCCTTTTGTCTATGTTTCCTTATATCCATCTAACCCTCCCAACTCCCCCCCCCCCCTCCTCATTCTTCGAGGAGTTTCTATATTTTCACACCGCCCCCTTTACCTTCTTGTTACTTACTACTCTGTCCGCCGTTCCACCATGGTCCATACAGTTATTTCTGGCAGCTGCTCTCTGGTGACGAACGGAGGAATTTATCTATATTTTTTGTAATCTCATTGATATACTTTCTTTGGCCACATTGTTTATTTCCATTGAAAAAGGAGGCAAGGTTTCTCCGAAACGTATGGTTTAAATTAAAAATACACACGGCATTAGCCCAAAAGCATGAATTATTTATATAAACATCAAACATATTTTCCTTGTGACCTGACAAACATGTATGCAATGTTTCACCGAAATTGAGAGATCGTTAGGGATGTTCCCTTGTTAGTCTAATAATTTTCACGATTCCATATTTCTAAAGTTGGTTATTTGGTTCCTCAATTTAGGGGCTGCGACATCGCGGTCATGTAGCCCCGTTTACTTTTGGTTTGTGTAGAATCTGTCTGGTAACCGGTGTTAATTGTGCTGGCTGTATTAGTTTGTGTTATCTGTTTTTAATTCAAGTAAGAACTGTAGACATTCGATTTTCAACTAGTTCCAACTTTTGCTACCAAACGCCACCGTCAACGACAACCTAATTTTGAACTTTGTTACTAGATGCCACCGCAGTCGGCTCCTGGCGACGAACGTTGGAACCTAAGAGCGTTAGTCAAATATAATCTATAATTTAGCTTCACACAAGTGTAATTAATGGAAGGTTCTTTATCTTGCCATAAATCTATGACATGGGGCCGCCGGCTTTACTTTTCCTCTGAAGGAAGGCATACTGAGAAATTTTTAACACTCTTAAAAAATCCGATGGCTTCGGCCGGGTTTGAACCCGCGACCTTGGGCGTAGAAGCTCAGAATGCTACCAACTACGCCACCGAAGCCGCTTTTCTAAAGTAGTTAAGCCTCTTGATCAACAATAATTATTATTCTCATCACAATAGCTTTACATAGGCTAACTATTTCGATGAGTTCGCTTCGTTTCGATATGG
This sequence comes from Meconema thalassinum, assembly GCA_946902985.2. Classification (NCBI taxonomy): domain Eukaryota; kingdom Metazoa; phylum Arthropoda; class Insecta; order Orthoptera; family Tettigoniidae; genus Meconema; species Meconema thalassinum. The sequence goes on from OX336388.2 coordinate 352,717,626, forward strand.
TTAGCACACTCAGCTGTCACTGCGGGCGCTCTGCCAAGAAATATAATTCTGGTCTGATGGCTGGAACGGGATACACACCTACACACAGCCTTGTGAGGCAAACCTGAGAAGAGGCGCGTTCAATTCCCACCCCAGCCAACCTGAAAGGCGTTTTCCGTGGTTTCCAACTTCAACTTCAGGCGAATGCCAGGATGATTCCCAACTAAAAAAAGTGACAGTCAGTCTGAAAGACTAGACTTTGTATCATTTTAAATGCTACAAATGCTGAAAAATGCTAGATTGGCTGGAGGGTTCTCGTTTCGCTCGAAGCCAAAGACTCTTGACATGTTAGACATTTATCTGCCTAATACTTATCTAGCTTATCTTGTTTCAAATTACTCGCGAACGGCAAGTGCAAACCAAGGGCAAAGCAAGGTCGAGCGCGCGGGGACGTGCCCCTTCCATCCAGTCTAAAAACACTTATAGTGGGCGATGTATTGAAGATTTAAAAATCCGATGACTCTCTCGCGGACTTTTTTGTAGAACTTTTCATGCTGACCAATTCTCACGCTCATAGTATATTGATATTTTTAACGGTTTGTCCAGCGTAAGCTTAAGAAGCGCACGGACGCCAAGTTTGTTTTCGACTTTTTCACTGAAATCGTTACTGCTTTGCTTCCTTTGATCATAAATAAATTATTTTCTACAGAATCTTTCCTTGAGATATCCTTTACAGAATGGTGAAAACCGCATCAAAATCCATCCAGTGGTTCTCCAGATTACCCGTGACATCCAAGAATCGGGGATTTTTGTCTTATACTAACGAAGAAGAGATTGACGGGGAACACATGCATCAAGCGGTACTATGACGTCACACGCCTCAGTGCATCTGGGTACATTTCGTCCCGTCACCGTAACGTAACGCCAGACCCCAGCGTAACGATAAAGTCGACAAGATCATTTAAAATGATAAAACCACGGCCGCCTCCTTCCCAATCCTCATCTGAATTAACACTACACAGTCATCGCAATAACGCAGGTTATCACATACACATCCAAGTACACGTTACTACATGACCACGATGTCACAAAGCCCAGAAATTAATCAACAACAACTCATGTTGATGATCATACGTTCTGATAACTGCTCATGTTTGAAAACTGTCACTATCCAACATTCTGGGCGACTGAATATCAATTCCATACGTTTAATATCCTTCCGATGTATTCATTTGTGTATGTTAGTGAAACACACAATATGTGCATTTCTAATGAGATGAATATAATTTGGAGAAATGCCAGAGACTCGGTTAATTACCCCTCCCTAGCAACCCTCCCAAGCCCACAAGGGGTCAACAAACCCAGTGGAGCACGTGTTTCCTCCATGGCCTCATAACATACCGTACATTATAAACCATTTATTAGCCTACTTTCGATTTTTGCAAAACGTAGACTTATGAGATCTACACAGGGCCAAAAATTGAGTGCGTGTCTGTGTGTCTGTGAGAGTACTCTGAATGGCTGCCCCCCCCCTATAAATTCGAACACGGTGAAACCGAATTGAACGAAATTTGGTACAGAGGGCACTTCATTGTCATGTTTAATATCGCCGCCATCTTGGCGAAAACATAATGGCGGCCACCCAAATGTTCAAAGCTTAAATCAAATTACTACTAACCTAATCTTCCGATCCCTACCAAATTTTGCAATAATATATATTTATATGGCGAGCGTCTTTTGACTAAACTACAAAGTCATCAGCCCAATAGTTTGCAGATGGCGGCCATGTATATGTGCAAATCAATTCCCCCTATCAATTCAAACACGGTAAAACCGAATTGAACGATATTTGGTACAGAGGTAGTACTAGCAAAGGACACCTGAGTGTCATGTTTTATGTCGCCACTATCTTGACGAAAACGTAATGGCGGCCACCCAAATATTAAAAGCTTAAATCAAATTATGACCAACCTAATCATCTGATCTCTACCAAATTTTTCAACATTATACCTTTATGTATGAAAAATCCTTTGACCAAACTACAAGGTCATCAACCCAATACTTTGTGGATGGCGGCCATGTATGTGTGCAAATCGATTCCCCCTATCTATTCAAACACGGTGAAACCGAATTGAACAACATTTGGTAAGGAGGTAGCACTAGCACAGGGCACCTCAGTTTCATGGTTTATACTTCCGCCTTCTGGACGGAAACGTAATGGCGGCCATGCAAATGTTAAAAGCTTACACCAAATTACGACTAACCTAATAATCCGATCTCTACCAAATTTTGCAACAACATACCTTTATGTGGGAAGCATAGTTTGACCAAACGATAAGATCGTCAGCCCAATAGCTTGCCGATGGCAGCCATGTATGTGTGCAAATCGATTCCCCTTATCAATTCAAACACGGTGAAACAGAGGTAACAAAATTTGGTAAAGAGGTAGCACTAGCAAAGGGCACCTCGTATTCATGTTTAATATCCCTATAGCACGTTGTATTTCAACAAGCTACTACAACTAACATTCAATTATACTCCTTGAAAAGGACAAAGAGTTGTAACAATACCCATGCATTGAGGAGAAAGTTGGCATCTTGTTTTTACCTACGTTATAAACTATTTATTTTTACTTTAGGTCAATAGGGTAGTTATTGCATTGAAGCCGTACCGGTTTTGGTCACATTGTGACCATCTTCAGTTGGTATATGATTAATAACTCAGTAGTACCATACCAAAAGTTCACATAGTATATCCCCCCCCCCCCAAAAGAAAAAAAAATCTGATACAATCCATTACAGAACAGATACATTTTTCAACATAACTTAGCCAAAGTTTTTCTATACTATACCTAGCAAATACACATCAAGAATTTTTATAACCTAACTGATTCAACAAACAGTACATATTCTCACATACACATCTCCTCATTTCTACGCTGTTTTTCAAGACAAATTTTTAATGCTAAATTTACAAAATGTATTGTTGTTGTGGGGTTTGAAGCCATTTCTTCAGTGTTGCCTTAGTAAACAAGAGTTTAGTGCTTTTCAGTCGGTCAACACGAATGTACCCAAAAGAGCTGGGTTATGCCCTAATCCTTAAATAAATTAACTTACATGAGATTAATAAATACACTAGGATGACCAGTTTCGATCGTCAAGCGATCATCTTCAGATCCATTACACTTAGGCTATAACATCTATGTTGGAAAATACAGGTGAAAATATTTGCAATATGTACAATTATTTAGTTGCAGTATTGGTACTGCAACTGTCGGTGTATGCTAAATGCAGTATATATGATGTTAGGTGAAATGCTAAATGGTGATAGACATCCGGAGTTTGTAATTTGGAGTGATTATATGGTTGTAAAAATCAACTATGGTTAAACTGTAATATTGCAGGCTATTACTTATCTGGTTGTCTTCCTTGCTAGAGCTACGTGCAGTTTTCGTGTTCACTGTAACTCCAGGTGTGGTCGACTGAGGTAGGCTGTTGTCTCAACGACACTGGTTTTTCTGTTTCCCCCCCCCCCCCCTGTTCATATGTGCTGTGCGGAGTCAGTGCGATGTGTTTATGTGGGGTGTTGCCAACCTAGATAATATGTACATTTATTATAACAGATCTGTGTTTTTTTGGGGAAAATTTTACTATGTGAACTTAAGATATGGTACTACTCATCATATACCAGCTGACCGAAACCGGTACGGCTTCAATGAAATAAATATTGATTTTAGGTGAAAATAAATAGTTTATAATAAATACGTCAATAAGCTATCGGGCTATCATGGTCATTTTTATGGCATTCTATACAGTACGTTGCTGACAAACACAGGGCTTCGGGTGAGTAGTACCGGACTCATCTCTTTCAACTTCCCTGTTGACCTACCTTGGCCAACTCTCGTTCTCTTCCAACCCCTGAGCTTAAGATTATTTTTCATTTTCCCGCTTTAATCGCCTCTTGTCGTTTCCTTTTAGGTAGCCTCACTTTTCCTGTGGACATATCTTGTCATTTCTGTCCTTCTCTCCTATAGCCTATCTTTGAGGGATAGAATAAATCCTCGGTTCTCCCAGGCATTTGTAAGACCTTCTCTCCTATATCTTTGGGGTATTAAATAAATCCTCGGTTTTCCCAGACTTTTGTAAGACCTTCTCTCCTATATATTTGGGGGATTGAATAAATCCTCGGTTCTCCCAGCCCTTTGTAAGAAGAAATTTAAAGTGCATGGTGTTTGTAGCTATCCTTGCTTGGTTATACCCATGGATGGCACTAATCGCCTAGTCTGCTCGGATAGCATCGACCCCGGAGCTCCTCCAGAGTAAAATACCATTTGCTAGTGACTTCGGGAAGGAACCTTTGTTTCTTCCAATGCCCATCTGCTTCACATGACCCTACGTCGTTAAGCGTCGCTCTTGGCTCGTTCCTTGCCATTCCTTTTCTCTTTGTATTACTTCCTTTGTTCTTGCTTTTCTATTTCATAAAGTGTGTAAATCGTGTACAAGTACAGTAGTAATGCGATTAGTAGTAGTAATAATCGTCTTCATCATTAAGGGCTCATAAATTAGATGTTAGTCGCAATATTTTGTGAGTGTTGCGCTGTATTGACGTTCTAACACTGCCATCTTCTTTTGTTGTGTATCTCAGTTCGAAAATTTTAAACATACCTCGTAATTTTAAGTGACCATTAATCTCGCGACCACGAGTCACGACACCTCCATTTTATTTTTTCAGGAATCCAACCCACTGGACGTGATGTTTCACTATAAAATCTCACTCGTATTAATCGGGAATCAAACCCGGTCCAATTTGGTGACAAGTAAGCAGCTTGGCCACTGTGCTAGCACACATCCAAGTTGCAAAAATGTGTGGCACTAGCGATTACTTCAGGAGTTCTAATTTCGCCTCCGCCCATCTACTTTTAATGTATCGAGACATTTTTTTTGCCTATATTCATTTATATACAAGATGTTCAGTATAGAACATATATCATACTTTCTCCTAAATCCATGGGTATTGTTATAACTCTTCGTCTTTTTCACGGAGTATAATTGAATGTTGTTTGTAGTAGCTTGTAGAAATACATACAACGTGTTATACGGATATTAAAAATCAATATGAGGTGCCCTTTGCTAGTGCTATATCTGTAAACAAGTAGTTGCGTGAAGAACTATACAGCCTATTTTCATATAGCCCACTTATTACAACTATCAACACACAAAATTTCAGTTTGATTGCTGTAATAGATTCGTAGATATTGAGAACCGAATAAATAATTCGGATGGTCGCCATGTTGGATTTTATATATGTAGGTCCTCGAGTTATGTACTGTTACATGCAGATTATTGTGTACGTGTAGTATTCAAACTTCAATCGCATAATTAGGACACTAGAAGTTACAAGGAGATTTGAAAATTTCGCACAGCTGCCATCTTTAGGTTATGGAAACAATTGAAATAAATTAGATGCTAGTGGATTACCATTCGTATAAGGATTTACTGTACCAAGTTTCACTGCTCCCGGATGGTTAAATTGCGATAAACGTCCATGTGAATATTTATACTTCGCGTCGCCGCCATGTTGGATTTGTGATCACCAGGGTATTTAAAGTCCTATAAGTGAACTTGAGTTCATAACCCCTATGAACAATAAAAAATTCAGTTTGATTGCTACAATAGATTCGTAGATATTGAGAGCCGTCTAAATATTTCGGATGGTCGCCATGTTGGATTGTTAAATGTATAGGCCATAGAGTCATGTACCATTATAGGAAAATTATTGGGTAGGTTCATTATTCAAACTTTCACTTCGATCGCATGACAACATCACAAGAAATAAAAACTTAATTTTAAAATTCGCACAGCCGCCATCTTGAGGTTATGTAAACAATTGAACTAAATTAGATACCAGAGCATTACAATGTGTATAAATATTTCCTGTACCAGATTTCAGTGCGTTTGGAGCATAAAATCGCGAGAAAGGTCTATTTCAAATTTTCTAATTCGCTTGGCCGCCATGTTTGATTTGTACATAACCGGTTTTTTAAAGTCGTATAAATGGACTTCCAGTAGTGCCCTTTATCTCCGTACAAAACTTCAGGGAGATACCGCTAATAGTTTCAGAGATACAGAATGCCGGTGACATATTACGCACATCCGCCATCTTGTGGTTATGTAAACAAATGAACGAAGTTAGTTGTCGGTGCATTACAATGAATATAAACATATACTGTACCAAATTTCATTGCGTTTGGTTCGATAAATCGCGAGAAACGTCTATTTAAAAGTCGCAACTTCGCTTGGCCGCCATGTTGGTTTTGTAGTTACCAGATTTTCAAAGATCACATAAGTGAACTTATAGTATTTCCCTTTATCGCCATGCATGATGTCAGTGTAATATCGGTAATCGTTTCGGAGATATTGAATGCTGGTGAAATATTTCGCACAGCCGCCATGTTGGATTGGTGAGTCGTAACTAAATTTGAAGGGCACGGTCGAGGTCGCCCGGAATAGTGCTATGAACTTACCGAGTTTCATTGAAATCGCTCCAGCCGTTTAGATTTTATTAGGGGGGGGGGGGACACACACACGAATCACACACACACACACGCACACGCACACACACACGGACAAAAGGTGATCTCATAAGCCTATTTTTTCAAAATTGAAAATAGGCTAAAAATGTCATTCACTTCGGTTTCACCGTGTTTAAATTGATATGGTGAATCGATTTGCACACATACATGGCCGCTATCAGAAAACTATTGGGCTAATGACCTTGAAGTTCAGTAAAAAGATGCTTCCCACAAAAAGGTATGTTGTTGCAGAATTTGGTAGAGATCAAATAATTAGGTTGGTCGTAATTTGATTTAAGCTTTAAACATTTGGGTGGCCGCCATTCTATTTCCGTCAAGATGGCAGCAATATAAAACTTGACCCTGAGGTGCACTTTGCTAGTGTTATATCTGTACAATATTTCGTTCAATTCGGTTTCACCGTGTATGAATAGATAGGGGGAATCTATTTGCACACATACATGGCCGACATCCGCAAATTATTGGGCTGATGACCTTTTAGTTTGGTCAAACAATTCTACATACATAAAGGTATAATGTTGCAATAACCGATTGAGATCAGATGATTAGGTTGGTCGTAATTTGATTTAAGCTTTTAACATTTGGGTGGTCTCCATTACGTTTTCGTCAAGATAGCCACTATATAAAAGCTAACACTGAGGTGCTCTTTGCTATTGCTACCTCTGTACCAAATTTCGTTCCGTTCGGTTTCACCGTGTTTGAATTAATAGTGGGAATCGATTTGCACAAATATATGGCCGCCTCCGCAAACATTTGGGCTGATGACCTTGTAATTTGATCAAAGGATGTTCCCCACTTAAAGGTATGATGTTGCAAAATTTGGAAGAGATCGAATGATTAGGTTAGTCGTAATTTGATTTAAGCTTTGAACATTTGGGTGGCCGCCATTACGTTTCAGTCAGATGGCGGCGATATAAAATATGACACTGAGGTGCTCTTTGCTAGTGCTACCTCTGTACCAAATTTCGTTCAATTCGATTTCACCGTGTTCGAATTGATAGGGGGGGGGGGGGGACAGACATTCAGAGTACACACAATCACACACACACACACACAGACTCACACACACACACACACACGCACAGACACACAATTTTTCACCCTGTGTTGATCTCATGTCTACTTTCATTTTTTGAAAAATTCGAAAGTAGGGTAAAAATTAGGCTTATGAGATCACCTTTTGTCCGTGTGTGCATATGTGTGTGTGCATATGTGTATGTGACCCACTAATAAAATCTAAAGGGCTGGAGGGATTCCAATTAAATTCAGTAAGGTCATAGTACTATTTTGTCCGATCCCGACCGTTCTCTTGAAATGTTATTACTTATGACCAAACCAATATGGCGGCTGTGCGAAATATTTCACCAGCATTCTATATCTCCGAAACAATTATAGATATCACCCTGAAATTTTTCACGGTGATAAAAGGCAATAATTGAAACTCACCTATATAAATTCCAACAAGATGTTCAGTAAAGAACATATAGCCTACTTTCTCCTAAATGCATGGGTATTGTTATAACTCTTTGTCCTTTTCAAGGAGTATAATTGAATGTAGGTTGTAGTAGCTTGTTGAAATACAACGTGCTATAGGGATATTAAACATGAATATGAGGTGCCCTTTGCTAGTGCTACCTGTGTAAAAAATTTCATTCAATTCGGTTTCACCGTCTTTGAGTTGATATGGGGAATGGATTTGCTCACATACATGGCCGCTATTTGCAAACTATTGGGCTGATGACCATGTAGATGCTTTCCACAAAAAGGCATGTTATTGCAAAATCTGGTAGAGATCAAATTATTAGGATGGTCGTAATTTGATTTAAGCTTTCAACATTTGGGTGGCCGTCATTCCGATTCCGTCAAGATGGCGGCGATATAAAACATGACACTGAGGTGCCCTTTGCTAGTGCTACCTCTGTACCAAATTTCGTTCCATTCGGTTTCACCGTGTTCGAATTAATAGGCGGAATCAATTTTGACACAAAGATGGCCGCCATCCGCAAACTATTAGGCTAATGACCTATTAGATTTGTCAAAAGATGCTCCCTCCATAAAGGTATGTTGTTGCAAATTTTGGTAGAGATCGGATGATTATGTTAGTCGTATTTTGATTTAAGCTTCGAACATTTGTGTGGCCGCCATTACGTTTGTGTCAAGATGGCGGCGATATAAAACATGACATTGAGGTTCCCTTTGCTAGTGCTACCTCTATACCAAATTTCGTTCCATTCGGGTTCACCGTGTTTGAATTAATAGGGGGAATCTATTTTGACACAAAGATGGCCGCCATCCGCAAACTATTAGGCTAATGACCTATTAGATTTGTCAAAAGATGCTCCCTCCATAAAGGTATGTTGTTGCAAATTTTGGTAGAGATCGGATGATTATGTTAGTCGTATTTTGATTTAAGCTTCGAACATTTGTGTGGCCGCCATTACGTTTGTGTCAAGATGGCGGCGATATAAAACATGACATTGAGGTTCCCTTTGCTAGTGCTACCTCTATACCAAATTTCGTTCCATTCGGGTTCACCGTGTTTGAATTAATAGGGGGAATCTATTTTGACACAAAGATGGCCGCCATCCGCAAACTATTAGGCTAATGACCTATTAGATTTGTCAAAAGATGCTCCCTCCATAAAGGTATGTTGTTGCAAATTTTGGTAGAGATCGGATGATTATGTTAGTCGTATTTTGATTTAAGCTTCGAACATTTGTGTGGCCGCCATTACGTTTGTGTCAAGATGGCGGCGATATAAAACATGACATTGAGGTTCCCTTTGCTAGTGCTACCTCTATACCAAATTTCGTTCCATTCGGGTTCACCGTGTTTGAATTAATAGGGGGAATCTATTTTGACACAAAGATGGCCGCCATCCGCAAACTATTAGGCTAATGACCTATTAATTTGGTTAAAGGATGCTTCCTCCATAAAGGTATGTTGCTGCAAAATTTGGTAGAGATCGGGTGATTAGGTTAGTCGTAATTTGATTTAAGCTTTGAACATTTGTGTGGCCGCCATTACGTTTCCGTCAAGATGGCGGCGATATAAAACATGACACTGAGGTGTCCTTTGCTAGTGCTACATTTGTACCTAATTTCGTTCAATTTGATTTCACCGTGTTCGAATTGATAGGGGGGGACAGACATTCAGAGTACACACTCTCTCTCACACACACACAAACACACAGACTCACACACACACACACACACACACACACACAGACAGACACACTTTTTTTCGCCCTGCGTTGATCTCATAAGTCTACTTTCATTTTTTGCAAATATCGAAAGTAGGCTAAAAACCTGGTAAGTATGAAACGAACATGGCGGCCAAGAAAAGTTAAAACATTTAAATAAACATTTCCCGCGATTTAACCATCCGACTGCAGTGAAAAAGGTAAAGCAAATGCTTATACACATTGTAATGCACTGAAATATAATTAGGTTCAATTTTTTGTATAACCTCAAGATGGCGGATGAGCGAAATTTTAAAGTTCAGTTTTCATTTCCTGTGTCCTAATCAGGCGATGGAAGTCAACGTTTGAATAATGAACCTATGCAATAATCGTCATCTAATAGTTTATAAATTTATGGTCTACATATATAAAAATCCAACATGGCGTCCATCAGAAATATTTAGATGGTTCTCAATATCTACGAATCTATTAAAGCAATCAAACTGAAATGTTGTATGTTGATAGAGGCAATTAATATAAGTAGAATATATGAATATAGGCTGTTACTAACAGGTTTTTGAAAGTCACATGGGTGAACTTCTGGTAGTGCCCTATCTTACCGTACGAAACTTCAGGGTGATATCGGCAATAGTTTCAGAGATACACAGTAGATTGCCGTTGAAATATTTCGCACAGTCGCCATGTTGGATGGGTGAAACGTAATAAAATTTGAAGGACATGGTCGGGGTCGGACAAAATTACCGAATTTCATTGAAATCGCTCCATCCGTTTAGATTTTATAAGGGGGGAGAGAGAAAAACGCGGACAAAAGTTTATCTCATGAGCCTATTTTAGCCTACCTTCGATTTTTGCATAAACTGAAAGTAGACTTATGAGATCTAAACGGGGCAAAAGTTGTCAGTCTGTGTGTGAGTGTGTCCAGAAATGATCGATATTCGGTAGAGAGATAGCACTAGCAATGGACACCTCAGCGTCATGTTTTATATCACCGCCATCTTGACGGAAACGTAATGGCGGTCACTCTAATATTCAAATATTAAAACAAATGACGACAAACCTAATCATCTTCTCTACTAAATTTTTGAACAACATACCTTCATGTGGGAAGCGTCTTTTGACCAAACTAGAAGGTCATCAGCCAAATAGTTTGAGGATGGCGGCCGTTCATGTGGGAAAATCAATCACCCCTAGCAATTCAAGAGAACGAAACCAAATCGAACCACCTTTGGTACAGACGAAGCAGTAGCAAGGGACAACTCTGTAGTATGTTGTATATCGCCGCCGTCATAACAAAAAAGAAATGGCGTCTACCCAAATGTTCCAAGCTTAAATCAAATTACGAGTGTCTTTATCATCCGATCTTTACCAAGTATTGCAATTCTATACCTTCATGTGGGAAGCGTCTTATGCCCAAACTACAAGGTCATCAGCTAAACAGTTTAAAAATGGCGGATGTATGAATCATGCAAGTCTTATAGCCTAACCGTAACTTACGATTCAACAAGGCCTGGCCTCACCGAATCCGCTCATCGTGCGTAGGGAGGTTTTAACTGTCCTCAAGGAGGTGACCGCTAGGATATTAGCATATTATAATAGAATATTTAACCGTAGCATTGACTACCAGTTCAGGCTGACCGTGTCGTCCAGTTGGGTCAAAATGGAGGCTATTCTTTGCTCGCTAGTCCATTTTTCAGTAACTTCGTAAGTTTATATCCTCTTAGGAATGTACTGAACAAAATAATACATCTTTAATATCAAATGGGTTATAAAAACGGCAGAAGACGCTAATGAAATCGTTCATTCCAAGACAAAATATGTTATGCAGTTATACTACTGTCGACCAAAGTATTATGTGCACTCGAGTTTGAAGGTTGTTTGTGAAGTAGCAAATAGGCCTAAATAAAATCCAATATCATCATCATTATTTTTGTCGTTCTATTTTACGTTAGTTCATGTAGGTTTGGAATTTTAAATTTATATTCTCATCATGGCGCGCCTCGCTCGGAAGTGATGGGCTCCATCTCAGCAACGCTGTACAGCGCTGCCCGGAGTGGCTAGCTGGTGAACCATGTATTATTTCCCTGTACAAATACAAACCGATATTAAATAAGTGAATTAATTTACGTATTTCACTGTCATACAGCATAACTTTTTGATAAGGATGATAACGCGACCAAGAACTACATTTTCCAACCACCCCGAACCGAGAAAAAGTTACCTTACAAAAATGATAACAACCTTGTTTCTTGGACACACAAAATTTTGAAATTAACAAACCAGTTATACAACATTCCAATGTATATTGTGTTAAAACTTGGATTCGATCTGATGACGGGTTTTTGGGATAATAATTCCTAAATGTGACGCATGGTTGAAACACGCTTAAAAAAGGGCACTTTTTGTGTTCCAAATACGATAAAAATATTAAAAAATAAATTAAAAAATCCAAACCAACATTAACTAACGTGAAATAGAACGACAGAAATGATGATGTTATTGTATTTTATGTAGGTCTATTGGTTACATCACAAACAACCTTCAAACTCGAGTGCACATAATACTTTGGTGGACAGTAAGCCAGTTGTTAACCTAGTAACAGTAGTACTGGGCGTGTGTAAGCGTAGTGTTTGCGTCCCAGACGCTTAGTCTAGAGGTTCGTGGATCAAATCCAATCAGGTTCAGAATTCTTACTTGATTTTTCTTGTATTTATTGATTTATAACAACTCACACGTTAAAATGTTAAGCACATAGAGGCCTAGTGTGTACTAGCGGCATCTTGGTCTTATAACCCCAAGTACTTGGGTGTGTGTGTAGAAGTTGTCTGATAACCTGTGTCACTGTGATGTCCGTAAGCTTACTTATACGAGGATGGATTTGGGTAGGAAGCAGTTGTTTTTAAATTTGAGATGCATGGACATCATGGTCATTTAGCCCCGTGCACTTGGGTGAGTGTTGCATTGTGTCTGATGAACTGTGTTATTGTGATGGCTGTGTTAGTGTGTGGATGTATAATTCAGATGAGGATTCAATCAATCAGCGTATAATATCCGTATAGCACGTTGTATTTCAACAAGCTTACAACCAACATTCAATTATACTCCTTGAAAAGGACAAAGAGTTATAACTAGGGCTCGGATTCGAGCATATTTGCATATTTTTTCCCTGGATAGTGCACATTGAAAGAAGCCTTTCGGTGGTATTTTCACCTCTCTGGAACCAACAGAATTGAAATTTATCGAGCATATAAATGCATAAAACCGCGGTTTTCAGAATAGAAGCATATAAATGAATATTCTTGAGTTTTTCGTCTAAATGGTTTGTTTTTCTTCGAATTCTCCCCCGAATTCGGGCCCTGACTATCCTTAAGGTTAGAAAACAGAAATAATTATTGAAAAGCCTATCTGGTGCGAATAATAAAACCGCAGGCTTTTAACCTTGTGTGAGGTCGTTCTCGTCATTGAACCTTTTATTGACTGATTTAAGAAAATCATTCAAAACTGAAAACGTGGAAACTTTCTTGTTGTACAGACCAATGCAGATGTACTTCATTGACTCGCCTAATTCTGAACATTTTGTAAATGAACTTTTAAACTGTATCTTTTATAAGGGCACTTCTCTTATATATACTTGTAAAACTTGAATGCGAGTATATTGCAGTGTATCATACATACAATTAGAAAATAAAGCTCGAATTTAAAGGTATGTTATTGGTTTTTTCGTTTCACTTTCCTTTCTATAGTTTTTAACGGTATTTTTCGAGCATATTCTGCATATTTAATCACATATAATGGGGGCTTCGAGCATATACATCGAGCATGTAATGGGTTTATAATGGGTTTTTCGAGCATATCCATAGAGCATAAAACACATGGTTTTCGAGAATATTTGGAGATTTTATCGAGCATATCGATCCGAGCCCTAGTTATAACTATTCCCATGCATTTAGGAGAAAGTAGGCTATATGATATTTACTGAACATCTTGTTTTCATAAATGAAAATAGGCTAAAGAAGGTGTTGCAGAGCCAAAACGTAGAATTATGGATATATTTTTATTATTTTTTCAATTTGTCTTTGAAAAACCGCTTTCGATTTGTTATGGCGATCGCTTTGGGAACAAAATGCGCCTACACTTGTTGCCATGGTAACTATGTGTCGGAAATTGGTCGACGTAAAATTGTCTACGCTAATCCCAGGTAGACTCCCAGCCCAAAATCATATCCATGTTAAAATGTAATTATATAACACTGCGCATTTACACACTAACAATCCTTATAACAACTGCATGCATTGTGTGGTATTATACAGCGTTTGTCAATGTTCATTTTCAGTAAAATATTTCCCTGCATTGTTACTATTCATTCTGAAATTCATTGTGATTGAATTATTTGTAACAAACATTCCATTTTATGTGAGTATTAAAGGGGAAGGACAAATGCAAAGCAAGGCAATGAATATGTGCTCTACAAAAGAATCGTTGTACAACATTTAAACTTATTTGAATTCTTTAGATACCTGTACCCATATGAGCATATAATATAAAATGAAATGTGTGGTTACAGGTCAAGAAGGAAACATGATGATGATGATAATTGTTGTTTTAAGGGGCCTAACATCTAGGTTATCGACCCCTAATAATTTTGGGTGATCGTGAAGATGAAAATGAAATGTAAACTATAACTAAAAATAACTACTAACTTATATGCTAGAAGAAGAAATGGAAAACAAACGGAGAATATGGCAAATAAAGGACAGGAGGAAAAGAAATGCCCTCAACGCTTGAAGAATGCGGATTGAGGGACTTGGAAGGAAGGAGAGCCATAAATGGCAGATAGGAGAGGGAAAGAGGAGAGGGTCCGCCCCAGAGGTAATGGATAAAAGGGGGAAAACTGGACCCAGCTCAGGGATCTCTCGGGGTTGCCAACTCCCGAACTCACCAGCTGTGAGCCCCTGAGGGTGTGGCAATATCCAGGGTGCACCAGAAGTTGTGGGGCTATATACACCCTGCCTCCGTGAGGGCCTTGAGCAGAAGGCAGGAGGACATGAAAAGAAAAAGAAGGCTGACCCCTCGCAGAAGGAGGGTATCAGGTAAGATGAGACAAGGGCCAATTAAGGTGGGAAAGGAAGAGACTCCCTAGGCCTCGGATACCCTAATACCATCGGGGTTGGAAAAGAACAAGAGTTGACCAAGGGAGGTCGACAGGAAAGAAGACGGAGAGGACCCCGACACAAGTAAGTGGAAGCAATGCTGGACTCAGCTGGAGAGTAATAAAATGGCCTAAAATGTAGCCTATATGAATAAGAATGCTAAATGTGCATTGGCCTCCCATTGTTTCTGTGAGCACGTTTGAATGCATGATGCAGCGATAAGGTTCTCGCCTGACAACCCCAACGTTGCAGGATCGAATCCCAGTATAATCACTCGGCATTGAGGGTACTTAAATAAGAGAAACCCGTGTCAGTAAGTTCGCTTTGTAGCGACTAGCATTGTTGGTTTTAACAAGTCCGGGTTCAATTTCAGCCTCTGCCTTGGGACTCAATTCTGATCTATGGACCGGAACGGTGTTGACTCTGCCTCTTGGGGCAGAACTGGAATGAAAAGGGTTCGATTCCTATCTCAGCCGTCCTAGAAGCGTTCTTGTTGTGGTTTCTCCTCTTCTACTTTGGGTGAATGCTGGGATGTTATCTAAGTGAAGGCCATGGCCGCCTCCTCTCACAGTATTCACACTAATACAGTCATCACAATATTCTCTTCTTCTTACTTTTTCTTACTTTTCTCTATCTCTCTTCTTAAATTTGTTTTCTCTATTTTTTTATTTTTATTTTGTTCGTAGTTTTTAAAATGCTGACTAACAATATCGGTAGAGAAGAAGCTCATGGAAATAGGATGCCACGTGGGAAGAAGATCTTAGAACACATGGACTATTTTAAGTAGGCTACTTGGGCTCTGCCTCTCAGAATGGTAATTGGTAATACAGGACACGAGATAGACATCGTACAGACTGGTCAATGTAGTGTGTTATTACTTGTGATCTACTGTATTCTGCAAGTTAGTGGAACGACGAAATTCTATGTAAATTGCTCAGTATGTAGACATTCCTGTATAGAATTGAGAGGTGGATGGTCTCAGAATATCTCATACATTAGCTGGAGGAAGCTGGTATGAGAGTACGCGAATCATTACCTGGAGAAATATATTAGAGCAATGACAGGAGGTTACTCGTTATGAAGACATAAAGGCTACCTTACGAATGGACACGCTGGATGAAGCTGGTCGTATGAGCAGATATTGTCATCATGTGATAAGAATAAGGGAGTAAGTGGTTGTCTAGAATTGTATGACATATTTCTGCCCTCATTTAAGGTATGTATATTGCGCCCCTGTGCCAGGCCTAAGTTACACTACTCTGAGCAATTAATTTTAGCCAATCTCCACGAGATGGCAGAACACTTCTAGTTCTCATCCAGGTCTTGTTGGCTGCGAATAAGGAGGCTGTGAATTTTTATTTCTACTGTGTATTCTGAGACAGAGGATGGATTGCTGTAAAAATGAATGAATGGCTTCCCACAGCATGAGAGAAGCAATCCCTAATTGAAACCTGCTACATGCGCAGTATTACTCTCGACAATAACATATGGTTAATTCAGTATATTTTGAGCCAGACGTGACAAGGTCTGTATACAGTATAATATAAATTCTTCCAATAAGACATAATTTGGTAATGCTATATTGAAACCAAGTTTACGGCTTTGCTCTTCCATGTCGATTGCCAACCTATATGCAATAAGACACGCCTCTTGTAGCAGCCATAGCCACTCTCAGAAGTACAAGGTATAATAAAAAAAAGTCCTCTCGGCACGCCGAAAGGCGGAGGTAGATTTCACAGTACAAACTTGGGGATAGGGGAAAATAGGCAGAATATGCAGGTTGTCGTAGAAGGATCAGACCTCATTTATTGCGAGAAGGTATTTTATAATTGGAGCTTAATTAACTTTGTTTTTCGTCATTTTATGCTTATTTTAAACATTTTATTGTCTTATGGGAACGGTAACCTTCTTGTCATTTGGGGTCCATTTTTATACTTGTGGTCACACTGTCCTTATGCAAGGTTTCGACACTGATGTGTAACTATGTAACGGTCTGTTACTTCTTCACGCAAAATTATATCTCCCGCAGAGATTTTGGTTGGTTTCTCAGTTTAGGGGCTGCGACATCGCGATCATATATCCCGTGTACTTAGGGATGGATGTATTAGTCTGTAATTCATGTAAGGACTGCAGACGGTCAATTTCAAGCAGTAGTTCCTAATGTTGCTACCAGGTACTACCGTCAACGACACCTAGCTGTGAACTTGTCTATAGATGCCACCGCAACCAGCAACTCGCAACGAACGTTGGAACTTCCCCTCCAAAGGAACGCATACTGAGGGATTTTTAGCGCTCTTAGAAAATCCGACGACTTTGGCCGGCTTTGAACTCGCGACCTTGGGCATAGACATTCAGTTAGCTACCAGTTACGTCACCGAAGCCGCTTCAAACTTAGTCAGATGGAAATCTGAATCTGATCTCATGCAAGTGCGTTATCTTGGCAACGTCTGATGGCTTATCCCTCATCAATTTAGTAGTGTTGCCATGGCAACCACTGATAGCTCTTGGCATTTTCTTATAATTCCGAAATCATTTTTCTCATCCCTTGGCATAATGGTGAGTCATATCAAAAATTCTTTCAGACAAAAGTTTTAGGTAATTATTAGGGGAATATTGTCCATTTTGTACGGTTTTGATATTGTGCCTATTAAGAGAGATATGATTAATGTTTCCCGAAAAACCCACTTTTTCCCACCCCTTTGGTCAATGGTTGGTGCTATAAAAAAAACTCTTCAAACATAAATTTTTGGGCTTTATCCGACACATAGTATGAACGTTGAACGGATTCGATATTTCACATATTAAGAGAGTTATAGCAATATTTCACTTTTTCGAAAAAAGCCCCCCATTTTCACCCCCTTCGACCGATTTAGCCCAGTAACGAACTCGACCGAGATTTTATAGGTATACATATTCGGTAAAAAATTCAAAGTGATTGGTGTAAAATTACGGCTATGAAAGCTATGGTTAGATTCAGTGTTTATTGCTTTCAAGATTAGAGGTATAAAAGCAGAGGAGGCCACAGTGCTAACTGCTAATAGGAGATCATGGAGGTAACTCGTTCGCAAACAGAGGTTTGCAGACGATCCTGGACGCTGAGAAACAAAAGATATTCAATTAAAAATGAATAAAAAACTCAGCAACGTTTTCTAGCTTTGTACTGTGTCTTGTGTGGGGTTTCACCTACGACACAAAGCTCATCAGCTTGGAATTATCAGGTTAAGACACAGATTAGGCCTAAATATGCAAGTTATGATCAACATGGTTACTGATGATCAGATATATTTTTTTTGAAATTGTTGAAGTACAGCATTCAAATTGCTGATTGTTAGGTTTAAACATCAAGTCGAGCATAATCTCAATTCTGTAAGTTACTCCGCTCACAAGTACATTCTGCATTTGAAAAATTGCCTACTTTCAAAAAAGCAACATTGGGATTCTATTACGACATTACGAAGTCTGCTGTATCACCATTGAATACACCATTTTGTCGTGACTGACTTGGTATCTACATTTTATTAAGAGTTAAAAGAAATATTGACATGACTTATATAGCTTTGCAGTTCTATATATCGATTTTCAATTCAGGTCTGAGACACAGAAATCTTTATAGAATAAAACTATTTTTTAATTAATTGTCTTTGTATATAGCCTATATTCTAATTCAAAATTTTTTGTTTGTGAATTTTGAAGCTCAATTTTACAGTTTTCTGATTTATTTTATAAATAAGATTATTCCTTTAATCTTATTTAAGTATATAGCCTACTTTTATTTCTATATATTTATTTAAATTATTCTATTTAGCTCTATAATATTCATATTTTATCATTTTTTAGATTGTAGGTAGACTAAAAAAATCTTTTTGTTATCTGTTTGTTTTTAATTCTTTTCCTTAATGTATCCTCATTTTGAAAAAAGTAATAAATAAAATATTTAAATTATGATGTTCGTAAAATACATGTCAAAAAGTTATAAACAATAAAAAATTCATATTTATGAATATACTGTAATTTTGAATTTCTGTTATAATTTATATTTATTTAATATTATTTTACCTTTTTTAGAAAATCCTTTCCAGCATCTCAGGGCAAGGAGATACCAAAATAGTATTTGGTTTTCATAATATTTTCACTTCCAGATGAAACACCATCAGCATGTTTGATAACGTACATGTCCTAATATGATGTCTTACAAACCACTGCCGTATAGAGGAATGAACACTGCTTGTCTCACTCCAATATTGAAAGTGAACCAGCAGTATAATGCAATTAATATGGGGAAGGAAACTTGGTCCATTGAAAGAGTAAGCCCCCTGGGAGATGTGGCACCGTACCACGCGGGTAGCAGGTGTTATCGGGCGCCAGTACAATCTTGGGCCGGCAAATAAAACAGATGAGACGGAGCGGGTCGCTATCTCACGATACAGGTCATGTGCCACACAACACTCCTACGGCTCCAAAAGTAATCATATTTCAAGATAACTGCAAACAAGCGCACAACCTTTGTTGATACCTTATGAAGTCATATCGATTCCAAAAGACGTGGCGTGGCTCTAAATTGAACTGTTATTACAGAGCAGAGAACGTTTGTGAAGTTCCGGAACTCGTATATACTGAAACATTTACAAAGCTAGAAGTGGAAATGTGCGTCAGGAGATATTGCTCTGAAAGGAAATACAGTGCACAGGGGTGTTACTAGCCAACTGGAAACATGATTGTCTAGGTTGGTTGGTTGGCTCCTCAGTTTAGGGGCTGGGACAAAGCAGTCATTTAGTCCCGTGTACTTTGGGTGTGTGTAGAATCTGTCTGATAACATGTGTTAATTGTGATAGCTGTATTTATTTATTTATTTTATTTATTTATTGTGGAGCCTCCGTGGCTTAGGCGGCAGCACGCCGGCCTCTCACCGCTGGGTCCGTGGTTCAAATCCTGGTCACGTCATGTGAGATCTGTGCTGGGCAAAACGGAGGCAGACAGGTTTTTCTCCGGGTATTCCGGTTTTCCCTGTCAAAATTTCATTCCAGCAACACTCTCCACTATCATTTCATTTCGTCTGTCATTCATTTAATCATTGCCCCAGAGGAGTGCGTCAGGCCTCGGAAGACGGCACAATTCATATCCTCGCCGCTAGATGGGGGCTTCATTCATTCCATTCCTGACCCGGTCGGAGACTGGAAACAGGCTGTGGATTTTCATTCATTCATTTATTTATTGACGGTACACAACAGGGCTCAGTGTGCGCCCCAATAACAGTGCACCTACACAGTAGAATACACTTTCTGATATTTCTACATTAAGTATTAATATCTAAATGTAATTATTAAAACTAGGAAGTTAACACAGATTGAAATGCTTAGTAGTAAATCTAAAGGTAATATAAAAACTAATTCTAAATTTTACCTAATGTCAAATATATAAAAAGCAGGTTTTGAAATTATTACATCGTAAACTAAAAGGTAACATTGATAACTAGGGTACAGGCCTATCCACATATATACATTGTTGATTCTGTTTTGTGTGATATTTTTATTTCAAGTATGAATTAGAGTGACTGGGTTATAATTTCCAAGAACGGTCTAATTGAGAGACAGAAATCTAGTTTCCAGCTTACACGAACCGCATCGTTGTAAATACTGCAAAGCCTCCATACAGGTGAATTATTATGTGAAGTAGTATTGGTTATATCATTTTTGAATGTTATAGTTGATCTTGTAGTAAAGCGAGGGATGTTGAAATTTAGGAGCGATAGGAAAAATGAGTTATCAATTTGACCGTTAATAACTTTAGTATTAGTGAATGTTATCTGTTTTTAATTCAAGTAAAGACTGAAGACATTCGATTTTCAAGTAATGTAGTTCCAACTTTTCTACCAAACGCCACCGTCAACGACTAACTTTTTCTGAACTTTGTTACTAGATGCCACCGCAGTCGGCTCCTGGCGACGAACGTTGGAACCTAAGAGCGTTAGTCAAAGATAACTTATAATTTAGCTTCACACAAGTATAATTAGTGGAAGGTTCTTTATCATGCCATAATGTTGCTGTTTGGAGATATAATATGCCTTCTGTACAACATAGCGCACGTGTAAGTCACGTTTAAAAAATCTTGGGTACCCCTGAATTTTCATGCACAACAAGCCTTTATAATTTATTAAAGGGGTCTTCCTGGGGATGGGGACTTTTCACACCGGTGAGGGTCAGTTTTATCATATCACACTTATCCTCCAAAGGATACTGAGGGATTTTAACGCTCTTAAAAAATCCGACGACTTCGGCCGGGTTTGAACCCGCGGCCTAGGGCAGAGGCCGAAATAAGTATAATAAAATGGCCGTAGTTTAGTGGGTCTAGTTACGTCGTTATATCTAGAGGACTAATTAAATTTTGTGTTTGTGTCTGTACTGAGTTGTTCAGAGCAACAAAACAAGATGTTCAGTAAAGAACATAATATAGTCTAGCCTGCTTTCTCCTAAATGCATAGGTATAGTCATAACTCATCTTCCTTTTCAAGGAGTAGGGCCTATAATTGAATGTTGGTTGTAGTATCTTGTTGAATGACAACGTGCTATATTAGATATTGATTGACTGATTGAATCCTCACCTAAAGTATGGACTAGCGAGCAAACAATAACCTCCATTTTGACCCAACGGGACGACACGTCCAGGCACGATACGGCACGGTTGGCTTGAATACTTGGTCACAGCAATGGTATAATAATTCTATTATAAGATGTTAATATCCTACGGGTCACCTCCTTGAGAACAGTTTAAAACACCCCCTGTATGATAAAGGGATTTGGAGAGGCCGGGCCTTGCTGAATCGTAAGAAACGGTTAGGCTATAATACTTGCATTATTCACACTTCCACCATCTTGAACCTATTTATCTGATGACCTGACAGTTTAAGCAAAAGACACTACCCACATTAAGGCACATTTTTTGAAAATTTGGTAGAGATCGGATTATTAGGTGAGTCATAATTTGATTTAAGCGTTGAATATTAGGGTGGCCGCCATTACGTTTCCGTCAGGATGGTCGCGATACAAGACATGCCACTGAGGTGTCTTTTGCTAGTGCTACCTCTGTACCTAATTTACCTAATTTAGTTTAATACTGTTTCGTCGTGTTTGAATTGATAGTGGGGGGGGGGGGAGGCGAGGGGGGGGGGGGCGCAGATATACACACACAGACAGACAACTTTTTTGAACCGTGAAGATCTCATAAATCTACTTTCATTTTTTGCAATAAACAAAGTATGCTAATAGAGGAATAATGTTCAGGGTGGGTGCACGTACGGGGATAGGTTCTCTCAAAAATCTATATTACTGCAAATACATCGTGGGAGGCCGTTCTCTGTAGTCGGTTCGGTAACAAGGATAACAAGTAGTTCCCTGAAGAACAATACAGCCTATTTTAATATATCCTACTTACGTTAATTGTCTCTATCAACATGCAAAATTCCAGTTTTATTGCTGTAATAGATTCGCATATATTGATGACCATCTAAATATTTCGCATGGTCGCCATGTTGGATTTGTAGGTCTTAGAGTTATGTACTATTTTATTCTGTAGGTGTAGTATTCAAACTTCAATCGCATGATTAGGACACAAGAAATAAAAACGAGATTTGAAAATTTCGCACAGCTGCCATCTTGAGGTTATGAATACAATTTAAATAAATTAGATACTAGTGGATTAAATTGTGTATAAGCATTTAACGTACCAAGTTTCACTGCGCTCGGATGGTTACATCGCGAGAAACATCCATTTTAATATTTATATTTCGCGTCACCGCCATGTTGGATTTGTGCTCACCAGGTTATTGAATACGTGAACTTATGTACATAGCCTCTATCAACAAACAAAATTTCAGTTTGATTGCTGTCATAGATTAACATATATTGAGAACCGTCTAAATATTTCGGATGGTCGCCATGTTGGATTTTTATATGTGGAGGCCATAGAGTTATGCACTGTACTATTCGATGACGATCATTGCGTAGTTTCATTATTCAAACGTTCACTTCGATCGCATGATTAATACACAAAAATAGAAATTAAAATTTAAAATTTCGCACAGTCGCCATCTTGAGGTTATGTAAACAATTGAACTAAATTAGATGCCAGTGCATTACAATGTGTATAAATATTTATTATACCATATTTATACTGCGCTCAGATGGTTAAATCGCAAGAAGAGTCTATTAAAATGTTTCAAATTCGCTTGGCCGCCATGTTCGTTTTCTACTTTGCAGAATTCTGAAAGTCTCATAGGCGAATTGTTAGTAGTGCCCTTTATCACCGTACAAAATTTCAGGGTGATATCCGTAACAGTTTCTAAGATATAGAATGCCGGTGAAATATTTCGCACAGCCGCCATGTTCGATTCGTGAGATGTAATATAATGTGAAGGGCGTGGTCGGGGTCGGCCAAAATGGTGCTATGACTTTACAGAGTTTCATTGAAATCGCTCGAGCTGTTTAGATTTTATTAGGCGACACACACATACGCACGCACTCACATACAAATACAACCCACACGGACAAAAGCTGATATAAGACTTTTTTTCATATATAAAAATTGGCTAAAAGGGGTGCGTTCCATGGGACAAAACTATACTAAGATGGGTTAACTGTCTCTCCGGGAGACCGAACTGTTGATGGTTTGCTTAACTTACCTTCATCTGGTTACAAGTTGGCTGCACACCGATTTTCTGTTATGTTGTGTATGTTTCTCAGAATTGTTGATGTTTGCATACAATACTAGTTTATTATGACTCGTTTTCTGGTTCGCGGGTTTACATAATAGTCTACAGTAGTAGTAGGTGTTAGCAAGCAATGTTGTCGAATGCGACGTAGCCTACAGTACGCAGCTCACTTGTTTGCGAGTGCAGAATGAGGAAGAGAGCGTGGGGTAACGGCTCCCTTCACACAGACGTAATTCATTGCATTGGCAACCTGCTTACTACTCGGCAGAATATATCGGCCCGTTGCGCACTCAGTATAACGAGTAGACACTGTTTGGAGGTTATGGCGCAATGTTTTTGGGAAGGCAGTTACAATGTTATCGCGGGCTTAGTTTTTCTCATCTTTCCGTGCATCTTGACCGTTGAAATTGCATGTTACCTGCTGTCTGTATGTACCCCCCACCCTATATAAGATGTTTCTTTTTTCACTCACCAGGAGCTACTAACTGGCGTTCCGATCCTAGTTTACATCGAGCCAGTGTAGCCTATGAACTTTTAACTTGCTCTAACTCTCACGTCGGCTGAGAGTTGGGTAGGTTTTTGCTAGGAATTAACCCTATCCCCAAGGGAAGATGAAGAGAGAAAAAAAAGGAAGTGGGTTTCGGACTAAGGAACAAGTGTGGATAATAGGACGAGAGTCCAACACCAAACAAAATAAATTTAAGTGAGATAGTGCCGAGTGTCACCGCAAGGCCCATGAAACACCTAAAGTGGGTATGGACCTGGACGTAGCTTACGGGAAATGCGGCTGGAGCTTGGGCTATTTGCCAGCAAGTGAAGTTTGTGCTTTCCCTTCCCAGCCTAGTCTTGGGTAATATGGGGAAGGGTGGTAGTCTGGCAGGACAAAGAATGACAGATTTGTTGTATATCCTTTCAAAGTAATCAGGTTTAATCAACGGGGTTGAAAGGCGCAAATAATTTAAATTCGCTGTGATGTTTTTAGTTTTTGGAATTTTAGGATTTCCAAGGAGCGACCGAATGCTTCCAGGAAGGGTAGCGATGAAGCAGTTATCGTGCTTTTGAAAACAATTTGATTGTTTTTGAAAAACTATTGGTTAAAAATTTTGGTAAGAACACCAATTGTTGCATTCAAGAAAGGCTAAGCTTCTATCCAGCAAAGTGCCGACTAAAAGTTTAGACAAGAAGAAAAACTTAAATTTGGAAAACCAACCATAAGTTATAGAGAAAGTCTCAACAAGCAGGAAGTTGGCGGAGCTAGCTATACTTGCCTTACTGGCTAGTTAGAATTAGCTATAAAAGCTAAGAGCGACTTTGAAAAAGTTTTTGCGGAGAGTTTTTGTTCGGATGCCACAAATAGTGGAATCTTTTTAACTTTGATGCTCGAGTTTCCTAAAACGAAAATGAGCTTTCGTGTTGAGCTGGGGGAGGTAGGATCCTGCCTAATCGTTATTTTATGGAAAATGATGAAGCAAAAGGATATAGTTTGATTTATTTAACAATGCGTAAAAATATGATAATTTTAACAACTGTAAAATGTACAATTTAAATTTTAAACCTATGAGGTCTCAGACCTCTAAATTTGTTGAAGTTTGCACTAGGCGATTAACAAAATTTGGTTTAGAACCTCTTGAAAGCTCCAAATCTATATAAGATTTTAAAATAGTGCTGAGATTAGCAAATTTAAAGTTTAACAATAAATCAGGTACGATATAAATATAATTTGAGAATTCCTAATGGATGTTCTAAAAGTATGAACAAATGTCAAGTTTGAAATTATAACAAGAAAAGAGAGAGAAATTAAATAGAAGTTTCTATAACTTCTTATATTTATACAGTAATTACGATTATAATTTATACAAATAGGGCAGGTCACTTATTGTGAAACCTGAAGAGAAAAATTAAGAAGAAGTTTCTAGAACTTCTATGTTTAAACAGGATCACGAGGAAAATGGGGCCAGTTACCCTTTCGTGAAACCTGGAGAAAGAAAAGTTAGAAAACTCGCTTATGAGTAGAAATAATTGAATTCCCTAATGAAAAGAGGAAAAACAATATGATTTGAGGTGTGTACAAGACACCAATGATGCAGAATTACTTGTGAAAAACAGTACAAAATTGGGAGGGCACTTCTATAGAGTGTCACCTCATCGAAAAGAACCTAAATTTTACAATTATTATAATGTGTTAATATAGAGTATGAGAGGAGGAAATAGGAGAATCAGGAAAATGTTTATGGCCGTATTTATAGCTTTCGTTCGAACGCGACACGGATGGTCGTTGAATGGGCACTGTTATGCACTGTAGTCCGTTGAAAAATTCACTATTGCAACAAGGAAAGTTTATCAGACGAAAAGTTATTGTAATTGTAGAGATCACTATTTGAATTTTAGTTTGAGAAAGTTTATTGCGTTATAGATGGTAGTTGAATGCAGCGGAAAATTTCCAACGAAGGAAGACAAATTATATGCTGATCAGAAGTATTTTCAACAAAAATTCCTCAGTGAGGAACAAGCATTCCCATATTTAGTTGGAAGGCACTTGACGGCATTATTTGCAAAAAGATGATTTGCTGTAGAAAATTCTAGAGTTGAGAACAGTAGAATTGAGCAGAATATCCCGCGAAGGTGAAAGCTAAGTTTTTATAGACAGTGGGTTTAATAAGACTCCCACGGTTTAAGAACTCATTCCCAGATGCTCAGTACAAGAAGTACCTTTTCATTTTAGAAAGCTAGCTGACGTAGCTACAAATAAATCAAGAAGATCTTTTGAAGGCAGATTTTGCATCACATAGAAATCTCACACTGTCTATAGAATCAGGTTAAAACATTTAAAACTTAGTGAAAACCATTGAAGTAGTACTTAGCTCATTTTGAAGAACGATGATGATCTGGATGACGGTTGACGTTAAGATTAGGACATGGCGTCCTGATTTAAAATGTCTCAAGTAGACAGTAGACAAGCCTGAAGTAGGCTCCAACTATATGGTTTGACGACTGACCCAGCAGTGAGAGCAGCTCGACGAAGCACGGAGGAACCAAGGAGGGAAGGGGTGGGGAAAAAAACAAAGGAACATACATATGAAATACCGAATTAAGAAATAAAACTAAAAGTAATCTTCAAGGAGTTGATAGTAGGCGTCAATAGCGAAGCCTGGTGGAAGGGTCATTTGTAGAAATCCTCTTGAGCATGGAGATGTTAGCTGAAGATAGCGGTGACATCTTGTGGCGGGTTTAAGAAGGAAGTCCTCTTGAGCATAGAGATGTTCAGGAACTTCAGCAGTTAGCTGCTAGATGCCGCTAGGTTGATCATGGAAGTTATATCTAGAACAAACTTATAAAGAAAGTAAGCAAAGTGCATAAATAAAAGAAAAAGTAATAAATCACTGTTGGTGTTTGCGAAAAAGGAAGGAATGAATTAAAGCAAAGAGCAGCAAAAAGCTACCTCTACCTTACCGTGTATTTCAAAGAATACACCAAGAGTAGTGATTGTATTGAAGGGCTGGGAAACTTGTCGGGCGATAACGGCTTGGCGAACTGTTTATTACAAGTCTGACTTTTGTTTATTGGCCGTGCTTGCTTGCTGCATAGAGGTCTCCGACCAGCCAGGAAGTCCTCTTATTGTTAGCATGTGCAGTAACAACTGCATGCACGCTCGCACGATCAGAATGAACGAAGAAAAGAAGGAAGGAGGTTGAATAGTTAGCACCAACGTGCTTAAACATTATTATTGTAACTTTACAGCTCGTTGGTTAGCACATTGGATGGGCGGATTTTCCAAACGTCAGACCTGTACTTGAGGCAGCATCTGCGAGTTTGTGTAATTTGGATTACCCATGAAATGCGCATTGCATTCTACAAACTTCTCGTAATGTTCCATTAAACCAGTGCAAAGTCAGTGTGCCTTTTCATTTGCTGTAAATAAGCTACGGTAAGCTAGGGTGCAAGGATTATGCGCGTTATAACAACTGATAAGACGAAGCGGTAACCACGGACATGAAGCTGAGTTTGACCTCATTCATTCATTCTTCTCTCTTTATTCTGTCGACTGGCTGCGTAGCTCAGCGGTAACGTTCTCGCCTATTGTGCCCAAGGTTAGGATCGAACTCCGGTGCAGCCAGCTGGCATTTAAGGGTGCGCAAATGGGAAGGTGCCGTGTCAGTAGATTTACTGGCACGTTAAAGATCCCCTTCGAGGTGCAATTTCGGCACCTCGACGTCTCTAAGAGCCACAATAGTTAAAAGGGACGTAAATCCATTAACATTATTATTATTATTATTATTATTAACTTACCTTACCTCCGCCAATGCTAGCCTCTCACTTTTCTTCTATTACAGTGAACGCACTCAGATCAGACTAACTCAACACAAAATGGGACTGATAACCAAGATATCCCCAGCCCCAACGATGAATTAACAAACACAACTGACATGTTTCCCGTTCAATTGATCGTCGAAACTAAGAATTCCCAGGAGTTAGTATTAGTCTTAGGATTAATTTACATTCGTTTCCATTCATTAGGGGCAGATGACCTAAATTTTCTACCTGTTTAAACAACCATCACCTACTCTATATTTCAAGGAGTCTCAATTTCCTCCGCTTTCTTGTCCTTCTGAATGGTCGTTTGGATACCCTGAGGATTTCTGCCTCTTTCCGTACCTCTTTCCGTACCTCTTTCCGTATGATCTGCTGAGCAGCTGGCGCTCGGAGATACAAGGCTCATATCCCGGTGCTGACAGTGGCCATATATATACTATAAGGAATCCAACGTTTAGAATGAAGCATTGGTCTTATGGCGCGTTACGACAGGGTTGCCACTCCATGAGAGGAGGCAGTACAAAGCGCTTCGCGTACACTTTCCGCACATTCAGCGATTGTGTAGTGACGAAGACTTGAATTAAGGACTGTATAATAATACTAATAGTAGGCTAACATAACATATACAACGAATTTAAATTAACTGTAACGTATGCTGAATGCGACATAAAGAAAACAACCAAAATAAATGTAAATAAAGTACAAGCCTAAGAAAATGTGTGAAGTTTCGACTGCAGTTCAAGTTGAAGTACGTTATTAAAGAAAATACTCCTCATTGACATACCTTTCATGATTTATACTTTCGTTGGGTTTAAGGTTCTTAAAATAACTGAACACATTAATTACGACCTGTTTCTCCTTCCTTCTGAGCACTTGACCACGCTTTCTTTTCACAAAACTATCCATTGTTGTACGTGAAATACGTAAAATACAACACGTTAAATCTAACAGAACTGCTGCACACACACTCAAGATAGACAGCCGAACTACTGAAATACAAGCTCGAATGGCACAGTAATAAAGCCGTGAGTAGCAAGCTGCACCCCGCTGTCCTTCGAAACTTCATTTTTATAATCCGCGGTCAATGAACAGCCCGGCCTGTGTAAACTATTAAACCTACACTCTGGGTAGGCAGGTAGAAAACTTCTTCCAACATTCCTCTACAACTCTCAAACTGGCATGACATTGTTATCTTTAAAAATAGAAAAGTTGGCAGCATACGAACTTTTTCAATGCTACTATGCGGTTATGAGAGAATATTCAGAAGTTTTACCTACATAAAAATTGTAATATTGCCAGTATAAAATATTTCAAAAATCCATCATCAAGACGGCACATTTAGCTACACGTGTGTGAAAAATAGGTATCACAAAGTCAATGCAACATGATATAAGATCGATTTTACTAGAAAGGGGACTCAGTTTATAGTTTTTTTTTAAATATGGATTTCTAATATTTCTAGCATTTCTATCAAGTTTACGTAGTTCTAATATAGGACAAAAAAGATCGACAAAACATAGTTCTACCCGAATATGCTATTTTTTCGACAATGAAAAGTTTTCGACTGATATGGCAACAGTGGAGTGCTAGAAAATGACAGCATCATACATGTCTCGCGTGCAACAGAAAGAGAGAAGAATATCCCTATCTAACCAGTGCTTCATTCTAAACGTTGGATGCCCTATAGCAACCCGCCCCGGCTTCGCCCGGGAACAGTTATGAATACATTACGGGATAACCGCTTTTATTTCGATTTCAATGAACTACGACCTATATCCGTTTTACGTCTCGGCATGTTGGGTTAAAATCACTGACTGGACTATTAATTATATCATGGAGATGAATGTGCAGCGAATTTTTTTCAGACGAAATTTAAGAATGGCGAGGTGCATGAAACACAAATCCCCCTTCCGTCCGATCTTAACTTGACTGTGTATTTTGCGGAACGAAAAATTCACAGGTGAAATGAATA
This sequence comes from Meconema thalassinum, assembly GCA_946902985.2. Classification (NCBI taxonomy): domain Eukaryota; kingdom Metazoa; phylum Arthropoda; class Insecta; order Orthoptera; family Tettigoniidae; genus Meconema; species Meconema thalassinum. The sequence continues at coordinate 352,747,533 of OX336388.2, forward strand.
AATGCTGAGTTGCACTTCCACGGAAACTCCAAACACAACCACTCTTTTCTGAAGTCTTAACTCAACATGACTCGACAGTTTGCTGCTGGCTGTATCTGGGGTAATAGGCTCGCCCACTAGCTAGGCTGTAACTGGTGTGATAGGCTCGCCCCTACCTAGCTCGTAAACTGTTGCCTCAGTAATTGAATGGAGATTGTTGGAAGAAATGTAACGTAAAAACACTTACAGTAGGCGATGTATGGAAGATAGATATGCTCTCGCGGACTTTTTTGTAGAACTTTTCATGTTGAACAATTCTTACACCCATAGTATATTGTAATTTGTAATGCTTTGCCCTGGTTATTTTTAACGGTTTGCCCAGCATAGGCTTAAAATGCGCACGGACGCCAGTTTTTCTTTTTTCGATTCTTTCACTGAAATCGTTACTGCTTGGCTTCCTTTGACCACAAATAAATTATTTTCTACAGAAATCTTCCGCAAGATATCCTTTACAGAATGGTGAAAACCGCATCAAAATCCATCCAGTGATTCTTGAGATTACCCGCGACATCCAAGAATCGGGGACTATGCTTTTTACTAAGTAGAGATATCAATACACAGACTTTCTGAATATTTGTAATTATTTTAGCTCACCCTCCAGAACCTGTACAAAGTAATTATTATTATTATATGAATTGCAGCAATGACCATAGCAGAGTAGTTTTGAATGAACGCCCAAGGGCCCCCAGCAAGTTCGATTTCAAATAGTTCCAAATTTGGCTACTACATGCCACTGTCACTGACACGTAGAGGTGAGCGTTGGAACTTGATAGAGTGTTTCTAACCAACCAAATAACTTATAACCTACAAATTTGGCTACACACTACCGATTGTAATGGTAGGTTCATTTACAAGCCATGGGCTTTACTTCCCCTCCGAAGGAAGGCATACTGAAGGTTTTTAACGCTCTTAAAATTCGATGACTTCGGCTGGGTTTGAACCTGCGATCTTGGGCATAGCAGTTCAGCATTCTACCGTCTACGCCCCGAAATAATGCGTAGGCAAAGTTTTATTGAATTTGAACGGTAAATGTGGAGGTTATCATGTTTTTGTTGGATACTACCATAAAAGATTGGATAATAATTTTTTGAAAATATTTCTATCATAATACGGTACCAAAAAACCTTAGATCCAATTAGTAGGTCTCATTTCTTAGCTTACAAAATTTCATGCAGTTAAATTGTAATTTATTTATTTAGTGTATGGCTTTACAGATACAATATGTACGCAGATAATAATTAGTTTCGGTAAGGAAGGCAAACTATATATTTATATCTAGATTCTTCATGTAGGTAATTGTTTCTGGTGATCCTTGAGCGAAATCAGTGACGCTGCCACTGTATTTTCTTTTTGGACACTTGGTGATGATATGCTGGATGGTCTGCTTAGGGGCACCACAATCACAGTTCGGTGAAGAAATTATTTTCCATTTATAATGGAAGTCTGCACAGTTGCCTTGACCCGTACGAATCCTGTTGAGCGTTGACCATGTTTTCCGAGGAAACTCAAATCCAGGAGGCAGCGATGATCCAACGCGTGGTAATGTTGATCCAGGCCCAGTATCCTGTCTTCCATGCCATTCTTTAGTTATGCTGAAGTTGGTATTCTCCAACACTATTGCAGTCGTTGTTGATGGATTTCGAGATCGGAGACGATTCAGGCGAACATCAGCAATGTCACAGTGTATTGGTAGTTGTGGATTATCCCTTAATTTCTTGAACTCCCTGAGGAGAGCGTTTTTACGTTGAAGATCTGGTGGAGGGTTGTGACTGAGGATAGGTAGACAATGTGTGGGTGTAGACCTTATCGTGCCAGTGATTAAGCGCTTGGTGGTGTTGAGCTATGAGGTTAGTGTGAGGGCTATTCAACCAAGCAGGGGCACAGTACTCAGCAGCTGAAAACACAAGTCCCTAAGCTGTACATCGAAGTGAAGTTGCCGATGAACCCCAAGTTGTCTCACATAGTCTTTGGACTATATTGTTGCGGGTTCTTACTTTGGATTGAGTATTGCGGAGGTGTTGTCTAAAGGAGAGTGAACTATCTAATGTAACCCCTAGGTATTTAGGGAATCTATTATGTCTCAATAATTGAATTCCAATGAACACCTGTAATTCTTTATTAGCCACCTTGTTGTTTAGATGGAAGCAGCATGTCTGTTTTGTTAGTATTAACTCCCCTGGGGCTCAAATCTAGTGGGACATGGCTTGGCGACCACGGGACCCCAGCTGAGTCCGGCATTGCTTCCACTTACCTTTGTCGGCTCCTCTCCGTCTTCTTTCCTGTCGACCTCTCTTGGTCAACTCTTGTTCTCTTCTGACCCCGACGGTATTAGGGTATCCGAGGTCTAGGGAGTCTTTCACTTTCCCGTCTTAATTGGCCCTTGTCTCATCTTTTCTGATACCCTCATTCTTCGAGGGGTCAGCCTTCTTTTTCTTTTCATATTTCTCCTGCCTTCTGCTCAAGGCCCTCAAGGAGGCAGGGTGTTTGTAGCCCCACCACTTCTGGTGCACCCTGGATATTGCTACACCCGCAGGGGCTCACGGCTGGTGAGTTCGGGAGTTGGCGATCCCGAGGGATTCCTGAGCTGGGTCCGTTTTGTCCCCTTTTTCCTCTGACCTTGGGGTGGGCTCTCTCCACTTTCCTTTTCCTATCTGCCTTTCATGGCTCTCCTACCTTCCAAGTCCCTCAATCCTCATTCTTCGAGGGTCGAGGGCATTTGTTTTCTTCCTGTCCTTTGCCTTATTCTTTGTTTGTTTACCATTTCTTCTTCTAGTATGTAAGCCTGTAGATAGTATTATTTATAGTTTTCATTCTCATCTCATCTTTCAGTATCACTCAAACCATTAGGGGCCGATATCCTAGATGTTAGGCCCCTTAAATCAACAATTATCATCATCATCATGTTAGTAATAAGTGTAAGTCTCCACATCTTAAAGCATTGTGTCAGTTCTTTAAGGTCGTCCGTTAGGGTCCTCAAATGTTGTGTCTCTGGTAGAAGATGCCCAGTCATCTGCATAAAACAACCCTTACGGAGATGGCCATGGGCTCTGTGTGAGACTCCTTAATAGACTGGTTTCGTAGACACAGTAAGTGCATGAGCGAAGTAAGTACAATGCTTACCAGTCATTTGTGAGTGTTTGTTGTGGACATAAACCGTGGTCCCTCAGGACTAACATATTTCACACCTCTGTTATGATGATGGGTAATGGTGCTGTGCACTCAGACGAGGAAGAGAAACCACTCGAGGATAATCCCAGGAGATCTCCTGCCAGCCTCTACCCATTAGCTTAATGACTCTCTCGTGGTGGATTCCAACCAAATTCGTGGTTATTAAAGCACGATTACATGAAAGCAATATTGAGTTCTAAACCACCCGAAACATGATCGATAATCCTCCCTTACAGTATCGTAGTGACTCAACAAATTCATATCCCCTAAATCTAGCTGCTAGAGTCTAGCAGTAATAATTGTATTGCCTCAGCTTTTTGATGTACATCTTTAATAGCCACCATATGTGTTCTCCAAGCACGTGGTGAACTCAGGACCCCAATGACCTTGGTTCGAGTCCTGGCTCTGCCTAGAGATTTAATTCTCGCCTGAGGGTTGGAACGGGGTGCATTCAGCCTCGTGAGGTGAAATGCGAGAAGAGATGAGTGCGATTCCAGCCTCGGCAGTCATAGAAGTGGTATTCTGTAATTTTCACCTTCTGTTGATCGAGACTTCAATCTTTTAACTGGTTTGATGCAGCACTCCATGCCTCCCTGACCTGAGAAGATCGTTTCATCTCTACACAGCTCTCACACCTTACATCCGAGGCAATCTGCTCAACATTCTTACCTTGGCCTACTCCTACAGTTCTTATCCTCGACCCTTCCTTCCTGGGTGTCTTAGTAGCCATCCCCGTGGTGTTGGGGTAGCGCTCCCGGAGTCATCGGGTTCGATCCCGGTTCCGTCAGGAACTTTAGAAACTGACGTGAGCGCTGGAACGGGGTGCACTCAGCCTCGTGAGGACAATTGAGTAGCTGCCTGACACTGAGGCAGCGCCCTGTTCACGGAAACCAAGATATTTAACGGCCAAGGGTCACCAACGTGCTGACCACGCGTCACCCTATAATCTGATGACTGGGCAGTGGTCTCTTGGTAGACCTAGGCCCTCCATGCGCAGTAGCGCCACGGGGTTTGGTTTATAATTTTTGAGTGACTTAGTAAGTGTTCTGCCAACCTATCTCTTCCCTTCATTAGCGGTCACCAGAAAGATCTTTCCTTTCCCGCTCGTCTTAATACATCTCCATTTCTTACTCTTCACTCCAGGCAAGGACTTTCAAAAATGGCATCCTAATACCTAAATCAATATTCGTTGTCAACAGATTCCCCTTCACATTTTACTCACTGCAAATGTTTTGGTGGCTCATTACCGCCTCCATCCAAATCCCAGCCAAAATAACCAATTCACACACATATGATTTAAAAGAAAATTGTTTTTAACCTCCAGGTTGGTGTTTCCCACGGACTCAGCGAGGGAACTCATCACTACCGCCGCTACGAGCAGAGTCCTGGAGCTGGGAACATCTAATCGGAGTGGATACAACTGAGGAGGTGTGATCAGCACCTCCCCAGGCGGCCTCACCTGCGAAGGGAGGGGATCATGGGGATGGATAGGCAAGGAAGCGGGAAGGAGGCGACCGTGGCCTTACAGTAGGTACTATCACATTTTCCCGAAGATGAAGTGGGAAACACGGAAAACTACTTCGAGGGTGGCGGAGGTGGGAATCTAACCCCTTCTACTCATTTTGGCCACCCAAGGCTGAGTAGACCCCGTTCCAGTCCTTTTACCACTTTTCAAATTTCGTGGCAGAGCAGGGAATCGAACCCAGGACCTCCGGGGCGGCAGCTAACCATGCAGACCGCTACGCTGCAGAGGCAACACATATTAATATAGATGTAAGACAATCCTTTGCAAAATCATTAGTATGGAGTACACTGCTCTATGGAAGTGAACGTTGGACTCAGGGTGTATTGGAAAGAAAATCGGCTTGAAGCTGCTGAAATGTGCATATGGCGGAAAATGATAAGAACGAGCTGGATGGAAAGAAAAACCAAACTGGAAGTCTTAAGGGAAGTTTAAGAAGAGAGAAGATTAATGAAAGAAATGGGAAAGAGAAAAATAAAATTTATTGGTCATGTCATCAGACACAACACTTTCATCGTTAACATTCTTGAAGGGAATATGCTAGGAAAGAAAGGAAGGACTAAGTATTTGGAAGACGTCAAGAATAGAATGGGATGTGACAATTACATGGAACTGAAACGAACCGCCAATGACAGAAGAGTGTGGTTGCATCGACAAGGAATTAGCCTTTAGAATATGAATGAACACTGCTATAACTAAAGCCCTGTTCGGATACGGATATAGTTTGCATGGCTGTGCGGATAGTAGCGGATAATCTGCGGTTAATGTTTAGAGTAAATTTGCAGATAGTTATTAGAATGCAATGTTGAACGGGATGCTTTAAATGTAACTTTATTTTTTGCTAGGATCTGCGTCTTTCAGGTTACTTGTTATTTCCCTCTTTGCTTTCGCTTGAATTGTATGAGAATAATAGAGAAGTGAGAGAAGCCAGTCATGGAAATACCCTCAATTAGTGTTGACTTATGCCCCCCCAAAAAAAAACTTTTACACCTGCGCTTGCTTGCGTTGGTATATCCGATGACTAAGCAAGTGCTATAATTAGCCACCCGCTATTTCACTTGCCGTTACTCAGAGGAACAAAACACAGCCAACATTGTTTTGCGATTCACACATAGCCTATACTCCGCCGGTGCTTACTTCCAACTTGACGTTTTGGCACCATCAAGTGGTGAGGAGAAGAATTACTTTAAACCAGCCAATCCTAGGCAGCAGCTTACATCGATAAGGCGATCTGGCGAGGCGTTGTTACCGCCATTCTTTGTTTATATTTCCCACATAGTAAAGCTAACCCGCTCAACGCGCAGTGTTCGGTTCTTTTGTGCTATCTTGTCAGTCGTTTGCTTCGTTCTTTCGAATATCTCGTAGTTAGTTGCATACTTCCTCTTCAGTAGTACAGTACCGGGTGAGTTAGCCGTGTTCGTTACGGCATGACTGATGGCAGTCGCTCACATCCGGGAGGCGAGGAGGTTCGAATCCCCCGCCGGCAACCTTGAAGATGGTCTTCTGTAGTTTCCCATCTTCCTTCCAGGCAAATGCCGGGGTTGGTCCCTAACTATAAGCCACAGCCGCTACCTTCCAACTCCTTGTCCTTACATTCAAACTTTCCTCCCCAGACAACACTCCACACGCGTCGGTACTAGTAGCTCATCCATTGGGTGTCCGCCTCGAAGCAGCTACAAATCTGACGAGCCGAACATATCCTCGGACACTCCCGGCACTAAAAGCCATACGCTAAAAAAAGTAGTACAGTGTAGTATAGAAAACCATTACCGGTACGTAAAGTAATATATAAGGTGCGTTCAAAAAGTAACGAGCCGGAGGCTGGAATGCGCAAACCGGTGACGATATCGGCTAATCGTGGCGAGTGTAACGAGGTGTGATTCCGACCAGAGCGTGGAAGGTCAACCAATAGAATGCTTCCTCATCACTCAACGTTGACTCCAAAGTCTTGCCCTGGCGGGTTTCACGCAGGTATCAGGTGTCTAGTGTTGCACATCTGCACGTAGTTGTGTCTAGTCTCACTCCTAGCTCTCAGTGGCTACGGTGGAAAGTTGACAACGCTGTGCCTCGCGTTGCAGGCAGCCATGGAATATTAACATATCCGCCCAACTAGATTTTAAAAGGGAGCCACACTTTAGCGAGGAAAGTGCAAGAACTATACAACCGGAGCTTATAAGCCAAAAACTGTGTCGTACACTGTATTCTGATAAATCTAGCGTTTAAGGGGACATTGTATGTTACGAATATCCCATTTATCCAATGCTAAAATGTAACATATTTAGGTACACTTTGCAGACAAAATAACCACTTCAATATTTAAAAAGAAAATCATGGATATAGGGTATTACATGTTGAACAATACCATGCAGATTTAATACATTAGCACTCATGAGGTATGAGATATAAATATCTCGTTAGTATGAAACGAAGTCCCCGATTCTTGGATGTCGCGGGTCATCTCGAGAATCACTGGATGGATTTTGATGCGGTTTTCGCCATTCTGTAAAGGATATCTCTAGGAAGGTTTCTGTAGAAAAAAAAGAAAAATGATCAAAGGAAGCCAAGGAGTACCGATTTCAGCGAAAGGTCAAAAAGAAAACCTGGCGTCCGTGCGCTTTATAATCGTACGCTGGGCACACCGTTAAAAATATCAATATACAATGAGTGTAAGAATTAAGTAAAAATGTAGACTTTCACGACCGGCGTTGAAATAGGAATCTTCGTTTCGCGGGCTTATAGGTCGTGTTCCAAGGACATTTTGTCGTCCTGACGTTTCGCTGAATACTGCGTTCAGCATGTTCACAGGTTACATAAAGCGAGGTAAAACAAGTAAACAGAAGATATATAAATAGTCAACAACCCACACATAGAGGCTACCATAGCAACGGCGTACCACATAAAAGTAATGCATCAAGGACAGGGCTGCTCGTCTGTTGCATCTTCTCGTCTACGACGGTCAATAAGGGCAGGCTTGAGGGGATTAAGGACTGGAAGCCAAGCTCTGTTCACACGTTCTGCTTCCTCCTTAAGATTGAAGCTGTTAGTATGCTTCAGGATTTCAATGGCCTCCCTTTGTAGCCTGGCATGATAAGACACCGTGGTGGACAGAACTTCGGTGTCTCCATATCTTATATCGTGACCTGCAAGTAGCGAGTGTGCTGCTACAGTGGATTTATCTGTTTGTCCCAGCCGGCTGTGTCGTTCGTGCTCCTTGAGGCGAGTGGCAATACTTCTTTTCGTTGTTCCAATATATACTTGGCCACAATCACACGGGATTTTATAAACCCCTGCCGCGGTATGAGGATGTCGCTTATCTTTAGCGGACCTAAACATGTCCTTAATTTTTCGTGTAGGCCTGTATATGGTCTTTATATCATGGGACTCGAGTAGCCTCCCTATTCTGTCCGTGACCTTTTTTATATATGGAAGAAAAGCTCTAGCCAGGGGCTGCTTGTCTCCAATTACCCTTGTAGTTGGACGTCTCGGATGGAGTGCTCGCTGGATATCTTTCTGGCTGTACCCATTCGCGCGCAAGGCCTCGTTGAGGTGTTCAGTTTCTTGTTTTAGGCACTGCTTATCACAAATTCTTTTAGCGCGGTCAGCCAGTGTTTTTATAACTCCGTATTTCTGTCGTGGGTGGTGGTTGGACGTCTTGAGTAGATATCGGTCAGTATGGGTCGGCTTACGGTAAACTGTATGTCCCAAAGTTAGATCAGCGGTCTTCGTTACCATAACGTCGAGAAACGCGATTTTTTGTTCATTTTCTAACTCCATGGTAAACTGAATGTTCGAGTTCTGGCTGTTAAGATGTTGTAAAAACAGACTTAATTGATCTTTACCATGGCCCCATATTACAAAGGTATCGTCCACGTATCGTAGCCACACTTTAGGTTTCAAAGGTGCGGTCTCTAGTACTATTTGTTCAAATTGTTCCATGAAGAAATTCGCGATCACCGGACTAAGGGGACTGCCCATGGCGACCCCATCAATTTGTTCATAGAAATCACCCTTCCACAGGAAATAGCTAGCGGTGAGGCAGTGGCGGAATAAGGCGGTGATATCATCAGGAAAAGTCCGTGCGATGTACTCCAGGGCTGCCTTTATAGGTACTTTCGTGAAGAGAGAGACCACGTCAAAACTTACTAGTAAGTCACCAGCTTCTAGTTGAATAGTTTTCAATTTTTCAATGAAATGGCCGGAATCTTTGACGAACGACTGTGTACCGCCGATATGTGGTTGAAGTAAGGTAGCTAAATGTTTGGCAATGCTATAAGTTGGTGATCCAATAGCACTCACGATAGGACGAAGAGGAACATTATCTTTGTGTATTTTAGGTAAACCATAAAGTCTTGGTGGTAAAGCTTCACTTCTGGTGGTTACCTTCTTTACGTTTTCATGTAGCGAAGATACCTTGATCAGGCCGTTTGTTTCACGAAGAATCCGGTTGGTAGGATCTCTCAGTAGTTTGCGGTAGGTACCCGGGTCTAAAAGTTCCAAAACCTTGGCAGTGTAGTCGTCCATGCCCAAGATAACCGTTGCGTTCCCTTTGTCTGCAGGAAGAATGATTATGCTCTCGTCCATGTTGAGAGTCTTATAGCCTTTCTCTCCTGAGGTGTGAGGTTACTCTGCGGTGCCGGTGCCTTCTTGATTATACGTGAGGCTTCATGACGAATTTCATCTGCTTGTACAGATGGTAGCTCACGGATTGCCGCTTCAATATTGGCGACAATGTCTTCCACGGGAATCGAAGGAGGGGTCACTGCGTAAGACTCTCAACATGGACGAGAGCATAATCATTCTTCCTGCAGAAAAAGGGAACGCAACGGTTATCTTGGGCATGGACGACTACACTGCCAAGGTTTTGGAACTTTTAGACCCGGGTACCTACCGCAAACTACTGAGAGATCCTACCAACCGGATTCTTCGTGAAAC